>CM042010.1:91660763-92260763 GCA_023525715.1 Cichorium intybus | reverse complement strand
TATTATGAAAATGAGGTCAATAAATTGTGTTATGTAAGCTAAATATTGAAGGAACAAATTGTACGGTGAAACACGTAAAATTTTACAAATCATGTGTTTTAACTACTAGTTAATGGTATCTGTAGGTTATTTACAAATTAGTGTTGCAAAACTCGGCCGAGTATTCGGACTTGACTATATACATCGGCGATTTTAAAAAATCGGCTGTAAAACTCGGACTCGGTCCTACTCGATCAAACTCGCTCTAAGTCGGCTGACTCGGGTGTACTCGGTCTCACTACTCGATCAAACTCGCTCTAAGTCTCTCTCTAAGTCGGCTGACTCGGGTGTACTCGGTGCACCTCGGTCAAACGAGTGCTCGACCTTGTACTCGGATTCATTTCCTTATTGTCATATATATATATATATATATATATATATATATATATATATATATATATATATATATATATATATATATATATATATATATATATATAGGGTGTGGATCCGGTGAGGACTCAAAAAATGGTGAGGACTGCGAGGACAATTCTCCACCACCCACTTCGTCAAGGGCACAAACGTCAAACCCATTACTTAGAGGGGACGCAATCGTATGTGACGCACGTCCGTGGAGTGTAATACGGTGTAACGCCCCAATTTCCAATCAAAAATTTTCTTTAAAAATTGTAAATAAAAACATAGATAATCTTATTAACATGCTTAAAAGGTGTTTATCAAAACTATTACCAGAGTGTATACGTTCCATAATTATAAAAATCTAATTTAATAATACAACTGCAATTCATTAATGTGCGATGCACCGCCGTCACGCCGAGCTCACCCTTTTATCAACTGAAGTACCTGAAAATGTTTTAAAATCAACGGGTAAGTGCAAAGCTTAGTGAGTCCACAAATTACCATACATGCCCACAAATTAAACAACCCGTCCTCGAGAACGACCCGACCCTACCCGCCATACAACAGCTACGAGCGTCCATCATACAATAGCTATGGACACGGGAAGGTTCTACCCATCATACAACAGCTATGGGTTCCCGGTTATGGCCCAGCCCATCATACAACAGCTATGGGACAAGGCAATAGTCCGACTCGCCATACAACAGCTACGAGGGGACACGCATCAGTACTGAGCCCTACAACAATTAACCACAAATATAGATCAAATCATATAACTGTAAATAACATACAAGATGCCTAACATGCAACATCATATAGTAAGGTGAGGATACTCACCTGAATCACAACCGTCCGGATAATCGCTAATATCACAAACTAGGCTCGTCCGATCACCTAAATCCCACATACACAACATATTAACCACTGACCGAACTCCTATAGACTGGCCTAAAGGTTAGACCCAACATTTGGTCGAAAATAAGCTTTTGGGTCAAACAGCCGCTCGCCGTGGCGCGACCTTCCTCTTACGCGTCGCGGACTATCATTACACTTACGGGGTTTTACTCGAACCCGCGTCGCCGACATAGCCTGTCCGCGTCGCGGACTCGCAATAGTCCGAAATCCTCTTTTTGCTCTTAACCGGAACAGTCATCGGTTAGGGTTCCACTCTACACCCTTCCTGGGATCAGAAACTACCCTAAGGTCACTTTCTTATAGACATGCAAGTCCATGCATGTCCATGGTCCAAAACCCTAAGTATTACAAGTCATCTAAGACTATTAATCAAGGGATAACACCATCTGACGGGTAAAATGAAATATCAGAAAGGTAGACCTTCTTACCTTGCTTCTAGAAAACGGAGGAATGCACCTGATTGGCTACAAGCCTTCCCCCACGTCGTATCCCATCCTTCCAATCACTCAAAACCTTCAAAGCCTTGGAACCGAAGAGCCTCTACTGGAACCAGTCGGCTCTACTCCTGAAAACTTCCAAAAACACGAACCCTAGGGCTGGGACCCTTTATATAGGCGTTTAAATCCGAATTAGGGTTTTTCATGACTGCGGCGCACCGCGCCGCGGATTCTTCCGAGCCGCGCCGTGCGTACAACTCATATGCGAATCTTGGATCTTCCCAAGCCGCGCCGCGGATCCATCCGGGCCGCGACTCGGCGGAACGGGTCTTACAATTCTCCCCCACTTGAATGGATTTCGTCCCCGATATCTGTGCCTGTAAATAACTCGGGGTAATGCCTTCACATTTCTTCCTCAGATTCCAAAGTCCATTCAGACCCCTTACAATGCTGCCACAGCACGTTAACTACCCCTATCATCTTATTTCGTAAAGTCTTTATTTTTCCTTTCTTTGATAGCAACTGGTCGCTCCACATAATTCAAGCGTTCGTCAATTTGGATACCCTCCAAGGGCACAATTGAAGTTTCATCTGTAATACACTTCCTAAGTCGGGAAACGTGGAACGTGTCGTCCAATATACCTAGAGCCAGGCTTTCCTCGATTCCTGAAACGAATAACCCCCTTCCAAGGCGACACCTTAAGAATAACAAAACTTCCAACCTGGAACTCGATATCGGACCATCGTCTTGCAATTTCTCTCCCAATTGCACGCTACAGAATGTGTCGCATTGCATAGCCTCAACTAAGAAATCTAGAAGTTACTACAAGCCTGACTGAGCCATAGATTCTATCTACTACACTAACAACGATTCGGTATACCTGGGGTCCCACTTTCCAGTGCATCGGTACCTTAACGACAAAACTCCGACCGATAAATTTAGGTCCTATCACTGCATATTATCATGATTCTTCTTCCGGCTCAAATCGGTCAACAATCTCTTCTTGAACACATAGAAGTCCTGACACCCTCTCCCGTACGACTTCTTGCACAAGAGACCATTTCTCGTGTGCTAACCATTATCATAAAGGACTCTACCAACGTTACATAGGAAACTACAACTCCCACCAAACTAAAAACGTAATCCCGAAGGCTATCTTAATGAGGTTAAGGCTATCTTAAAATTTGATATTAACCACAATAATGATATCTTTACTGATAACCTATCTCTGCATTCTCAATGGTTCCCATTTCACTTTATCAACTAATTATTCGTAATGCTTTTATGCTTCTCAGTAACAGTTGTATTTCCAACTTTCCCATATTTGGGCCTTATGTAAAGGACACTAAACCCTATGGAGCCACCATTTCACCTAAACCTTTAGAAGTCTCTCTCTCGAAATCTTAGCCTCTTTTTGGAGATTTTTCCTACATAACTCATCTTGGAAGGTTTCTTGGAGAAGAAGAAGGTGTGTGATGGTCCAAGGAACAGTTCTTCAAGTTGGATTCACCTAGATCTACACTCTCTGGACCGGGGTAAGCTTAAAGTCTCCACCTTTTGTGTTTTGAGGCCTTATCTTGTTACATGAGTGACTTTTTATGGATTTTTGGTCCCTTGGTGATGTTATCTTTGGAGTTATGTGGAAAAACTCAGATCTTTATGTCCTCAGAACCATTTCTGGATGTTTTAACCTGTTTTGAGAGTGAGCCAACTCTCTTGAATGACTTGCATGGTAGTTTTGGTTAGTTCGAAGCTTTTGGACTAAGGTTTTAAGATTTAGACATGTATTGGACATGCATGACCATAAAGGTGGCAACGTTATGAGTTTGTGGTCATTTTGGGTAAGTTATGTAAAGGCTTGACCTCTTTCTTAACGTATTAAGAGCTTATCAAGGAAGTTTAGATCTGTGAGGTTAGCGATGCTAACCATAAGAGATAGAGATGCTACCTTGGGATGATGCTCGTAATTGGAGAGGACCTTAGTGACGATTATCACTATGGGATAACAACGCTAAGTCTGACGTTGACCTTTAACTGTTGCCTTTGACTTTGACTTATGATCATTGACTGTTGACCAGTTTGACTTTTGGTGAAATTGGAAGGTTTAGGGGTGCTGATCTAAAGCGTTGACCTTGTTTTGGGTGCGGGTTTTGCTAAGTTGTGTTTATCCTTATTAGGAGGTTCATGTTATCGAGATCTGAGGAGCGAACGTGAATTGCTTATTAGCTAGGCAGATCACGTGAGCCTTCTCATTATACTATGGGTGATGTTACATGTGTTGGTAGCCATAATATACTATGAATAGTAATGTGTGTTTAAGCTAGCCATACTTTGTGTTATATGACTGTATGGTCGAGATTAAGGACCCGTTGGGTCAAGTGTGTGCTTATGCTTCTGTACTGTTATGGGTTAGCTGTTAGTCATTCGATTTGTTATCATGACTGAAGAATGATAATGGAGCGGGTGAGCCACGAGCCCGACTGTTCGGGGTGAGGTCAAAGGTCGTGTATGACTTATGGCGGAGCGGGTAAGCCTCATGCCTAGTTGTCCAGGGTGAGCCCATAGAATGTTATGATGATGCCTTTTATGTGATAAATCATGTGGTATGTTGTAAAACTCACTAAACTTTGTGCTTACCCTTTCACCCTAAATGCTTTGTGCTTACCCTTTCACCCTAAATGTTTTTCCGACACCATGGGTTTACAGAGCTTATCACACTGCTACTATAAATTTCAAAAAAATGACGAAACAAATTGATAACATTTTGTTTGACGTCGTTCTATGTAACCATAAGAGATAGCGATGTTACCTTAGGATGATGCTCGTAATTGGAGAGGACCTTAGTCAGGCTATCACTATGGGATAACAGCGCTAAGTGTGATGTTGACCTTTGACTGTTGCCTTTGACTTTGACTTATGATCATTGACTCTTGACCAGTGAAATTGGAAGGTTTGGGGGGTGCTGATCTAAAGGGTTGACCTTGTTTTGGGTGCAGGTTTTGCTAAGTTATGTTTATCCTTATTAGGAGGTTCATGTTATCAAGATCTGAGGAGCGAACGTGGATTGGTTATTAGCTTGGCAGATCACGTGAGTCTTCTCACTATACTATGGGTGATGTTACATGTGTTGGTAGCCATAATATACTATGAATAGTAATGTGTTTTTAAGCTAGGCATACTTTGTACTATACGACTGTATGGTCGAGACTAAGGACCCGTTGGGTCAAGTGTGTGCTTATGCTTCTGTACTGTTATGTGTTAGCTGTTATTCATTCGATTTGCTATCACGACTGAAGAATGATAATGGAGCGGGTGAGCCATGAGCCCGACTGTTCGGGGTGAGGTCGAAGGTCGTATATGACTTATGGCGGAGCGGGTGAGCCTCGTGCCTAATTGTCCAGGGTAAGCCCGTAGAATGCTATGATTGTTAGTACTGATAGTCAAATCGTTGACCAACTCGTAGTTTGATATTTTAGGATTGTATTATCAAACTTCATATTTTGATGGAATGAATTTACTTTTGTGTGAATGTTTTAAACAAATACTTATATCTTGTGTATGTTGTCAACTTATATTTCGAAGAAGTTGTGTTCCGATAATATTGTAACTATCCGAAATTCAGTATTGAATTTCGGACCTTCAAAGGAACTCAGAATCAGAAAGTATTTCACCCAGAAGAAAGAGTTCGGAAGATCACATTCAGAACTAACTCAGAAGATCAAGACATTCACAACTATATTTCCCAAGACACTCTGATTAAACCAGCCAGGACTCCGAAATCCACTCAGGATTTCAGACTATCAATATCAACAAATCTAAGGAAATATCACACTTAAACATTCAACAAAGAAGACTGACGACCAAAGAACATCAAGAAGATAAGGCAAGGGATAAGCACTTCAACTTATAAGATATGATTAGACTATATCAGGCGTGGCCCTCTAGAAGCATGTCTGTTGTACTTTAGAGTATTATTAAATTATAGACAAGCCACCGTAGTCTGACATTGTATTATTATATTAGATTCACCCTTTCTTATCTGACTGAAGAGAGACGTGTTGTCTCCTCTTCAGTCTATAGATTATTATCCGAAGGTCCTCCCTTAGTCTATAAAAGGGAGACCAAGTTCATCTTTAGTCCTCATGGTTTTGAGAGACTTCATGTAACAATTTCACTTATGAATACAATCTCTCATTCCATCAACTCTTACTTTCTCATCTGCATTTCTTATTGTCTTTACATTTCTAGCACTTTTTAATTCTAGTCTTTATATTTCCAAGTTATATAACTGCTAATCCCTATTATTTATTGTTGAGCTATTAAGATCTATTCTAAGTATTACCTCATTATTATAATTCCGCAACCACATCAAGTCTTCGGACTTGTCCATCTCATGTCTCAGGACTTGTCCCTCCGAAACCTTCAGTTTCGGACGTTTACTTTCCACAATCTTCATTTCCGCATTTACTTAGAATATTTGGCGACAACAATTGGTATCAGAGCGTGAATAGCTGTTCATAAGATTCTAAGTGCCTAGTTTGCTCAAGACCCTAGCTGTAGCAACAACCTTAGAATCCTCTGTGGATCATTGCATGCTATTATAGCTCTCAATAATCTTAATCTCTCTCTCTAGAAATTATTTTCATCATGCAGATGAACTACTCTCTGAATGTTGCCAACAGCATTGGAGGCTCTAATCGAGCTCTTATACTCATTCCAACAGAGTATAATGGCTGGGTATCTTGAATGCGTAACTATCTCAAAACCAAAAGGAAATATATTTGGCGTTCAGTCGAAGAAGGATCACATCTTCCAACATACACCCCTAGAGCAGACACTGCAGAAGAGGCTCTAGGTGGTACTTCTCATCCAAGGCTAACTCCCTTGGATATAGAGAAAATGGATAATGACCAAATCGCTTTCACCGAAATCCAATGTGGAATTCCTCCAGAACTCTTTGATCTCATACAAAACTGTACAATAGCTCAACAGATCTGGGTTCTCTTGCAAAATATGTTCTTAGGAACAGAAGAAGCAAAAGATCAAAAGCTGGTTTCAAGTCTCTCAGAATACACCCACTTCTCAGCATTTCCCGGAGAATCACTGAGACAGGCGTTCACCCGGTTCTCCATAATTGTGACAAGACTTCTAAGTTCAGGAGCAGAAAGAACCAATCAGGAAATCAACCATCGTTTTCTTGAAGGACTTGGAAATGACTGGATGCTTGTCAAAATGATACTCCAAGATTCAGGAAAGTTGAAAACTTTCAACATGTATCGACTGTACAACAACCTCATTGGACAAGAGAATGACATAAAAAGCAATCAACAACAGCAACAACTTGGTGGACCTCTGGCTTTAGTTGCTGGACATAACTATCCAACGATGGGCAACAACCCTCAGCAACTGTTACAATAGCAGCAAGCATCTCAGCAACAAACCAACCAGAACATTCCTCCACCTCAGCTTGATCCCACTCAAAACTTGCCACAACCTCAACAACCAAATCCTATACCTTCATTTCACCCTTCTCAACCTCAAATCTCCTACCCTTCAAACTATCAAAACCCATCGGTTCAATACCAATCATCTCAAATCTCGCAACCATCCATTCAATAAAATCTCCTACCCTTGCACTTCCAGCACCAGTACAAACTACTGAATCATACTACTCAGAATACGATGAAGCAGAAGAAGCAGCTTATCAACATGAGATTGCTATGATCAGTCAGAAGTTCAACAGAATACCATCACACTCTGGCCCGAAAAAGAACTACCGTCCTTCAAACCAAAATTCAGATTATCAACCCAGAAGCAATTATCAGAAAGGGCATCAACAATCTGGTCAGAATCGTTACTATCAGAAACCAGAAAATCAACAACAAGAAAAACCAAAAACAGCTCCAGCTGACAGCACCAATCTAGCTTCAACTTCTGAGAAGAAAGAATCAGAAGTAATCAAATGCCACAACTGCGGAGGCCTATGGCACTATGCTGCTGACTGCAGAGCACCAAGGAATTATCCGAAAGCAAACGAAGAAGAAAAAGTCAAAGCATTTGTAGCTTCCGGAAACGTCGAGATGTGGTCCTTAGGAGATGATGATGAGCAATTTGAAAACAAGCGAAAATGAGGAAAAGGATTTGGAGAATGCATGATGGTGCAAGCAAATCGAGAAACTCCAATCCCAGGGTTGACAAGCTCCAAACATCTTGAGAACACCGCTGAATCGTCATCTTCCTACATACCGAAGAACTACGCCTTCATGGTCAACCACAAGACAGGCAAAGGTGTAAGTATCATCGAACATGTATGTAATATGATCCATACACATCAAATTTACTCTAATAATTTAGAACCTGCTCTAGAAAAAATATCTAACACCTGTGCAGATGCCTTAGCTGCATACCAGCGGGTTCTGGAAGAAAGGGATGATGGGTATGACGAAATGTTAAAGTTGAAGAATAGGCTAGAAGATAAAAAGCTATTTTGTGATAAACTTACTACTGATTTGAAGATCGAACAGACTTCTAGAACTTTGTTAGAAAATTCAAATCAGCTTTTGACATCACAAAGGGATTTAGCCCGGAGTGATAATGTAAGATTAAACAAATTAGTAGATCAGTTGTATCATGCAACTGAAGTTTTCAAATCTCCTGCTAATACTAACTCTTCTGAAAATACTTTCAATTGGTGATGGGCAAGAAAAAACACAAATAAAAACTATCCTATTTACAATAGAAAAAGTCCATTCTTTCAATACCCTTCAAATGAATATGATGATAAACACGATGAGGACACAACCAAGAACCTTTCTAAAATTCCTATCAATGAATCAGAAAATGCCATTTCTGAGTCAAAAATAGGAGTTAACATTCCCTTCTCATATCTCTCAGAAGCAGACACTGCCGAAATTAGCAAAATGTCTACAACTTCAGTCCCATTCATGCCTAGACATATGGCCACGGTCACAAACTATTCTTCATCAAATTCTCAGCAACACTCTTTAATTAAAAACCAACAAAGTAACTTTGTTACAGAAGAATGTATTCCAGACTCTAAGAACCTGGAAAATTCAAATAAAGAGAACGTTGATGAGGAAATTGAAATGGAAAAGTCCCCAAGCAGTATCATCATTAAAAATGATTTCAACAAAATTATAATCAGAAACCCTAATGTTGCTGATATGTCCAACATGACTTCAGAACCTTCGAGTTCTGACACAAAGTCATATGAAGATAAATTACAACAGAGTTCTTCAAACAATCCTATTAAAATTTCGATCAAAAAACTTAAAGTCAATTATGAAGGGACAAGCTCCTTGAATGATTCTTTATCTGACTCTTCCCCAAGAGAAATCTTTCAAAAAGGAAAAGGAAAGAATCTAACCAAACAAGGAATAAAACCAATCCTAAACAGAAAAAATCTCAGATCTCCTCGATCTCATGCAAGATTTGAACAGAAAAAATGCTTCTACATTCACAAATGATCAGAAGCTAATTCAACTATTGTCACTTCAAGTCATACTCGGAGATCAACTTCTTCCACACCACGAAAGTACATCTACAAGGGATTACTTCCGACTCCAAATATCAAACCCATTCAACAATTTCAAAATATCAGAAACTCCGATTACAACTAAGAATTTCCAAAATTAACGAGAAATTCGAAAAATACTCAAAATAGTTACACAACCTCTAAGAAACCCGTGAATGAATTCTCTAAATCATTTTCAAGTATCATCAGAAGCAACAAACAAACTCCAAAAGTTATCGGAACCAAGGTTCAGAATTACAATCATTTTAAATCCACTCCGAAAATCTTAAAGCGACAACAAAATAATACTTGCTGTCATTGTTGCAAACATCATTCTAAAACAATCAGTGTCACGGATTTAAAAAACCCTAAGCATTTAACGAAAAACTACTCTCCAAAACTCCCAAAGAGATTGGTTCAAAAATGGATCGTAAAAACACTCACTTCTGAATCAAACCTATCTTCTGAAATTGAAACTCCCATCAAATCAATTGTCAAAAATAAATCTTCCATGTCCATAAAAACAAATGGGACCAAACAAGTTTGGGTACCCAAACTAACTGTCTAATCTTTCAGGCACTTAGCACTGAAGAGCAAGATGACGAATGGCTAATAGATAACGCCTGCTCAATGCACATGACCGGAAGATTGGAGTTTCTAAGAGATTACACAGAAGTCAGCTTTGGAGGATACGTCACATTTGGTAATGACGCAAACGGCATCATCAAAGGCTATGGTGTACTTACAAACGGAAACTTCACCATTCAGAAGGTTGCCTACGTTCTTGGACTTAAACATAATCTCATAAGTGTAGGTCAACTGGTCAGTACCAGTCTACGAGTTGAATTCGACAATGAATTCAGTTACATCATGACGGGCAACAGAGACAGATGTCTAATAAAATCTCCAAGACAACTCAACATGTTTCCATTAGACATCTCTATGTTTATCGGAAAACCAAGACTTTGCCTATTGTCAAAAGCACACTCCGAAATCAGTTGGTTATGGCATCGGAAACTAGCTCATCTCAACTTCCGATACATGAACCAGTTGGTAACAGGAGAAATGGTCAGAGGAACGCCGCTTCTGAGGTTTGACAATGAAAATTTATGTGCAACATGCGCATTAGGCAAGCAAAAGAAGAAACCTCACAAATCAATCACCAATTCAAGTATTACTCGTCCATTAGAACTTCTCCACATGGATCTCTGTGGTCCATCAACTGTTACCAGTCTGAATCACAAGAAATATATCCTAGTTATCGTGGATGACTTCTCCCGATTCACCTGGGTATTTTTCTTAAGATTAAAATCAGACACCTTCTCAGAACTCAAGAACTTCATCACATCAATTGAACTCAAAATTCAACTACCAGTAAGAAGAATCCAAAGTGATAATGGTACTGAGTTCAACAACAAGCAAATTGAAGAATTTCTAGCATCAAAAGGAATAGAGCACAACTTCTCAGCACCATATACACCTCAACAAAACGGTGTCGTAGAAAGAAGAAACAGAACGTTAGTGGAAGCAGCTCGATCAATGCTAACTTTTGCAAATCTTCCTCTAACATTCTGGGTTGAATCAATCGCAACAGCATGTTATGTTCAGAATCGATCCATCATCAACAAACGATTACAGCAGACTCCCTATGAAGTCTTAAACGGAAGAAAACCCAATGTCAAATTTCTTCACATCTTTGGCTGCAGATGCTTCATTAAAAATAACAAAGATCATCTAAGAAAATTTGCACCCAAAAGCGATGAAGCAATCTTTATGGGATACTCCCCAAGATCAGTAGCCTATCGTGTTCTAAACAAGAGAACACGAGTCATTGAAGAAAGCTTCGACATAGAATTCGATGATCAGTATCAATAGAGAAAGAAGAATCAAGATATTCTATACGTAATGGAGAATGATATATCTATAGGACATCGACCCATTCATACAGTCGAAATTGATTACGACATGCTCTTTGACCAACCAGAAACTGCAAAAGAAGCCGAAGTTGTTCACTCTCCAGATGCTATTCAGCAACTCATTTCAGCATCAGGACCCTCAAATTCATCAGAACCTACTGCATTTGACAATCAGACAGACCTTCTAATCAACACTCCAACAATTGAGGGGGAGCCTCTACTCCCTTCTCCGAATCATCAGACTCAGAAGGAACCCTCAATCCCAGCAACCTCTGAGGGGGAGTCTAGACTCCCTACACATGTAGATGGAATACCTCAATCCGAGAGTGACCAACCCTCAGAAGATACCATGCCAGCATATAATCCATCAGAAGATGTCATAGCCCACTCCTCTGATGCTACGATTAACAATTCACCGGTCTTTATCTTTGAAGCCGATGAAAATACATCAGCTGAAGAATCACAAATTCAAAACACCTCTCCTGAAGACACCCACTTCATTCAAGATTTCTCCCCTCCTATTTCTGATCCAGCCCTCCTTCCATGCTTACATAAATAGACTCGGAGTCATCCTCCGAACCAAATCATCGGAGATCCCTCATCCAAGGTTCAGACAAGGTCAAAGAAATCAATTTAGGATGAATGCCACTATGCCACATACATCAGCAAAGTTAAACCACAGACAGTCCTAGACACTATAGACGACGACGATTGGATCAAAGCCATGCAAGAAGAACTATCAGAATTTAAAAGAAACAACGTCAGGGATCTTGTTCCGAGACCCTCCAAACACAGAGTCATAGGTACTAGATGGGTCTTCCGAAACAAACTTGATGACATGGGCAATGTAGTCAGAAACAATGCCAGATTAGTGGCAAAAGGATATAGTCAAATCGAAGGACTTGACTATGATGAAACGTATGCACCAGTAGCTAGACTAGAAGCCATTCGGATCTTTCTAGCCTACGCTGCACATAAAAATATTATTGTACATCAAATGGATGTAAAAAATGCATTTCTTCAAGGTGATATTCAAGAAACAGTCTACCTTCAACAACCTACATGTTTCGAAGATTTATCACGACCCAACCATGTGTATCGTCTGAATAAGGCAGTATACGGTCTAAAACAATCACCCAGAGCTTTGTATGAAACACTATCAACTTTTCTAGTATCATCAGGATACAGAAGAGGAGTCATCGATCCCACATTCTTTGTTCGATCACATCAAAATCACATCATGATTGTTCAAGTCTATGTAGACGATATCATCTTCGGATCAACAAATCAAGCAATGGTTGATGAATTTGCAAAAGTGATGACAGACAAATTCCACATGAGCATGAATCGAGAAATAAACTTCTTCTTAGGCCTTCAAATCAAACAAACCAAAAGAGGAATCTTCATGCATCAAGAGAAATATACAAATGAACTTCTGAAGAAATTTTCTCTTGAAAATTGTTCTACTGCCAAGGTTCCGATGTCCACCAACCATAAAATCTTTGCAGACCCCGAAGGCGAGCCAGTAGATCATAAGTTGTATCGATGGATGATAGGCTCTCTATTGTACTTAACCACAAGTAGTCCCGACATCATGTTTTCGACCTGTACCAGATATCAAGCTACTCCGAAAATGTCACATCTGACAGCAGTGAAGCAAATATTCAAATATCTCAAAGGGACTAAGGCAATGGGACTATGGTATCTAATCGGAGACAACTTTAAACTCCAAGCATTCACCGATTCAGACCATGCCGGATGCAAATTGGATCGAAAAAGCACATCCGGAGGCTGTCAATTCCTTGGTGGAAGATTAGTCAGCTGGTCCTCCAAGAAACAAAACTGTGTCGCATTGTCATCAGCAGAAGCAGAATATGTGGCTGCATCCACCTACTGTTCACAAGTTTCTCTGGATGAAAACTCAGCTAAAGGATTATGGTTACCGATTCCTTCAAGTTCCTATCTATTGTGACTCTAAGAGTGCCATAGCCATTTCTCACAATCCTATTCAGCACTCTATGACCAAACACATCGATCTGAGATATCACTTCATCAAGGATCAAATCTTAGAAGGTAACATCGAACTCTACTTCATTCCTACTGATGAACAAGTGGCTGATGTCTTCACAAAAGTCTTAGATTCCACTAAATTCAACAATTTTCTGGATAAGTTGGGTATGTTACATCCTGACTCTGACTTCTTCAGAGAATGATAGTCAGTTTCTGATTATCACCCACTCAACAAGTTAGTCAGCACTGAACAATTTCTGACTACACTCTCAGTAGTTAAGTCTTCCGACGTCTCTCATAATATTCTTAGAAAATTTATCTCAACATTCTCAATCACAAGTTGTCACACTCATCATTTTAGGGCTACCAACACACATATAAAAGCCAAATCTACTTTCATTAAGATAAACATTACATTCACTAAATCCATTAAGTCATACACCAAAACATCTTAAAAACCTATGACTTAAGATTCCATTACAAGAAGGCAATTAGAAAACATCAAAAAACAAAAGATGATTACTTCTTCTCCCTTCACCTTAATGCTTGTTGTACTGCCACTTTGGAGGATTGCCATACGTAAAGTTTTGTGTGATTGGCACAAACGAATCACACACTCGCACAGTCTTCCCGCCCAGCAGCACAACATCATACACATCATCACCGATCACGTCGTCGACGACACCGCTCCACCACCCCTGTCGATCCCATGCATCGACATAGTCTCCGACTTTGTATTCCACTATCACGGTCGATGGAATAGGACGAAGAAGACCGTATTTGACCCTCACGATCATCATCTTTCCGGTGGTATTGTCCGGCAAACACCTCAGCATCACCTCACACCGTCGTTCCAAGTTTGTGATCACCCCGTCGTAAAATCCTCCAGCTAAATATCCTTGAGTCAGTTTCACTTCGACCTCATCAAAACAGTTGAAGAAAAATCGAGCCATGTTGAAAGCAAACTAAGTTTGGTTAATTTCGTTCTTGATACGAGTGGTTAAACATTCAGTCGAAATCCCTTTTTATAACCAACCAGCATGCCCATTCATCTTCTCTAATTCATTTACTTAGAGGTCATAATGACCCTAGTGGGCAGTTAATGCACTCGTCACATCAGCATCATGGCCAAAACCGTTGATTAGACGGTTCGGCAACTTTGACGGCGTAATGGATAAACTGCTCTTGCTCCCATACTGATTGTTCTCCTTTCCCAAAACTGACACATCTTCACCTAACCCTCCAAATCCCCCTCTCTCTATACTTTTTCCCTCTAAATACGACAAACTCTGTCTTCTCTCCGAACTTCTCTCATCTCCGACTTCTTCCTACACACTTTCTGAATAAAAATTCTGAATCCCATTCACACATTCAAACAAACAACATAACTTGCTTTCATTTATAAAACCCAAAACATTACAACATACAACAAAAGCAAATTTCACATAATCCTAACCATACAAGCAAACATACAGTCCGAAACAAGACACATAAAATACCAAGAGAACCAAAGTCTTCTTCAATCATCAGAGCTTATAGTATTGCCACATCGGACTCTCTCCAAGATGATACCTCTGATGAATTCTCAGTTTCGACTCATCAACAAACAGACGAGTCCCATCCACCAACACCACATGGAACTGATTGAATGGTGTCTTTCTAGAAATGGCAGCTGGCCACCATCCTCGCCGGTACCACACCTCCACAAAATCAAACTGCTTAAACTCCACCAAAACTCTAGGAAGAACAGGTTGCAGATATGGAAAGTCCACATGCACGTTCATAGGACCACCAGTGGATCCATCAGTCAACGTTGTCATCTTTACCTCATAACGGTGATTCCATATAGACTTGATCACACCACCATAAACTGCACCCGCAAACTCACCATCTTGCATTCTAACTTCCACCTTCTCATAACGATTAAACGGACGTCTTGAAGCCATGTTAACTCTCAAAATCTTCACTTGTGTGATTTCTATGTGTCATAAACAACCCCCTTTTATTACCACTTCCCCCTTTCCACTTCTTCACACCTCATCACTTCGAGATCAGTATTTTAGAGATGCGCTATATGATTTGACTGCTTATTTTAAACAGTCTGCACCATAATTTATCTCTACAGAAATGACATGACAACTCCTAAAGTTATCCATTGCACAGCCACATTCAGAAAGCAAGTTCTGACCTCTTCTCTCCGGACTTCAATCAGAACTTTCACACATATCTTGCTTCTGATCAATAGTTCTCCGAAATACTACCTTACTCTCCAAACCTTCAAATTCATAACTTAACCCTCAGAATATATAGTTTTGACTCCTTTCCACATCTCAGAACTCTCATATTGTTATTCTCACTCAGAACATTTCCTCTCCAAACCTACCTTCTTACAGTTTCAAGTTTTCTCACCATCTCAGAATGCACAGCTCTACTAATCTATGACTTTACTCAGAATTTCTTCTTTCTGAACAAGTCAGAACTATCACAGTCATACCAGTCCGTACCCTAGACACCTCACCTCGACATATTTAATACGAGAATGAAAATTAAATACGAAATACATTTAATACCCAATAATTAAAATCCATATGATCCATTTTTCTCCAACGGGTATTCTCTCTGCCACACATGTCCGTCCTTTAATGGACCATCTCTTTTCATCATTTCTTCGCATTTAATGCCAAGCATACGCTTTTCTGACACAACTATTCACACATCCCTTCATTCGCGTAACCCGGCAGTTTCTTACACTTTTTCAAATTGTTATAACCGTTTCTCTTATTTCAATCTCTCACACCTCTTCATCTTCCCTAACACTCCCTCTCTATTCTCATATCTCTCTCTCGCCGCCGTCTCCAAACTCTCAACCCTAAATATCTAAAACCTTCCATCACTTCTCATCTCCTACATCCAAACTCTTCAATGGCCTCCCAATCCAAGAGCGACAATGACACTGTCACTGTTGCCCTCTCCAACCTCTACCTTTCAGAAGATCTCAAAGTTTACAAACCACACCTACGCGTTCTCCTTCACATACTCTTAAGACACACACTGGCTAGAGCTTTCTTTCATCCACCTCCTTCTATACCAGTCTCCTTACTACAAGAAATCGTCTCCTCCGCCACCAAGTGTCCCTCCGGTTACGCCGTGACACTACATGACGATCAACGTATCGTCATCGACAAGAAAATCTTTGCAGCAGCATTACATCTTCCCTACCACGAATCCACTTTTGACCAACCAACCGATGGTGATCTCAAATCCATGATCTACAATATGGGGTATATGTACGATTTGCCAAAATTATTTCACATGTCTAAAGGACACATCTCCCCCTTATGGCAATGCCTCATACATTATATCATTAAGTGCTTAACTGGCAAAATGGGCGGTACAGACCAGTTAAACAGACGCCTCATGGGTCTCCTTTGGAGCCTCTACTCCGGTCGCAAAGTTGATTATGCAGCAATCCTGTTTGATGATTTCCTCGTCTACATACCTTCCTCCTTGAAACCAACTGGTCAAATTAACTCAGCACGTTTTTGGGCTATGTGCATCGAGCACATCTATCAGAAGCTTCAAATCACCATTCTTACACCCAGATCAGACGACGACAAATTGGTCATGCCTAAAGCCAAACCCTACACTGCCAAAACAGACTCTATATTTGGGAAAATCCGCAGACTGCTTGCCGAACTACTGAAATTGGCTGATCCAACAGACCCTGCTGTTATTTCTCACATCACCTCTACTGAAGGAGTAGCCGATTATCCACCTCACTCTCTCAAACAATGTGAGGCCCCCAAGAAACTCAAGAAGAAAGCTTCTGAATCCTCTCTATCCAAGCAACCACCTAAAAAGAAGCAACAAAAAGTCAAAACGGTACCTCTTTCATTAACTCTTTCTATTTGTCAGAAGTCTCTCACTTCTAATATCCCCCTTTCTCTTTGTCAGAAGTATCTCAGTTATGAGTTTCCCTTTTCTCTCTGTCAGAAGTCTCATACCTCTACATTCCCCCTTTCTACTTATCAGGAGTTTCTTACTTCTGATATCCCCTCCTTTCATTTGTCAGAAGTATCTCACTTCTGAGTTTCCCTTTTCCCTTTGTCAGATGATTCTTATTTCACTTGCCTTTGACTCATCTCTTAACCTCTTGAAAAATCCTCTATCCTTAAAAATCTTTTGATCTCTGATCACCACATTTTAAATCTCTGGATTGCATCAGTCTCACCATCTCTCTATGCTCAATTAACAGAAAATTAAAACAACAATTGGTTACTTTATCCTAATCTCACAGTTTCAAAGAAACACGAAATTCATCTATCTATAATACTGTGCATTTAAATCACTTTTGATTCTCTAAGGTATGTATTACATCTAGTATACACAATCGGTATCTAACTTGTGTTCTTTCTTGTTAGACATCTGGACCATCTTCAAAGGATTTCGAGTCAGAACATTTGGAGGAAAGACAGAACTCTCCAGGCTCGAAAGACACTCAGGAAAATATCCACCTGGAGGAAAAACAGAACTCACCTCCACCACCTAAAAAGAAATCACCAATCACCAAAGAGAATCCTAAAATTGATCTTATCCCAAATCTCACTCAACCTCCACCTGATGCATCTGAATTTCCTAAATGGAAGTTCAAGACCGCAGTTCAAGAACAACAGGCATTGGTTGAACGTATTCAAAATCAATTCGAGCATAAACAAAAAGAGCTTCAAACCCTTTTCATCTTTGGTCCCCCAACCGATAAGGACTTAGACCATGTCAAGTCCGAAAGAACACGGATCAATGCACTCACTCTCCAGCTCGATTCCCTTTTGCACTCCTCTCTAGAAAAACTCGTAGACTCCTCCCTCTACCTATTCGATACTACTGAGACCGACTGGTCCCAGATTGCTTCAGCAATCTTCCCTCTCACCTGGGACAGATTTTGTGCACAAGACCTTCAGAAAAAGACTCTACAGCAGCACACAGTCGAATAACCTTCTGAATCCAACTCCCGAGTACTCATCTCTGAGACTCAATCGATCCCAATCGGCACCTCCCTTTTTGGAGTTGATCACGAAGTAGATAAACCATCATCTTCCCAGATGCATTTGGTCGATCTCAGTGACACCAATTCATCCTCCGACAAAGCTGCCAAAGATAATCCGCCTCCATCCGTCAACTCTTTACTCAAGGATGACTCCCTTCATCAGAAAGTTGACACCTTGACCACCCTTCTGACTGACTTAAAATCATCACAAAATCAGGAGGCTCTGATCAAAGAACTAGCAGAAATTAAAGATCGAGTAGCTGCACTTGAGAAGAAAGACAAAGATATTATTCTCCATTGCGACGATCAAGCCGAAAAGATCATCCACGATGGGCTCGCAACCCTTGATGCTCAACAAGAATCCGACACAACCAACATGATGAAGACTGCACAAAAGATGCTCATTGAAGTTGAAAAATGTCAACAACAAGTTCCTGAGCTCTTGACCAATGTACAAACCAAGCTCAAAGACTCCATGGACCATATGTCCACCTACCTGAATGGAGTTCTGGCCGAAAACTTCTCCCTCAGAAGAACTAATGCTCTCCTCCTTCAAATGGTTACCCAAACCCTGCAAAACATTACCGGCACCATGGTTGGTCCTATTGAACAGATCAAACTTTGCACCAAATTGAATATCGAAGCCATGGAAGCCCTCCAAACCATGTATGATACGCCACTTCCTGATTGTATCAAGAAGGAAGTGACAGTTTTCTCCGACAAACTTCATTCCATTCTGGCCCGCCTGCGTGTGACCCCTTCCGTCCCTACAGGTGCCCCAGGAGGGGGAAAGGCAGATGACATGGAAATAGATACCACCGCTGGTCCAAGCGGAACAAAAGATCAAGGAGACACTCAGCAAGACGACGTAAACGCTGATAAAGGAGGAACCCGAGAAGGCACAAACAATGACAAGGATGAAGCTCATAATAAGGAATCGGAAAATGATCGTCCTATCAATTCTCCTCCAAAATCTCCTCACACTTCTCCGAAACCACCTTCTCCCCACACTTCTCCAAAACCACCTTCTCCCCACACTTCTCCAAAACCACCTTCTCTCCACACTTCTCTGAAACCACCTTCTCCCCACACTTCTACAAAACCACCTTCTCCAAAACCACCTTCTCCCCACACTTCTCCGAAACCACCTTCTCCTCCAAAAATTCAAACCCCAACAGAGAAAGATTCATCAGAAGACGACGAGATTTTTTTATACTCGTCGATCAAGGAATCTGACCCCCCAGAGGTCAAGGAAAAGAAATCAAAGTTCTTCGACTCTCAAGCTAATGAAAATGCTGAAAATTTCAGCACTGAGTCAGAACCTGATCAAAACCAAGCTGATCCAACCGGTCCCAGCAAACCTATCTTTTCAAATATCACCAGTTACCGACCACTAACCGATTTGGATTACCAACCCTTCAAATCATACAATCCTCCCCCCACGTCCTGACACAACTGGGACATACCTCTGACCCCCAATGGAGAAAAATACCGATACACTCTGAACTTCTCCACAGTATCAGGAGCTGACAAAGAACTAGCTGCTTACTACAGGAATCTACAATTCTTCAAGAAATGGACCAAGCCTTAAGATGATACATGGTCAAATGAAGTAGTAACAGCCATTCGAAGTGTTAAAAGAAGCAAGTTTTAGAAATCAGAATTCTATGAATACGAGCTAGTCAGAAATGACGACTACAACAACACAACTCTGATTACAGAAGCCGACTTTCGAAACATGAATCCAGCCGGCATCTTCTCAATAACTGTAAAGTTATCCCACAAAGAAAATCAATATGTCAGAGAAGCTTATATCGCAGCAAAAAGATTCCTACACTGCCTTGTAGAGGAATTCTGCTACAATGATGCAGAAATGTATAAAATCCTCAAAGATCACCCTAAACCGCAGATCATTCCCAAACCTGACTTATCTCTGCCAGACAATCGAGACAACTGGAAGAGAGGTGCCACATTCGATCCAAAACTCGGATTGGTATACCGAAATCCTGCAAAAAAAGGATCTTTTCTCTTTCTTCGTGCTGATCAGATCAGAAGAGTCTCCAATGGAATGATAAAAGAATACATCAAGGCTGTGGAGAAATCAACCTCATCAGATCCAAAAGCCAAGCAAGAAATACTCCTCAGAATGCAGTGGCTACTGGCAGTCAGAAAGTTCTGGGAATATGCTGCAAAACAAGGAGTAATGGATCAACGTTAAAAATGACTCAAACCCCTCGATTGGTCACCGAAGGGGGAATTGTTAGTACTGATAGTCAAATCGTTGACCAACTCGTAGTTTGATATTTTAGGATTGTATTATCAAACTTCATATTTTGATGGAATGAATTTACTTTTGTATGAATATTTTAAACAAATACTTATATCTTGTGTATGTTGTCAACTTATATTTCGAATAAGTTGTGTTCCGATAATATTATAACTATCCGAAATTCAATATTGAATTTCGGACCTTCAAAGGAACTCAGAATCAGAAAGTATTTCACCCAGAAGAAATAGTTCGGAAGATCACATTCAGAACTAACTCAGAAGATCAAGACATTCACAACCATATTTCCCAAGACACTCTGATTAAACCAGCCAGGACTCCGAAATCCACTCAGGATTTCGGACTATCAATATCAACAAATCTAAGGAAATATCACACTTAAACATTCAACAAAGAAGACTGAAGACCAAAGAACATCAAGAAGATAAGGCAAGGGATAAGCACTTCAACTTATAGGATATGATTAGACTAGATCAGGCGTGGCCCTCTAGAAGCATGTCTGTTGTACTTTAGAGTATTATTAAATTATAGACAAGCCACCCTAGTCTGACATTGTATTATTATATTAGATTCACCCTTTCTTATCTGACTGAAGAGAGACGTGTTGTGTCCTCTTCAGTCCATAGGTTATTATCCGAAGGTCCTCCCTTAGTCTATAAAAGGGAGACCAAGTTCATCTTCAGTCCTCATGGGTTTCAGAGACTTCATGTAACAATTTCACTTATCAATACAATCTCTCATTCCATCAACTCTTACTTTCTCATCTGCATTTCTTATTGTCCTTACATTTCTAGCACTCTTTAATTCTAGTCTTTATATTTCCAAGTTATATAACTGCTAATCCCTATTATTTATTATTGAGCTATTAAGATCTATTCTAAGTATTACCTCATTATTATAATTCCGCAACCACATCAAGTCTTCGGACTTGTCCATATCAAGTCTCAGGACTTGTCCCTCCGAAACCTTCAGTTTCGGACCTTTACTTTCCGCAATCTTCATTTCCGCATTTACTTAGAATATTTGGCGACAACAATGATGATGCCTTTTATGTGATAAATCATGTGGTATGTTGGAAAACTCACTAAGCTTTGTGCTTACCCTTTCACCCTAAATGCTTTGTGCTTACCCTTTGACCCTAAATGTTTTTCCGACACCATGGGTTTACAGAGCTTATCACACTGCTACTATAAATTTCAACAATATGACGAAACAAATTGATAACATTTTGTTTGACGCCGTTCTACCTGATAATTCCAACAAATGGCTTTATGATACCAAACGCAAATTTGCAAAGGTTCTCAAGCTACCTTTTGTAGATTCATTCCAAAAAGCCTCAACAGCAAAATTTATTGACATGTTTAATCATGTGGGATACTCACCTCTTCTGCAATCCATGAGCCAATTCAAGAAAAATAAATTGCCAAGTTTATGGAGATAATTGTGTGGTATGTTGCTCCGATGTCCGTCTATCAGGACATCTGGTCCTGATTCTGCAAGCCAAACGTTTATGCAAGTTCTCTTCAGAATATGCAATGATGTCCCAGTAGTTTATGCATTGATCCTTTGGGGAGACTTCTGCTCATATGTCAATCACTCCAAATAAACCGTCGAAATATCCTCTCCTAGGTTTTGGGCAATCCTTGTTCACGTATCATATGCTTTGGAAAATATTTCGGTTGCTAACAATCTTGTGGTTATGACCTATCACACATTGAACATTCTGAAAACGAGTGATGATGCCGACTTCTCCTTCTCCCATATCTAGGTTTCTACAAATTGTTTATATCATCCTTTATTGTTTTTTTTCAATGTTCTCCCATATCTAGGTTTCTACAAATTGTTTATATCATCCTTTATTGTTTTTTTTCAATGTTATGTTTACCTAGAATTCATTTTCAATGGTTGGCTGTTAAACAACTTAGGCTAATATGTTAAGTTAAGCAAACATGATTAGTTCTTCAACCAGGGCTCATGTTCTCATTCCGATTCGCTACAAACACTGGGCTGATAAAATGGAAGACTATTTGACTGGTCTTGATCAAGATCTCTGGTCTTGATCAAGATCTCTGGAGATCCGTTACTGAAGGTCTGTTCGTTGACGTTCAAGATCGACTCGTTCTCAGAGAAGGTGAAGACCTTGAGGTTGTGACTGTTGCAAACAAGAAGAATATAGAGAATAACAAGTGAGCCATGAGAGAGCTCAGGAATGGTCTTGGTCCAAATGTTACTCACCACATCAAAGGATTTACATATATTAAAGAGATTTGGGATCGCCTGGCTCTTCATTGGTGATAATGTATTGTGGCAGAGTGTTGTTAGAAATATCTTTGCTGAGTTTGGAGCTTACAAACAAAAGGAAGATGAGAACATCAATCAAGCATACGATAGATTTAGCAATATCATTTATAACCTTGACAAGTATGGAGAAACCTGAAGCCTGCATGAGGTTAATATCATGTTTCTGTATGGACTGAGGAAGGAGTGGCGCCCTATCATGCTGATGGTAAAATCTCATGAGAAGATCAAAACATACAAGCTGTCTGTGTTATTTAATCTTCTTAAATCGCATGAACCAGATGTCATGGAAGGTCGTGGTGTAGACTCAAACTCGGGATCTCTTGCTCTTGTTGTGACCAATGATGATCAAGAATCAAAGGATAATGAAGGTGAAGATGTACCTATTGACTACATGATAAATGAAGCTGGTGAAACTGTTGCTCTCTATACCGCAAACTAATGGCTTGTCAAGAAACCATTTGTGAATCATCAAGGTCAAACAAGAAAAATAGCACAGACCATCCTTATCTCCGAAGGTAGATAATACATATCATCCGAATGCAGCTGAAAACCCACCTCCTAGAGCTGAGAAATAAGATAGAAAGTAACCGTTGATTCTAGATATGATTGTAATTATTGTCATGGAAAGAACCATTTCGCAAAAGGCTGCATGTGTAAGAAATAGAATGAGAAGAATACTAGGTTTAAGGAAGAGGCTTACTACCTAATGAAATTGAATGAGATGAAATAGAAAGCTAAGGAAATTGATTTGGTAGCTGTGGATAAAGGTTATGGAACTTATCAGGTTTGGTCATCAGATTCGGACGACGTAGAGGTACGAAAGCCAACTCATGGCGCACTGTCCGCGATTGATGATGGTAAGAGCGAGTTGAAGGAAGACATGATGGTGAAGATACTGGTCTAGCTTCAGTTGATGGGTCTTTAGACGAAAGTTTGTGCTTGATGTCAAAGGATGCTGGTCCTTCGAGCAAGGCACATCAAACCATTCCAGAACAGGTATCTCACTTACTTTATTCTTTTAAAATTCCTGAATCTGATTATACTTCTGATATTGCTAAAATAACCAATGAATGCATGCTTATGAATAACATGCTTATCGATGCTAACAGTAGGCCTCAGAATAGTGAAGTAGAAATACTTTAGTTTCATGGGAGAATACAAGGTTTGAAAGAAGCCATAGAAAAAGCCAACTTAAGGATTTCTATTTTAGAAGAACCTAGAGACAAATATTTGAATTCTGGGGATGTACTTTTAAAACGACGTAATATTTTCTGTGAAACAGCTAAACGACTTTATGCTCATATTACTAGGATTTACCATTCTTTGGACGTATCCAAAGAACAACATAGAAAACTATTGCCATTTATTGAGTTTGATCTTGAAAATGATGATGATATCTCTTATGAATGCGAGTCTATAGTATCCAATGATGAAGTCCCCAACACAACCTATACTCATGGCTTAATTTCGGTTGAAATATATTTGACTGCTAATGATTTACTGAAACTATTGCTAAATGATGTACCAATCCTCACTCTTCCATTGATTGAAAATGATTGTGTGGTTGCATGTGTTTCTGATTCTGGTTCGTATATGGAGGAAATTGACTGTGTATCTTTATCTATTGAGAAATCATCCTCTATATCAAAACCAGCCCAGGAAGCTAACTCACAATCACCTTCGGAGGATAAAGGAAAAACGAAAATTTCTGATTATGACAAATTGCATCTTCAAAAACCAACTCTACCAACAACAAACATAAATGCAAACAAATAGTCAAACCAAACATTCAAGTTTCGGATAGATGTATTTCCTGTGATGATTATTCTAAAGATAAATGCAAAGAAATAGTCAATATTGCATTTGTCTATCCGAAGGTTGCCTATGATTATTCTAAAGATAACACAAGGTGCTTCGTTGCTTGTTGACAATGATTTTACCAAAATGGCTTAGAAACCTAAATCCAACAGTCTCCCACGTGGATAATTCTATAACTACAATACAATATAGCTTCTAATTTGATCACGAAATTGTAGCTTCCAAAAGCCGCTGCCGAACTCTGACCTAGTCAGTTATGCATCCTTAGATTAGTGATCATATGATCCTTCGTTCTACTAGGTATCATTCAGACTTGAGCCATGGATTCGAATCAATCTCAATCTGATACTCTGTTTCTCGATTCCTAATTTGTGATGATATAGGACTTCTAATTGAACACATTAATTTAGTCCTGGCTAGCCAGCACTATAAGTCAATACCAAATCACAGAGGGGCCCACATATATTGCTTTTCCTGTTAGGGTAAAAGGAACGAATATACTTTGACTCATATGCTTGTGTCTTTTACTCATCAAATCGCGCACAACAATACGTTTTATAACATCGAGTCACCAATGTGTTTACGCATTATCAATATACAACTGACTTATAAATTTCAACTCATATTTCTCCGTTTCAAGATCATAAGATATTATCATCTTAGAATTACTCGTGATATAATCCATGAAGTAATTCTTTGAGCATCGGTTTCTCCAATACACAAATCTCCATTTCTAAGTACTCATGAACATTGCAGCAAAACTATTGCTATGTCTAACTCCTTAGACAATCTACAATTTAATTCATGACAGTCTTAATTCACTACTTACTTCTGAAAGTATGAACGACTGTGAAACTTTGAATAATCAAATTATTCGGGAAGTAAAACATGTAAAGTGATACAATGATCTGACAGGTAGCTACTCCTGCTCCTTACCAAGTCTCCACGAGGTAAGCACCAAATCAGATTTATTATAATATTATGTTTCTTGGTTTCTTTTAAACTTTAAATTAAGATTTTATTTATTTGTCTATATACCCAAAATGACCTTCACTCTTTCAATGTATCCAAAATGTCTTACATTGATAAATATCATTGCTGATAATTCGATCAGACACTTTTCCGATGATATCTCAATGTGCCATTTTGTCTTTCTCTCTCCTAATTCCATTCTGGAAATGGTGTTGTATACTGTGACTTCTCATGGTTCTCGGGATCTTTAGTCCAGCTGACTGCACCCTTTGGTGTCAAGAAGATTTCAAGGTGATAATGATGTGCCGGTGAACCACACGCGCTCCATCAATATACCAACGAAACTCTTGAACAATGAAGTCCCTAAGTGCCACACACTGATGTCAATAATTACAGATTTGAAACTCCTTTCAAATTATTATTACATTCACCCTAATGATTTCTCACGTGTGTTTTAATAATTTGTCTAATATCCCAAGCCAGGTGGTATCCTGAATCCAACTTACCATGCTCTAACCATTAAGTCATCAGGATAGGTCCATGACACTTATGATCGATCCAATTTGCAAAAGCTCATGGGATCAGATCTATTCTACTCTGAACCTTTTCAGAATTTGAGGATTACTCATTATCTCTGTGTCACCACTTTCAGAAACTCTTTCCTTTTGGAGACATGCATCTTGAATCTTATCAAGATCATACCAATACTGGCAGGGTCTATACTGATTATTTTATCTATCTGATAGATGCTAGTAACCACTTGAGTACATCGTATTTCCTTTAGATCATTCATAGCGAATCATCTCTTATGCCAAGTCATCACACTTTGTAATGATAAGAGATGTTTCTTAGAAATAGTATGTAACCAACATATATTGAAAGGCAGATCATAATGATACTCCCACTAGCTTTGACATAGTTTTTGGAACTCTTTCAGACTATTCACAAAATCCAAACCTTTTGCATATTCTGAGAATCCAAATTCCAAACTTCTGACATAATCATAGGACTCTTTCGGACTATTCACAAAATTCAATTACATGAATTCGAGTATTCCATCACTCAACCATTCTGGTTTAGAATGTAGGTATATGTCTATATATGTTGCCTTCTTTTGATGATTCAATTACTCCCACTGGCTCTTGGGCCAGGTGTAAAATCAATCAAATTATCACATACACCGAGTCTCGCCCTTACACTCTCTTATTTGGTAACAACCGGGCTCACCAATGCTTCCGGTGCTAGGATTACTTATATGTACCAATCTTAGTGTTTTACCACTAATCGGTATGTCACACAGATCATAACACTTTATGAAGGTGACCAATACTACTAGTTTAGGAAGGGAAGATTATGTCAGTTTTAACAGGAATTCGATCCCTGGTCAAGTCCTAATGATGACTAGAGGTTCTTTCACTTGCCTAATCCTTGAAATCCTTCAGGATTACTCTAGCTCCCACTATTTCCTTAGAATGTGATTTCTTTCTAAAGGGACTCTTCTTTCGAAGGTACTTGCGGGATGGCCAATGAAAATGACACTGTTGATCAGGTTCAGGCTTGTCATGAGGTTCGGACGGATGCCACATGACCCTGGGCTTTCTATATACAAGTGGGGGAAATCCAGCTTTACACTTTAGACGGTGTCTATGCAACCTACTTAGTCTAAGATGTGGTCGGAATATAGTTTTACAGCCTGACTGGTTTAATATCTAATTTATCAAAAACTAATTGCAAGTGTATCTAATACATCGGGGATCGAACTATTTTGACCGATGCTCAATCTTCTTCCCTAAGACACATTATAACTATTAATGTTCTTGGAAGAGGAAGAACTATGAAACATTTTCTCAGTTTATGTTCTCACTCAGGTTTCGTTGATCTTATACTTCCTTTGAAGTCCTTGAACAGTTCAAGGTTTCAATTAATTGCTTAATCTGATAAGCAAAGCTATATTTGTCATACTGATTGGAAAATATTATGAAGTATAATTAATTGTGTTTTGTTTGTAGATTTGAGCAATTCACAACTACTAATGTGTCTGTTGCTCATAATCTTAATTTCTTTTACATTCCTATGTAAATTTATGACTTTGTTAATTGTTCATGATATGCATTCATCACTTGACTCTAAGTCAACTGATTCCAAAATCCTATCCGTTGTTCTAATTATGAAGAACAAATCAGATCTATGTATCAACTACAACAATAAACATAAATTTAGAAAATTCCAATACAGAATTTTAGAAACATAAACGTACTCGAAAGAGTCGAGTGAGTTTTCGGATAAGTTGCTTCCTCAACCACGTAACACGAATTTCCTCGAAAGTTCATTTACATTTTCCTATAGATATTTTTAGACTCTTCATGTTCTTTTCATATGCGATTTTCAGATTCTTCACGTTCTTTCTTAAGACTTTCTTCTTCTATGAAACTAAGAACCACTTGGTAATACATTCACAAATTGCTAAGACAGATCTTTGGGTGATACATTTCTTGTAACAATAATTTTATAAAGAACTCACCTCATCATGTGACTCCAAGTCAAATGATTCCAAAGTCCTATCTACTTGGACCATTGGTTGAAGCGAATCTCATAAAAATTTACTTTAACAATCATAGAACACAATTCTTAAATCCAACACACTTTGGATGCATCAACATACAACACATTCACACAACATTTCAAGGATAATTTAAACAACCATGTATTAAAAGAAAAACGAACATTTTATTAAATCAAAATTGTCATCAAACAATGTACTATGTGATAACAATGTCATACGCGTCTATAAGCTAATAATATAAGCAAATATCTAACTAAACATCAAAACTGCACAAGCTCGTGATCCAATCCGAATGTACTCCTATGCGTCAATGCCCCGCATCCTACTGAGTCCCTACATACAAAGCAAATCTGACAATCACATCCAGTATCAAGGAATTAGGGATTAGTAGTTTTGAGTTTCTAGAAATACCTGAGTTGCGAAACTGTTTGGCCTTAGAGCATCTTCCAATATTTTTGTGACTGTATCCCACCCTATGGATTCCCAGTTTGAGACATCTCAAAACTGGTCTGGACGGTTTCCTGATGCACTTCATAACCGGACTCAATCCTGAACTATGCATCTCCATGAACGACTCGTATAGAGTCAACATCAAATGCATTTCCATGAAGGTCTTGTCCTAGTCCCCTTTCCAGTACATCTGTATGAACGGATCGTACTGGCTAGTCAGAGAGGCGAGCAAGATGTTGACGCTCATCTCCTGATTAAGAGGGTGACCAAGTTTGCATAGTTCTTCCATGTATCCCCCAATCTTGAGAACATGTGGACCAAAACTATTTCCTTCTTTCAACCTGCACTTTCCAAGCTTTTCGAAGATCCTAGCTCGTTCCTCTCTAACCGGCTCTTAAAACTTTTCCTCAACCAGTAGTGTTAACTCATATGGCCCCAGGAATTCAAAATCCCTGTGGATGGCAGGGTCAATGGTTAACAGCATGAGGCTACGAACTTCTTCAGACTCATTAATCAGGAGGTCATGGTCATCACGAAGATGCTGTGTGATGCCATGTTTCGGTAGGCAGGGAAGTGGATACTCGATCAAATATGGCTTGCTTTCATATCTCATAATAAGTTTCCACTAGCAAAGCCAATCTACGTAGTTCAATCCAGTCAGCTTATCTGTAAGTCCCTAATTTTATAAAAAACGATACAATCACACAATATTCAATTAGTGGGGAAATCCAATTGAACAGTAATCAAGAATCATAAGAAATAAGATGAACGATGAGAAACAATTGATCTAATGCACTCGTTAGTATTGATTAAACGAATAGTACAATAATCACTCTAACGTATGCTACACGAATTCTCCTTGCTCCACCCTCACGATTTCGTCCAACCAACAACCCCAAAATTGCCTAACACATCACTATTTATACTAGACAACTAGACAAGCCTAATACATTGTAAACCCAAACACACAACTAAGGCCAAAAGCCCAAACTAAGTATAAGACCTACATGCAAAGCATAAACCACCAAAATAGGGCCCAACAATCTCCCTCTTAGTTTATTTCTTTCTTGTATCTATAAGAGATGTAGGTCTAGAAGATGAATATCAGCGTTTCCCAATGCTCCAGCCTAATAGCCCTTTTCGACGATCTTGGCAACTTCAAACAAGGAATTTTCACACACAATCTGCATGCTGGCAAGCCTCCGAATGTCTCGTTCACGAAACTTCAGCAAGTCTTTAGGATCAATCAGGCGAATCTGATGGTCTTTAAGCTTGATTACCGCGGTATGAGACGAGGGATCATAAGCCGAAAACTCCATGTGATCAAGAGTGCCTTCGAGAAAAGGTTTAGCAATGGGAATGGTTTTGAGTTTATCAGTAGCAGGCCAGTAGACGTACTTCAATCGCTTGCCTGTATGCCCATCTCTAACACCTCTGACCTTCTTGGTTAAAAACTTAGCAGTTTTCATTGTCATGAAGCCTCACTTGACTTGTTCTTCCACAAATCTTTTGAACCTCCAAGCCTTGGGTTCACCAGAAGGATTGTGAAAGGGAGCTTGAGATAGTTCTAATAGATCAACTCTCGTCTAGGATGTGAACTTAATGGGTTTGTCGTAGTATGCAATGCAATCACTTTTCCTCCTCACATACCACAAGTTCTATTCAGCATCAAAACCCCACACTTTAATGCCTGAACGATCCCCATATTTGTCAGAGAACCGTTCCTGCACATCAGACATATACACCTCCAGTTCATTCATTGAAACAGCATGTTGATCGGTGTTTATTCTGATAAGTGTGTCGCCCTTCTTAGGCTTTTGGAGGTCCCACTTTCTTTGAATTTCTCTCCTCTCTTCAGCAGTTTGAGGACCAGAGGACATGTACTCATCAATATTCACGTCGGGTGCGGGAGTAAAGAGTCTAGAATGAGAAGCGGCAGCAACATCTCTGTTTTCTTTGGCGTCTTGGGCAAACAAATCATCACTAAAATTACAAGCCAAACGTTCTTTCAAGTTAAAATACAATGCAGACAGGCCACCAAGGACCGCTTGAAGATCAGAAATGTTCTTGTCTTTAGCAACATTTTCTTTCTCTAACTCTCCGACTCTGACATCAAGATTGCCAATCAACAAGTCTTTTTCAGTAGAGTTCTGTTCAAGCTCAAAGACTCGATTTTTTAGTAATACCACATCAACAATGTCAGATTCAGACATTTTGCCTTTGCCCTTGGAGATATTAGCTTGAAATGGGATAGAAGAGCTTCCACCAGCTTGAAACTATGTTGAGGGTAGCACATCTTCCTCAACCATAGGCTCGATTCTTTCAATGATGGGGCTTGAAATGTTGAAATCCATAGGGTTGGATTCAAGAATTGGACTGTGCACTTCTGGGATAATAGGGCTAGGATTATCTTGGGCAATAGGGTGTTGTTCAGCTTCAGTTGGTGTAGGAGTAATAGTAGGTGTGGGTGTTGGAGTGTCTTTTGGAGCTTCAGGAAAGTACACACCTGGCCTTGGATCAAGTTTTTTTATTTTTTTTTAAGAAGGGTGGGAGCAGGTTCTTCTGGTTCACTTTTGGTAGCAGCAGGCTCAGCAGCAGCAGCAACAACTAGTTGAGGAGGAATCAACACAACTGGCTGAGGAATCTCAGTCTCTATTTCAATGACATCTCCCAATGGCCTGTCATGCTTTCCAAGATGTCTTCAAGCTCTTTTTCGGTGTGCTTGGTCTCTTCTTCCTCTGGGTTTTCTTCAGTTGCCTCATCATCATCATCAGTAATATCTACTGTCTCTTCAAAAGCAAACACAAGCTTTGCTTTAGCCCTCTGTACTTCTATATCAGGCACATAGACTTCTTGTAACACCCAGTTTCTTATATCTAGATTACACCAATAATCACTCAAAATAACCACAAGGGTTTATGGTGTAATCAAAGTTAAGCAATAGAAGTACAAGTACATATCAAAAGAACAAGTATGTAACAAACACGTCCCAAGAACCGGGTTACAAAAGACTGTTTACAAAACTATACAAACGTGTATTATAGTCTACAACTAGTTCAAAAGTCAAGTCCCATGTCCAGATGAATCATCCCTCAGCAATCTTCTTACCTCTGTCATTTATAACACAACATATAACTATTTACATGAGCTAATTAAGCTCAGTGAGAAAAATTATCAGAGTTTAGAAATCAATCTAATAATTATCATAATTTCCACAATTCAAAACACTGATCTCTATTTCAATGATTATCTCAGTCATTTGGTATACTCAATCAAGCTCAACAATCACATTAACAAGAAATTCTCAATCTTGTTTAATTCATGTTAATTGGTTATCTCAACCAATTAAGACGTGCAATAAGTCAATTTAGTTATAACCAAACTATTTATATTGAATTATAACTACTCACCTGATGTCTGTTCAGTCAGTGGTCTACCCGTGCCGCGTGTATCTCTTTCCTTTCTCTGTGTATCTGCTCAAAACAACACCTCATGTTATACTTCAATATTCTCAAAACAATTTAACCACATCTAACTTATTAGATCAAGAATTTATAACTAACAAGATCACAATCTATGAACATCATACACTATTTACTCATGACTCTCAATTTATGCGGTTTCTTACCAAATCAACCGTTAAAACTACACAACAATCACATCAAAGACTCCATATAACTTACAATAACAACCTACTAACAACACATGAGCTAATTTAGAGCATATTTTCGAGTTCAAGAATCTAGGGTTTAAGAATCTAGGGTTTAAAAACCTAAAACCACAAACCACCAACTTCAAAGCTAGAATTTAGACTCTTATAAACTTGCTACACTATTAATTGAACTCTAACTTTATCAATTTCGCAGGTGGTTCTCAAGACCACCTAGAATCACTCCAACACAAGTATTCCACGGTTGAAACAAAGCCAAATTCAAGGGAAGTTACCTTTTAAGCTCCAATGCAAATCCTTAACTTCAATTCACGATTAATAGGCTTAAATCTCGATTTAGATGGCTTAGATGGCTTAGAAATCGATTTCTAGGGTTTAGAAAGGGTTTTGGTTGAATTGGAAATGACCCAAATGAAGGAAAACACGTATTTTAAAACACCCCTGATGCGCGACACGACCCGTGTAGGCTCACACGACCCGTGTGAGACCTACAGCAAGCCATCCTGAAATGCACAGACCCACACGACCCGTGTAGCCTCACATGACCCGTGTGAGACCCAAACTCGCCTCGGTAATTTTTGAACAAGAGTTACACGACCCGTGTGAAGGTACACGACCCGTGTAGACCTGAAAAAGGGTACTGTTTGGTTCTTAAGCCTTTCTACATGACCCGTGTGGTCTTACACGACCCGTGTAGCTCTGATTTGACATTTTACAAGTCCAAACTTCACTCAATTGGGTTTTTAACCATCCTAACTCATATAACAACTTATTTAATCTTAATTATACTAAGATTAACACAAAATCTATATAAATTAATAATATGGTATTACACTTCTGGGGTCTCTTCCTTGACTGCAAATCTCCCAAACTTTACTAGCTTCGTTAGTCCTTCGTATGAAGATTTGCCTTTCCTAACTTGATTCATGAGGCTGAAAGTGTTAGGACCCAAGATTTTGAGATCAAGAGTGTTTGCAGTCTTCTCCAGCTGAGGATATCTGTCATTTAGAATCATTTACAGGAATCAAGGGTACATCAGAAATATATCTTTCTTCTTCTGTTGTAGATTGCTCTACATCTCTTGAAACATGTACTTGGAGTAGTTGTAATCCCAATCCAACACCAGTGAAACAATGGCAGAAGTTGTGACTTGGCTGATCTCATGAGACCCTCCTTTCTTCCAGACACACAGTTAATGAAGGTATGTGCCAGGAATTTCCAGAACGGTGGAAGCATCTTCTTTAGGGTGCGGGGATACTTTCCCTCATAACACATCTCAACTAGACCCGCCTTCACCTTTTCAACACGATATTCAATTGGGAATCCGGGTGCATCACCAAACTACAGTACCGCCTGGATGACTTGTTCATAAATGACAACCTGTACACCCTCCACGGTTGATTCAATGATAACGGCATCTTCTCCTTGTTTGCTAACTGCAGCTCCTTTGCAGAAATCATTGATGAGATCCAGGAAGATGACTGGACTGACGCGTAGTGCGTGAGAAATGCGGCAGGTGTTGAGTCCGTTGATCATGGATTGGAAGTCCTTTTGCGTGGCAGGTGGATCCAACAGATACCCTTGGATGTTGTGGGAATCCACGTACTTCAGGTAGTTCGTCTCAGCAGCCATTGACCTGTACCAAACTTGCGAAATGAGAAAATATTCCGTATAAAATAAAATTAACTCACATTTCCGATTAATTAATTTTCTCCATTTATTTAAAAGTTATTTTAACCAAAGAAATAATTTTCTCAAAATTTTAAATTTAATTTTCACATTAATTCAGAAATTATTCCTTAGAAAACAATTTTAGCCCAATAAAAACGATTTCAGTCCAATTTCAATCAATCTCGGTCCAATTTATAGTGAGATATCGGTCCAGTGGGCTGATTTCGGTCCAATAAGACCGATTTCGGTCTATGCGGGTCGGGTTGCAATCGTTTCCGGTTGAAAGGAGTCAGGTCAAGTCCATTTTGGTCCAAATGGGTCAGTTCAAGGTGATTTCGGTCCGACCCGGATCCAACCGACAACCAAGTTGATCCTGATGATGTCATATGCGAAATCCTTTGCGATTTCGGTACCGAACCCCTGAAATCGATGAGAAAACTTGCATAAAACCAAAAATTGAACCGAACAAACACAATATCGAGATCATTAGCAGCATTTAAACTTGTTTTTAACCTTTGATCGGACGAAATACAAGAGAAAACAAGAGAGAGACGGTGAGCAGGCGAGGTTTGCGAGCAAGATCAACAGAGAGAGAAGAGAGATGGCGGCTAGGGTTTGTGAAAAGGGGAACGGAGATGGGAAGGAGGGTTATATATATATATATATATACCGAAAACCAGGTGGGCCCCAAAAGTGTTCGGCCCATGGTCCACCGGAAACCCCATAGCCCACTACTTAATTTCGGTCCAAGCGCAAAAATAAAACACTTTCTGATTTTTAATTTTGTGACATAATAAAAAATAAAACAAAAATAAAATAAAAATATTTAAATGAATTTTAAAATAGAAAACTCACACGAAAAAACACACGAAAATAAATAGAATTTGTTGAATTTTTCTTTTTCCAATTTTTAAATTTGTCATTTTTAATTTTTGTTTAATTCTCCCCTAAATCAAAGATTTTTACAGAAAATTTTTGATTTTCAAAATATTAAAATTAAAATTAAGTATATACTGGCCACGTCCAATTAATTCTACCAAAGATTTCAAGCTCGTCACACGTTTGGTTGATATTTTCAGGATAGACTTACATTTTTCATCGCAAGTAAGACCCACACAGTCACATTAAAAAAAAGAAATTTCTCAAAATAGCACATATACAGTGTAGAGTTTATAGAAAGATATGAACATTTATTGTGTCGAGAGAATCGCCAACCCGGATAATTATCTTTAAAATGTTTCATTTCGAAACGTCTTTTCCAATTTTCTTCACTTTGAGTGAAAAGCTTTATCTCGAGAATCTATCTCTCAACGAAATTTCCATAACATACACAGGTTATCTCCCCTTTGTAATCGAGAAACTCTTTGGTTAACTATCTCTTATTCCTAAGCCTATGTTCCTTTTTGGTCCACGCTCTTACATGTTTTCCTCACTCTTTTGACTTGTGCAACTTTGGTATCTTTTAAGGAGTTCTTACACAAATTTCATTGTTGCTCCTTTTGTGCATCATTGGCATCTTTTGAGGAGTTCTTACACAATTTGCATTGCTGCTTCTTAGGCTTTAGAGATGTGAGCTCATTGGCCTCTTTTAGGGTCTCTAAATGGGCTAATTTTGTGCCTCTTTTCATTTGAACTTAATGACCTTTTTGACATGTGTGCACATTGGCCTCTTTTAGCCTAAACTACACACTCTTTTAGTGTGAGTTGTAACAATTGGACACACTCAGCAGACCAAGATAGTATATTAAAAGTTTCTCTCAGACCCAAGCCTTTGGGAAAGCCAAGTTTGATAAATCATGTATGTAGAGGAAATTAAGTAGACACCGACTCTCAGAAAAAATCATTTTCACAGCAACCTGAAGTATAATGAACTTTTAAGTTCATGGTGATAATACACAAACCAGATAGACGACTACAATAAGCATTCATAATCCTTAAACAAACACTAAACCTTCTATGCATCATTTCAATCCCAGTTATTTCATTTTGTAACATATGTAAATCATATTTGACTTGAAAAACAGCTATTGTTTTCTTCATGAATATCATTTTCCAAATAAGAACAAACCTTCAAGTAAAGCAGGATTGGACAATGTGCAACATAATATTTTTGAATTTCAGATTTTCTAATTTTTATTTGATTTTCATTTTCCTTAAAACATTGAAAAAACAATATTTTAGTAACTTTTGAATTTTATAATTTTTCTTTTTCTTTTTGAAATTTTGAAATTTTATCTGATTTTTTAATAATTTTAACTCTCCCCCTAAAATTGTGCATAGTGAAGATGTAAAGAGAGCATAAGTGAAAATAAAAATCAGTCACGAAATAAAAATCAAGAAAGTTCTATAAGCACATCAAACCAAAACTAGATAGAAGAAATTAGAGAGACCAAATCTTATTTCTGCAACTGAAGAACCTTGTAGAATTAGCCATTTTAGTGAACACCATTTCTTTTCTTTTCCCGTAGAGGACACATGCTCTCTATGAAGATTTGAGTTGATTACAGTAGGGAGATGTCTCCCATTGTGTGCAAGGAGCAGCCATTATCAGCAAATCGAAATCTGATGATATGCCTCCATGGCCACTCCTGCACACAATGCAAGATCAATTCCCTTTTGGAATCCAGTCCATCTTGTAACTGGGTTTGCTATTACTGTCTGTGCCTTTCACTTGTTCCCATGCCATGTCCTGTTTATCAAGGAAAGAATTTGAAGTATTAACAGAACAGTTAGAGGATTTAGAGTTACTCCCTTTGGGAACCCATTGATATTTTGGTCTTGATTTCCTTTTGGTTGACCATATGGGTGCTCCAACTCTTGTCTTGGGAGTAGGACTGCCTTTTGACATTGGTCTGTACTGCCAGTGGGAGCAGGATGATGATCCTTGAGAGGATGTTGATTTTACTGAATTTGATTTTGCATAGCCATCTCTTGGATGAATCCTTTGGTCCTTTTGTGCCTGATTTTACTGAATTTGATTTTGCCTAAGCCTCCTTGATCTTAACACCTGAAAAATGTTTAGGGAAACCGTAAGCAAAAGCTTAGTGAGTTCAAACACAAACATCATATTAATATTCATATTTACCAGCCCTAATCCATTTCCAATTATAATTATAAAAACTAAGCAAAGAACGAATCAATGCTTATATAAAATAGGGCGGACTTGTAGGTTTGAGCCGCACCGGGTAAATCCCGTATCCTTTGGCCCCGATCCCCGCACCTCATAAAGAGTATAACGTTGGTGATCTTACCTAACTACCCCTCATAGTAATAATCAATTACATACAGTGCACATGTACGATTTATAATAATAATAATAATATATCATGCTTTAAATAATAAATCTAAACAATCACACACGAGCTAACTAGCAAACACAAACATCAATACAACGGTGTGAGAGAACTCACCTTGAGTGAGTGAGTAACAGATAGGAGTCAATATAAGGCTACCAAGCTTATGCAAACTTCAAAGGTTCACCTAAATAAAACTAAAGGTTAGAAGAGTGAAGTTGTGAAACTAAAGAATGAGGAAGGAGTAATCACAGCAAGGTCTCTAAAACAGACCTGCTGTTCGGGACTGAATTACTCCAAAATATACAACTGAAACATAGGCTTAAACAATTTTTACAAGAAACTACAATGACTTAGGTTTCCAGAACCATAAATAACTCCTCCTAATTCCAAAGGATGTAAGAGATATAAAATTTCCAAAAAGACATGTCACTGCTGTCTTTGGACAGACAGTCAGGTGGTGTTGGCCAATTCTACCCAACTTATGGGTGGAATTAGCCCAACCCAAAAAGCAGAGGAACATTAGACACAAACATACAAGTCTCAGAGTTGGAATCGATTAAAAAGGGTTTCCCAAGCTCTAGATATAAAAATCACAATATGGGCAATCACAGGATCAGCATAAGCTGGTGACTGTCCACTGATCTGGAGTGTGGATCCATTCTAACCAAGTTATAATGAGAATTAACGACCCATATTATCTAGATATTAAGTTAACTATGTAATGTACATGTGGGGATTTGGAATCACTCTGGATCATTTCCCAAACCCTAGTAATGATAAAAACAAAATGACATATCACAGCAGACCCGGATTAGACCTAACAGCAAAGAAGCTGTTGTTGCCCATGATAAAGTCCTTTTCAGCGAGAGTTGTATTCTTAAGAAAGTTATTCAACTCAATTTTTGAACTTTGGGCACTGGTTGTGGGTCCATTTGAGTCCTAGAACTCGAGATATGATTTTTACAAGAAGGGAGACTCAGCAGTGAAATCTGAAAGAAACCCTAGGTTATGTTGCGAAATTCATAACTCAAAATCTATACCTTGAAATCAAAATACCTCCGGTCAGAACCTTCATATATGTCTTGGGAACCTTCGGTTAAAGTTTCGTGGCGATCCAACTTTTCGATCTCCGGGAATCGTCCAACCACTGCGGATGTGTTCTCAAATCCGGGAATAAAGAGAGATACAGAGGGAGAGAGAGAGCCTTGAGGGAGAGGGAGGGAGTGAAATGAAGGAAATTAGGGTTTTGAGCCCTAATATACTAGGTTAAATGGGCTAAGCAGTTAAGCCTTTGGACTAGAAAATACTTAATTTCTAATTGGGTTTGACTATAAAACCCATGGACTTAATTATACGATTAAAAGATGACAATAATTATAAGCCCAATCTTTTAATTAATCAGATCTTAATTAAGTAAATTAATATAAGATCACATAATTAATTAAAAAAATAAATAAACGTACCGGGAAAAACCGGGCGTTACAACTCTCTCCCACTAGGAACAGACTTCGTCCTCGAAGTTATCGCCCACAAATAAATCTGGGTAATGAGTCCTCATCTTGTGTTCCGGTTCCCACGTCCATTCCGAACCCCGTCTATGTCGCCACTGAACCTTAACCAAATTTATAGTTTTGTTCCGAAGAGTCTTCGTTTCCCGATCTAAAATCGCAACTGGTTGCTCAACATAGTTGAGACGCTCATCAATCTGGATATCCTCCAATGGTACCACCATGGTATCATCAACAACACATTTCCGTAACTGAGAAACGTGGAAAGTGTCATTTAACCAATAAGTAATTAATATTATTATTATTTACTCTCTTTTCTATATAATAAGTATATCCAATAATTAAAATATAGACAATAATAATATTTCTAAAAATTGGGATGTTACAACTCTCCCCCAATTGAAAACGACTTCGTCCTCGAAGTCACTGCTAGTGATCAAACATGAACCGTATACACGTCTCTCCACTTCTGGCACTCAGATTCATTCTGAACCCTTTCATTGCTGCCACTGGACTTTCAACGTTCGAACCACCTTGTTACGCAAGGTCTGTATCTTCTTCTCGTTGATGGGGATCATCATTTCATGTAACTAACTGTACGTCTACCCAATGATTCTCGAAAGAGACCATAGTTATTCCATCTCCCAAAACACGTTCACAACTGAGTCACATGGGAAATGGTAATGGATCATGCTCAACTCGTCTAGTAACTCTAAATGATACCATGCTTTACCCACTCGTGTAATACCCGTGCAAAGTTTTTCACCCTGGCCATCAACGTTCCCTCTTACGAATCCAAATCACTCGTATTTCTGGCGAAACACACAACAATCTGCAGACCTCACCTGGAAATCGAGGTCCAAACACCTCGTAATAATGTAAATACCACGATAACCACCTGTGGTAACATAGCAAATCTACACCAATTGTAACATTAGTGTCGTGTTGAGCACAATACCCGTACTCCATAATACATGATGACTGATATTGTCCCCGAAAATAGGCATACGGAACTTATTATCCGTAAAGGCTAGTGCAGACACCGCACCTATATACAAATACTATGTACTGACATTGTACAGAAACTGTGAATATACAATAATCTGGTACTGCAACCGTACCTACACACACTAATTGGTACAAAAAATATACCCACACACTATCAACACAAATCTACCAGCACATTAATATCCCTTAATTTGGCAGTGTATAGCAAAACAAATTTGGTCTCCTGTTGAAAAGGGACCTTACGCTCGAGTGTAACGTGACACTAAACCTAGATGTTTCAGCAATAGTCGAAAATCACCCGTAACTCTCTCGCAATTGGCATTCTCGAACAGAACGGCCTCTTCCGACGACTTACTACGATCTACAACACTAAAATAAGTACGACTTCTCACAAGCACAACTCCTCAAGGGACTTACCAGTCGGACACTGGTAAAGAATTGGACACTGCTAAAGAAGTATCAGCAATTAGTTTCGCCTTACCGTAATGGGAAAGCATCTCATAGTCATAGTCTCTGACCATAACAAACCACTTCTTCTTCATGCATGATTAGACTCTACTGATCTATCATGAATCTACAACTCTTGCGATCAATATATATGGTACACTTAACACCTTAAAGATAATACTTTCGTAACTGAACAACAACTCGCAGCAGCGCTTTCTAACTCCACCTCTAAACCTCCCTACGATTTAAGACTGAAACCTACCATGAAAGAGTTTCTTGTTCAGTCGTGTTTCCTTCTTGCAAGTGATACACTCGACTAGTGTACTAACCAACACCTTTTCATGACATCCATGACGCTCGTCCTCCGTCTTTGATTCCACCCGAAAATCTTCAATTCACTCATTCATCGAGCAGTACAACCTCGTCCTCCACTATTGTTTCCTGCATGCTGTTGATGTATTAGTGAACCTGAGAGGTATCACCATAACTCACAGTTACTGTAACACGTGCCAACGTTCTATCCTTCGAGTATATACTCCTAGTTCGTTACTCGTGGTAACTTGACTTCAGATCAAACCTTGAGAACCATGGTGTTCCCAGAAGGTTTCCAACAAAGCATCCATATTTGGGTCATCTTGAAACACATCAACAAACTCTCTGTTAATGAACATATCTTCAACCATCTTCATCTCTCACGCCATCGCGTATACTACCATGTATGCTTAACACTCGACACCGCTACACTATAGCATATCTTTTTGATTACTCACAGCTGAACCCAACACCGCACCCCGCATAACGACTTCACTCTGTAGTAAGAGTTCTCCCCTGCTTGGTTTTGAACTCATATCAGTTTGCAACAACAATGAACTTCACTTCGAACACGACTCACTACTCTATCCATATGATCACATATAGTCCACACATCACTCTCGTGATCACATCATTTGGTAGCTTCTCACCACTAACCACTAATACGACCTCGGTACACACGAGCATCCATTACGTCTTATCGTATGCGACTTTCACCACAATAGGGTAACCTACGTGTCCAAAGGTACTCCCAAGTAACTCGTTAAAAGTACAAGGAACGAACGATTAAGTATTACTACTAGAAAAAGAATTCTAAGGAAACAAAAGTAATGTTCTGCGTAGCATCATCAAACTCTTGATCACCGATACATAACACATCCACGTAACAATTTAACCACGTATCGAACCTACGGGATATCTGAAAACCACTCGTCTAGAACACGTCCTCTAGTTCCCTGTCAAGTTTATTGTAATTTTATGTTAAACGATAAGAAAATTTAGCTACCAGAGTCGCATCCGGTACCAAATCAAGGCAAAACTCCACTTGTCGAATAGGTGACAAACTAGGGAGTTCTTCCGAAAAGACATCGCTAAAGTCGAAAACAATAGGGACATCGAAAAGTGTTACTGCAGATGAGCAAGAAGCCAAGGCTAGACGGGGAATATCCCCAGGAATAATAAGTTCTCCACCTCTAGGGTTTTGAACACCAATCTGTTTCTTCCGACAATGGATTTCCGCATCAAACGCGTCAAGCCAATCCATGCCTACAATAACGCAAAGCTCCTGTATCGCAATAGGAATAAGATCAATGAAGAATTCAACCCCAGAAAACTCGAGTGTGTAACCCCGATAAACATCGGTGACATATAGTTCGGTTGTCAGCAACCTCGACTATCATTGGGCGAGCAAATTTTCCGATACTCCAGCCCAAACGATTAAATAAAGTACGGAATACAAAAGAATGAGTGGCACCGCTATCGAACATAATAGCAGCGGGCTCAGAATCTAGCAAATACGTGCCTGATTCACAATTATATATAATTTTTATAACAATCGCAAATGCCATTCGAGATAGAACAAAGTGCAAGAGGGGAAAGAAAAGTACTCGGCGTAAATAAAACCCTTATCACTCAGTTCCTGAAGATGACTATGAAGTTCTTTCTTCTCTGGTGGTGTCAGATGATAAGAAGCCTTAGCTACCAGAGCTGCGCCTGACACCAAGTTGATACGAAACCCTACTTGCTGAACCGGCGACATTCCAGTTAGTTCCTCCATGAATACGTCACTAACTCGGGAACAATCGCAACGTCACTAACCACCACGGTCGTTGAACAAGAAGCTATGGATAGGCGAGGTGTATCCCCCATAATGACCAGTTCTCCCCCACTTAGATTTGAACCCGCACCTGCTTACGATGACATGAAATCATAGCTTCAAGAGTATCCAGCCTGTCCATGTCCATGGTGACACATACTTCCCTCATAACAATGGGGATCAAATCAATAGAAAACTCTAAGCCAGAGATCTCTAGAGTACAACCGCTATATACCTCGGTATAAAGAGTCCGGTTGTCTGCAACCCGGACAACCATTGGACGAGATAGTCTACCAACATCTCATCCCAGATGATTAGAAAAAGAGCGAGAAACGAACGAATAAGTAGCACCGCTATCGAACATAACAACAACGGGCTTAGAACTAACCAAGTACGTGTCTGCTTCAACAGTTTATAACAACTTATGAACATGAAAACCTAAGGGGTATATATTAGAAACATGTCTAGCAGAAATAGAGGAAGACTTAGACGGTATCCGCATCTGCGGAAAAAGAAAGATATTAGAGACAATTCAGCCTAGATATTTCTAGGAAGACAAACACTCAGCTCACCGGAAATTTTTCAACCTTGCCCCGACCCAAAATCGGCACCGGTGTTTCAAATAATAGGGGCCCTTCTACTACCTTCCACACAAGTTCCAATCTCGCATTCGCGTCTAGTTTCAAAAGTTCCAGTTCGCTCTAGCCGTTTATTTATACAACTCTCTCACATGATAATACTAACAAAGTATATAGTCTTAACATTTTAAGGCCAGTTGAAACAATCCAAAATTAACAATTCAACAAAGTAGGAAACATATGAAACAAAGCTTACAAGGCTGGTTGACTGGCACACCGCGAGATCTTCCACTACTAGTCTTCAAGTTTTACAGAAATATTTTAAAGAAAATATTTTAAATAAAATAAAATTTTAAGAGCCTCAAATTTGAGTCTAGAACATCCCTAAGAATGCCTAGTTCCCTCAAACGTGTGCTCTGATACCAACTTGTAACACCCAAAATTTTTCGCAAAATATTTGAACTTTCAAAGATAACTTTTATAAAAATAGTTATAAGTTTCCAAAATAAATAAGTATCTCAAACCCAAAACATGGCAAAATACTAAAGTAAAGTGCGGAAGCATAACATGACATAGTCCCAAATAAATAATAATCCTACTAGTGGCAATCACGGTGCTCCAATCAAGCCTAAGCCTCCTTGATCTTAACACCTGAAAAATGTTTAGGGAAACCGTAAGCAAAAGCTTAGTGAGTTCAAACACAAACATCATATTAATATTCATATTTACCAGCCCTAATCCATTTCCAATTATAATTATAAAAACTAAGCAAAGAACGAATCAGTGTTTATATAAAATAGGGCGGACTTGTAGGTTTGAGCCGCACCGGGTAAATCCCGTATCCTTTGGCCCCGATCCCCGCACCTCATAAAGAGTATAACGTTGGTGATCTTACCTAACTACCCCTCATAGTAATAATCAATTACATACAGTGCACATGTACGATTTATAATAATAATAATAATATATCATGCTTTAAATAATAAATCTAAACAATCACACACGAGCTAACTAGCAAACACAAACGTCAATACAACGGTGTGAGAGAACTCACCTTGAGTGAGTGAGTAACAGATAGGAGTCAATATAAGGCTACCAAGCTTATGCAAACTTCAAAGCTTCACCTAAATAAAACTAAAGGTTAGAAGAGTGAAGTTGTGAAACTAAAGAATGAGGAAGGAGTAATCACAGCAAGGTCTCTAAAACAGACCTGCTGTTCGGGACTGAATTACACCACAATATACAACTGAAACATAGGCTTAAACAATTTTTACAAGAAACTACAATGACTTAGGTTTCCAGAACCATAAATAACTCCTCCTAATTCCAAAGGATGTAAGAGATATAAAATTTACAAAAAGACATGTCACTGCTGTCTTTGGACAGATAGTCAGGTGGTGTTGGCCAATTCTACCCAACTTGTGGGTGGAATTAGCCCAACCCAAAAAGCAGAGGAACATTAGACACAAACATACAAGTCTCAGAGTTGGAATCGATTAAAAAGGGTTTCCCAAGCTCTAGATATAAAAATCACAATATGGGCAATCACAGGATCAGCATAAGCTGGTGACTGTCCACTGATCTGGAGTGTGGATCCATTCTAACCAAGTTATAATGAGAATTAACGACCCATATTATCCAGATATTAAGTTAACTATGTAATGTACATGTGGGGATTTGGAATCACTCTGGATCATTTCCCAAACCCTAGTAATGATAAAAACAAAATGACATATCACAGTAGACCCGGATTAGACCTAACAGCAAAGAAGCTGTTGTTTCCCATGATAAAGTCCTTTTCAGCGAGAGTTGTATTCTTAAGAAAGTTATTCAACTCAATTTTTGAACTTTGAGCACTGGTTGTGGGTCCATTTGAGTCCTAGAACTCGAGATATGATTTTTACAAGAAGGGAGACTCAGCAGTGAAATCTGAAAGAAACCCTAGGTTATGTTGCGAAATTCATCACTCAAAATCTATACCTTGAAATCAAAATACCTCCGGTCAGAACCTTCATATATGTCTTGGGAACCTTCGGTTAAAGTTTCGTGGCGATCCAACCTTTCAATCTCCGGGAATCGTCCAACCACTGCGGATGTGTTCTCAAATCCGGGAATAAAGAGAGATACAGAGGGAGAGAGAGAGCCTTGAGGGAGAGGGAGGGAGTGAAATGAAGGAAATTAGGGTTTTGAGCCCTAATATACTAGGTTAAATGGGCTAAGCAGTTAAGCCTTTAGACTAGAAAATACTTAATTTCTAATTGGGTTTGACTATAAAACCCATGGACTTAATTATACGATTAAAAGATGACAATAATTATAAGCCCAATCTTTTAATTAATCAGATGTTAATTAAGTAAATTAATATAAGATCACATAATTAATTAAAAAAATAAATAAACGTACCGGGAAAAACCGGGCGTTACAACTCTCCCCCACTAGGAACAGACTTCGTCCTCGAAGTCATCGCCCACAAATAAATCTGGGTAATGAGTCCTCATCTTGTGTTCCGGTTCCCACGTCCATTCCGAACCCCGTCTATGTCGCCACTGAACCTTAACCAAAGTTATAGTTTTGTTCCGAAGGGTCTTTGTTTCCCGATCTAAAATCGCAACTGGTTGCTCAACATAGTTGAGACGCTCATCAATCTGGATATCCTCCAATGGTACCACCATGGTATCATCAACAACACATTTCCGTAACTGAGAAACGTGGAAAGTGTCATTTAACCAATAAGTAATTAATATTATTATTATTTACTCTCTTTTCTATATAATAAGTATATCTAATAATTAAAATATAGACAATAATAATATTTCTAAAAATTGGGATGTTACAACACTGGCTTCAGACATCTATAAAATCAAAGTTTATTAGTTTAATATTTGTCCTTTAAATAATTACCCAATTATTATTTAACAAGGGTAGGACCCAAAATGCCCAACTATGAGGTGAAGAGGGATGTCGTAATCACAACATAATGGTCATGAAAGTAGATATACTTTTATCAATTTCAATCCCTATGAAATTCCTAGATCTGTGAGATTCATTGACCGAGGTCAATGGCATGTTTAATAACAGATTATGCTCTTCTATTTGTGACTGGGATACCGAGGATCACAAATAAGATATGAATAACCATGCAAACTTCTTGTAACCTCATTGTCGTTTATCATCTCGATTGATGTACCGGTAAACCACACACGCTTGACATGCCTAGGTCGTCGTGCGGTCAAAATAGTAAAATACCTCACTCTCACTAGTACAGTGGTAGTCAGGGTCGATCCACAAGAGTTTCGTGGTCAAGATAGGCGACAGCTTATCTGTCACACCCCGATCCTTGGCGGAATCGATCAAGGCGTGATATATTGTTCAAAGTCTCATAACAACTATGTTATAATATGATTAGATTCAATTAAGTACTAAGTATGCAAACAAGATCCACAACATACAGATACAAATCAAAATACAATAACATTTATTACATCAAATTTAAATAGTCTTGTGGGTTTCTAAGGTATACCCTACTTTTTATCAACTTCATTCTTCAAATCTGCATCATGGGTAAAAACAGGTAAACTACGAGAGTTGGTGAGTAATCTAGTTTTATTAAAGAAAATTGTGAGTTTGAATAATTTGAAATTTGTTTTCTTTTGAAGTTGGCAAGGAAGTGTTATTGAGATAACAATTTATAAATCAAAAATTGATTAACAAATGATAACAACAAAAATAAGTCCTCACCCTCTATATACATATATATATATATATATATATATATATATATATATATATATATATATATATATATATATATATATATATATATATATATATATATATATATATATATATATATATATATATAGAATCAGGATCGGGTGAGGACTCTTCTTAAAGTGAGGACTTGCGAGGACACCTTAAAAAAATTGAAAAAAAATATAAAAAAAATATAAATAATAAAATGGATCATAATACTATATCGGAGAAAAAAAAGATTCAAAAAAAAACTTTTCGATCATTATTTTTTTTATAATGAAATAATGATCCAAAATAAAAACAGAAAAATTGCATCATTACGTTTTGCAATGATGCAAATTTTTTTTTCAAATTTTTTTTTGATAATGATATAGTACTATTCTTGATTTTATGATTTGTATTTTTTTAATATTTTTTTTCAATTTTTTTAAGGTGTCCTCGCGAGTCCTCACCGAAAAAAGTGTCCTCACCGGAACCGGACCCTATATAGATATATATATATATATATATATATATATATATATATATATATATATATATATATATATATATATATATATATATATATATATATATATATATATATATATATATATATATATATATATATATATATATAGGGTCCGGTTCCGGTGAGGACACTTTTTTCGGTGAGGACTCGCGAGGACACCTTAAAAAAATTGAAAAAAAATATTAAAAAAATACAAATCATAAAATCAAGAATAGTACTATATCATTATCAAAAAAAAATTTGAAAAAAAAATTTGCATCATTGCAAAACGTAATGATGCAATTTTTCTGTTTTTATTTTGGATCATTATTTCATTATAAAAAAAATAATGATCGAAAAGTTTTTTTTTGAATCTTTTTTTTCTCCGATATAGTATTATGATCCATTTTATTATTTATATTTTTTTTATATTTTTTTTCAATTTTTTTAAGGTGTCCTCGCAAGTCCTCACTTTAAGAAGAGTCCTCACCCGATCCTGATTCTATATATATATATATATATATATATATATATATATATATATATATATATATATATATATATATATATATATATATATATATATATATATATATATATATATATATATATATATATATATATATATATACATAGGATGGAGCATCTAATCATCATACACACTCAACCACGTGCGATCAATCACCTTAGCGTCCCAAGGCGGGGTGGTCAACCCAATAGCGCTATTATTGTCCATAACGTACCTCAAGAATACGGGCATAGTCATGGAGATTAGACTAAAAATTGTAATGCACTACAAGTACATGTAGCGTAAACAAACAATAATTATACAAATAATGATTCATGTATAAATGTCCCAACAATGTCTCAATGGTGAAAAAATAATAAAATAAAGTTGGAACATATTAAAACCACATGATACACCCCAAAAGTATTGAAAGTTATAAAATATGGGGTAGATTACTCACATTAGTCCAACGGAATATGCGTATCGCAGAATAGGCGGCTCGGGTCAAAATGACGTAGAACCTAATATAATTAATAGTTTTTTTTAGGAACTACTAAACGAGAATGAAGTATTAATAAAAATAATTATACACATATTCTTATATTAGATGAATGAACAATAATTCATTTCGATTTGAATATTAAGGTATTCATTTGTTAAATGAATTTTAAATTGAATTAATTACTTTGTATAATTAATTTATATTTTCAATTTAGTCAAGATTTTAATAATTTCTTATTAAAATAATAACTTGTCCAATTATAATTATTTACAGATTTTAACAATTATTTATATGAAATAATCATTAAAAATGCATTTTTACATGCTTAAGTACTTAGGAAAATAGTTTTAAAGAGTAAACAGTATTGAAAATTTCTGAAATTGTTAGGAAATCATTATTTCACATAATAGTAATTACTGTAAAACTGTCATAGTTTTCTGAACTGGTTTACTATTTCTTTATTATTTTATTGATTAAACAACATCAAAATTCGGGAAAAATAATAAATGATCCCTAGAAATTCTGGAAATTTAAGAATAGTTTTCTAACATTATATTGAGCCTACTGTAAATGTTTTGGATATTTGTGACTAGGGGAAGTATTTCTTATGTTTTTCATTATTAATTAAGCAATAAAATCATAAATAATAGTAAAAGATTAAGGGAAATTCATTAAACTTTTTTATTTATTATTAACATGTTATATAAGATATTCGGATAAGGTTTTGTAATTTTTGGACATGTGTAGCTATTTATTATCAAATTAAATCATTAAAATATCATTAAATCAGTAAAAATAAGAAAACTTTCTTAAAAAACTCTGTAAATTTGGTCATGGAGTCTTTATAATGTTAATAAGGTGTGAAAAATATAAAATCCAGTTTTTGACATACATAACTATGTTTTGCTATTTATTTATCTACAAAGAAATAAAATACAAAATAAGAATCAAACCGTAATATAAATGCATGAAACTTCATAAATCCACTTTACTCAATATATGGGTCATTTCAAAAAATTTCCCAGAATTTATTGACTATAAAAAGTATTTTATGTGAATTATTGCCCTATTTTATTGCAATAATTATAGTAATTCAATAAAAATAAGTTATTTTCTGAAAATTTCCAGACCTTTTTATTTTATTTATGAGAGTCTGATAAAAATCAGGTTTATGCATAAAATGAGTTTTAGATATTTTGGTGGATTTAATTTGTTTCATTCATGAATTTGAGACTTTTAACAACATACCTTGATGAATGCTTCAAGAGGGATGAAGATTTGAGTATATTGGAGTGTTCTTGGCTGAAATATGAAGATTTCTAGGAAGAATTTTGAGATTGAGAGTGAGAGAAAGAATAAATATGGTTTGAGTGGTGATGAGAATAATGTGTTGGGAGAAAAATGAAAGGAAAGATGATGGGAGGTGTGAGTGGGAGACAAGGGAAATAACCTTTTACTTTTGGTGGTCTTCATAATTCCCCACTAACACAAGCATCTTAAGAGTTTTATAAAATTTAATATAGTGTTTATAAAAATAGAGTTTTATAAAAAAAAATAGGTTATTATTTGATTATAACAATCTACTTTGATTTGAAGTTTAATTATAGCATTGAAGTTTGATTTTTTTTAATTTAATTAGAGCATCATACTTTGATTTGATTTTAATATGATATCATAATTTAATTTGATTATAGTTATAACGTTATACTATGTTATATTGCTATTAACGTCAATTTATATCGTAGTGTAAGGATTTTGATCATATTAGCGTCAAGAAATCTCGAGTAGGGTTTATTAAATTTCCAATTGGGTTGGGTTGACCGGAATTCATTTTAGGCGGATGTCACAGTCTCCCCTACTTTAGGAAATTTCATCTCGAAATTTAAGAAGATAGTGCCTTAAGAGAAAAGTTGCGGGTATTTGGTACGCATTTGATCCTCACGCTCCCATGTATACTCGGGTCCACGTGCTGACTGCCACTTGACCTTGACCAGGTGAATGCGACTTCTTTTGAGTTGCTTTTCCTTTCGGTCGGCAATTTCCAAGGGTTTCTCGATAAATTGCATTGTCTCGTCGATTTGGATATCCTCGAGAGGAACATGAAGGTTCTCGTCTGCTAAACACTTCTTGAGGTTGGCTATATGAAATACTGGGTGAACTTTATTAAGCTCTATTGGTAGATCTAACTCGTAGGCTACTGGTCCGATCCTTTTTAGGATTTTGAACGGGCCTACATAGCGTGGTGCCAATTTACCCTTGCGTCCAAATCGAACCACACCTTTCCATAGGGACACTTTTAACATGACCATGTCACCCACTGTAAATTCAAGCGGTTTGCGTCGCTTGTCGGTGTAACTCTTTTGTCGGCTACGAGCTGCGAGAAGGTTATTGCGAATCTGAGTGATTTTGTCGGTTGTTTCCTGGATAAGCTCAGGACCAACGATTGGAGAATCCACTATTGCGCGAATCACGTGGGACTCGCCAATTTCATGCCAGCAAATAAAGCAAACGGTCAATGATTACCCAAATGCTGTCGTGTCCCTTGGTGGTACGGGGAAGTTTAGTTACGAAATCCATGGCGATCGCTTCCCATTTCCACTCGGGGATTACCGGTTGGACCAATAGTCCAGAGGGTCGTTGATGTTCTGCTTTGACCCTGGAACATGTAAAACATTTGGCCACGAATAAAGCAATTTCCTTTTTTATTCCCGACCACCAATAATTGGTTCTCAGGCCATGATACATCTTGTCAGCACCAGGATGAATGGAATATCGAGTTTTATGTATTTCTTCCATCAGGAGGGTACGAAGATTGTCGCGATCTGGGATCCAGATGCGATCTTGATAATAGAAAATGCCATCATATTTACTTTCCAACTCCCCATCAATTCCCGTGGGCATGTCATTTTCGGTAATTGCCGAGTGTTGGGCTCCTCGAATTCGGTCGCTGAGATTGGACAAGATAGGAGAACATATTAGATGAAATGCTTTGGCATGTTCTTTTCGGCTTAACGCGTCGGCTACCACGTTTGCCTTGCCCGAATGATAGCGTATTTCACACTCGTAATCATTTAGGAGTTCGACCCATCGTGTTTGTCTCATATTGAGTTCCTTTTGATTAAGAATATGTTGCAAGCTCTTGTGGTCGGTGAAAATTACGCATTTAGTGCCGTAAAGGTAATGCCTCCAAATTTTAAGAGCGAAAATCACGGCGCCAAGCTCTAAATCATGAGTCGTATAATTCCTTTCATGGGTTTTGAGTTGTCGCGATGCGTAAGCTATAACCTTTCCCCTTTGCATCAAAACACAACCTAGACCGAGATTGGAGGCATCGCAGTATACCACAAAATCTTCGGATCCTTTAGGAGTGTAAGAATCGGAGCGTCACACAATCTTTGTTTAAGGGTTTGGAAAGCGTCTTCCTGCTTGGGTCCCCAATCAAATGGCGTACCCTTGCAAGTGAGAAAAGTAAGAGGTAAAGCGATCTTTGAGAAATTTGAAATGAAACGCCGGTAATAGCCAGCTAAACCGAGGAATGACCGAATTTCCTTGGGGGTACGTGGGGCTTTCCAATTCTTAACTGCTTCAACTTTTGCGGGATCAACTAAAATAACCTTGTCACTTACAATATGACCGAGGAATTGTACCTCATTTAACCAAAACTCGCATTTCGAAAATTTGGCATAGAGTTGATTTCCTTGCAATGTTTGGAGAGTTAGACGAAGGTGTCTTTCATGGTCTGCCTTTGTCTTGGAGTAAATGAGTGACAACGCCTAGTGATATCGAGTATTTTAGGCGTTGTTGAGCCCTGTTCTTGATAAAATTATATCAAATATGTCTGGGTATTCTCACTTTTCGTGCCAGGACTTGTTTTGGAGAAAAAGAATAGAAACAGGGACTAAAAGCGTGCAAAAGGAAGAAGTTTGGGAAGCAATGAAAAATCAAGAGAACTCGTACGCACACCGCGGGAATTAACCACGTGCGACGCGGGCTTAAGGCGGTGGAACACATTCAAATGCCGAAGAATCGGGAAGAGATCAGTACGCGCGCCGCGGATTTCACTTCTGCGCGGCGCGGCTGCGGAAAATTTCCAAGTATAAATAGATGCATTTCCAGCCGAAAACCCTAGCAAAGAACCGGGTGTAAAATCGACCTTGAAGCTCTTTGACTCCAGGATTTCATTTCAGCAAGCGCACAATTGGTATTTTATGATTTTTGATTTAATTTCCTTTTAGTAGCAAGTAGTCTTTGTAGCTAAAGTCTTTGGGAGTGACAACCACTGACTTTGAGCACTTAGGTTTCTGATTTTGAAACATTTGGTTACTGTTTTTGTGTTTGGAATTCGGATTTAGTGAATGAAAAGCATTTGGTTACATTTAATCTTAGCTTTTCGGTGTTTTTATGCTTATGTTTGGTTTGATTGATTGATTGTGTTTGGATATTGTGTTTGGACCTTGTTGGGACTGTTTTCCTTTGTTGAAATCAGTAGCTAATTAGGTTAGTTCTTAAGCATTAAACCTTGGCTAGTAACTGTTCAGTGGAACTTTAGTTAGTGGCTAGTTTATGCTTTGCTTGGTTTAGCTAGTTTGGATGCCTTTGATTGCTTCTGATTCAGAGATGTACTTCTGATTTCAGAAAGTGACTAGGTTCATTTGAGCATAGTTTAGCTTGGCTTGAGTGTGTTTGATCATTGCTTTCTGGTATTAGTGATTAGGAAGATAGAAACCAGATCCTCCGACTATAGCTGTGACACTATTAGTTGGTAATCTCTCATCTAGCCTAACCACGAAGCTCCTGCGGATCGACCCTGACTACCGCTATACTAGCGTGTGTTAGGTTTTCTCTTATTTTTGACCGCACGACGACCTAGGCGTGTCAATGAGGATGTCATCAATAAAGACGATAACAAAACGGTCGAGATAAGGTTTAAATACCCGATTCATCAAGTCCATGAATGCGACAAGGGCATTCGTTAGGCCAAAAGGCATAACGGTGAACTCGTAATGACCATAGCGGGTTCGGAAAACGGTTTTGGGGATGTCTTCTTCCCGTACTCAAAGTTGGTGATAACCCGAGCGGAGGTCGGTTTTTGAGAAGCATGAAGCTCCTTGAAGCTGATCAAAAAGGTCGTCGATCCGAGGTAACGGATATCGGTTCTTGATGGTCAATTTATTTAACTCTCGATAATCGATACACATACGAAACGAACCATCTTTCTTTTTGATGAAGAGAACCGGGGCTCCCCAGGGTGAAGTACTAGGGCGGATAAATCCCTTATCGGTTAATTCTTGGAGCTGACTTGCCAATTCTTGCATCTCTGTTGGAGCCAACCGATATGGAGACTTGGCAATGGGAGCAGCCTCAGGAACGAGATCGATGCGGAACTCTAGCTCACGTACTGGAGGGAGTCCAGATACCTCATCGGGAAAGATGTCAGGAAAGTCTCGTACAATCGGAATATCTTCGATCTTCGTTTCTTTGACCTTTGTTTCCACCACATGGGCTAAGAAAGCCATGTATTCTTTACGTAGATACGATCGAGCTTGAGTACATGACATAAGACTAAGATTTTTTGAACGAGTCTCGCCATAAATACGAAGACTTTGACCGTCGGCAAGAGGAATACGAATAAACTTCTTGTAACATACTATTTCAGCATGGTTTTGGGATAGCCAATCCATTCCCACGATGATGTCGAAGCTACCAAGTTCCATAGGAACTAAATTGACGGAAAATTTATGACCGCAAAAATCGAAAGTGCAATCTTGGATGACTGCATTGATTGAAATGTATTTTCCATTGGCGACTTCTACGGTAAAGTTTTCATCAAGAATCGTGCAAGGTGTGTGAAGTATGGGTTCAAATTCCAAAGACACAAAACTTTTATCGGCACCTGAATCAAAAAGTACTGACGCGTAACAGCCATTTATGAGAAACGTACCATTTACGACCTTGTTATCGGTCTGTGCTTGGGTTGCGGTAATGACAAATGCTCGGCCTTTGGGAGCTGGAACATGCATTGTTGGATTTGCCTGGGCTTGACTGTTAATGATATTGACAAGCCTAGGACACGCGTTTCTGAAATGGGTGGGGTCACCATAGTTGAATCATGTTCCAGTTGGATACCGGGTTTGTGTTTGCTGATTTGAGGGTAGAGCGAAGGGTCGCTGAGTTTTTTGGTGTACGGCATGTGTCCGCCAAGTGGCCATAGCGACCACAAGTCGTACAAAGGCGACACGGGCTGGTGGACATATGGTGATAGTTACAATGGTTACAGAGGGGGTCGTAATGCCATCTATGAGAAACACGCATATGGACTTGTGAGTTATTTGTAAATTAATTATGGAAATTAAGTTTGTATACATTGTTGGGTAAAATGATTGTAAAACACTTGTTGGGCCATGGTTAGGAGTGTTGAGCACCTTTTGGGCTTTCCATGGGTACTAAATGTGAAGCATGTAGCAATTGCGTGGGCCCCCACAATACTAAGTTTTCACATGTTTTTCCCACTTCTAGGCCCATTAGGGAACTTAATAGTCCAATGAGTTGGCCATTTTAGAGTGTATCCTTTCAGATACGTTTGATAAGGTCGGGTAGTTTGATGGCTCAAAAGTAATGTGAATAACGCGCTTTGGCCTATAGGTTTGGGAACTCTCGCCTTTGGTCCCCAGGTAAGCAAAATGGTCCCTCGGTTGATTGGGATGTATACGAATGCTTACCTAGTCAGGACTTTCCGGCTACCGGCACCTCCCCCTTCCAGTTACTACGCGTCCATTACTTTGATCCTACCCAACTAGAGTGGATGACTTTTAATTTCCTATGAGCTCTAAGGAATATATATATATATATATATATATATATATATATATATATATATATATATATATATATATATATATATATATATATATATATATATATATATATATATATATATATATATATATATATATATATATATATATATATATGTATATAAATTTTTATTTTGAAACCATTTGAGTATGTGTGTGATTTTAAGAGAAAGAGGAGAAAATTCACAAGTGTATGCACACATATAAGTGTCAGGAATAATACGTAAGCACATAAGGGAGCAATTAGCACACAAAGGTATTCCTAGGATTTTCTAAGTACGAGTTGCATGCAGTTGTGTGTGCATTTTATAAACTAGCATACGAGAGGACCCTAGAGGCTATAGACTAGGTCAAGACAATTAACCTAATTCCCTATAGTCAAGGGCTCTGATACCAATCTGTCACACCCCGATCCTTGGCGGAATCGATAAAGGCGTGATATATTGTTCAAAGTCTCATGACAACTATGTTATAATATGATTAGATTCAATTAAGTACTAAGTATGCAAACAAGATCCACAACATACAAATACAAATCAAAATACAATAATATTTATTACATCAAATTTAAATAGTCTTGTGGGTTTCTAAGGTACACCATACTTTTCATCAACTTCATTCTTCAAATCTGCATCATGGGTAAAAACAGGTCAACTACGAGAGTTGGTGAGTAATCTAGTTTTATTAAAGAAAATTGTGAGTTTGAATAATTTGAAATTTGTTTTCTTTTGAAGTTGGCAAGGAAGTGTTATTGAGATAACAGTTAATAAATCAAAAATTGATTAACAAATGATATCAACAACAATAAGTCCTCACCCTCGATATATATATATATATATATATATATATATATATATATATATATATATATATATATATATATATATATATATATATATATATATATATATATATATATATATATAGGATGGAGCATCTAATCATCATACACACTCAACCACGTGCGATCAATCACCTTAGCGTCCCAAGGCGGGGTGGTCAACCCAATAGCGCTATTATTGTCCATAACGTACCTCAAGAATACGAGCATAGTCATGGAGATTAGACTAAAAGTTGTAATGCAATACAAGTACACGTAGCGTAAACAAACAATAATTATACAAATAATGATTCATGTATAAATGTCCCAACAATGTCTCAATGGTGAAAAAATAATAAAATAAAGTTGGAGCATATTAAAACCACATGATACACCCCAAAAGTATTGAAAATTATAAAATATGGGGTAGATTACTCACATTAGTCCAACGGAATACGCGTATCGCATAATAGGCGGCTCGGGTCAAAATGACGTAGAACCTAATATAATTAGTAGTTTTGGTTTAGGAACTACTAAACGGGAATGAAGTATTAATAAAAATAATTATACACATATTCTTATATTAGATGAATGAACAATAATTCATTTCGATTTGAATATTAAGGTATTTATTTGTTAAATGAATTTTAAATTGAATTAATTACTTTGTATAATTAATTTATATTTTCAATTTAGTCAAGATTTTAATAATTTCTTATTAAAATAATAACTTGTCCAATTATAATTATTTACAGATTTTAACAATTATTTATATGAAATAATCATTAAAAATGCATTTTTACATGCTTAAGTACTTAGGAAAATAGTTTTAAAGAGTAAAAAGTATTGAAAATTTCTGAAATTATTACGAAATCATTATTTCACATAATAGTAATTACTGTAAAATTTTCATAGTTTTCGGAACTGGTTTAGTATTTCTTTATTATTTTATTGATTAAACAACATCAAAATTCGGGAAAAATAATAAATGATCCCTACAAATTATGGAAATTTAAGAATAGTTTTCTAACATTATATTGAGCCTACTGTAAATGTTTTGGATATTTGTGACTAGGGGAAGTAGTTCTTATGTTTTTCATTATTAATTAAGCAATAAAATCATAAATAATAGTAAAATATTAAAGGAAATTCATTAAACATTTTTATTTATTATTAACATGTTATATAAGATATTCGGATAAGGTTTTGTAATTTTTGGACATGTGTAGCTATTTATTATCAATTTAAATCATTAAACTATCATTAAATCAGGAAAAATAAGAAAACATTCTTACAAAACTCTGTAAATTTGGTCATGGAGTCTTTATAATGTTAATAAGGTGCGAAAAATATAAAATCCAGTTTTTGACATACATAACTATATTTTGCTATTTATTTATCTACAACAAAATAAAATACAAAATAAGAATCAAACCGTAATATAAATGTATGAAACTTCATAAATCCACTTTACTCAATATATGGGTCATTCCAAAATTTTCCCAGAATTTATTGACTCTAAAAAGTATTTTATGTGAATTATTGCCCTATTTTATTGCAATAATTATAGTAATTCAATAAAAATAAGTTATTTTCTGAACATTTCCAGAACTTTTTATTTTATTTATGAGAGTCTGGTAAAAATCAGGTTTATGCATAAAATGAGTTTTAGATATTTTGGTGGATTTAATTTGTTTCATTCATGAATTTGAGACTTTTAACAACATACCTTGATGAATGCTTCAAGAGGGATGAAGATTTGAGTATATTGGAGTGTTCTTGGCTGAAATATGAAGATTTCTAGGAGGAATTTTGAGATTGAGAGTGAGAGAAAGAATAAATATGGTTTGAGTGGTGATGAGAATAATGTGTTGGGAGAAAAATGAATGGAAAGATGATGGGAGGTGTGAGTGGGAGACAAGGGAAATAACCTTTTACTTTTGGTGGTCTTCATAATTCCCCACTAACACAAGCATCTTAAGAGTTTTATAAAATTTAATATAGTGTTTATAAAAATAGAGTTTTATAAAAAAAATAGGTTATTATTTGATTATAACAATCTACTTTGATTTGAAGTTTAATTATAGCATTCAAGTTTGATTTTTTTTAATTTAATTAGAGCATCATACTTTGATTTTATTTTAATATGATATCATAATTTAATTTGATTATAGTTATAACGTTATACTATGCTATATTGTTATTAACGTCAATTTATATCGTATTGTAAGGGTTTTGATCCTATTAGCGTCAAGAAATCTCGAGTAGGGTTTATTAAATTTCCAATTGGGTTGGGTTGACCGGAATTCATTTTAGGCGGATATCACATTATCCCCGTTTTCTCATGGTTTAAATTTCTTTACCGCCTCATCTTCTGACGTGGCGTGTCGTGCAGGTGTGCCTACCCGCGGAGCGCGTGTTCAAGCGACTGTTTTTGGCTTTATCTTCAAACTTCTTCATTTTGTACGCATTTAACCCCTGATTGTAACTTTTCTTTGCAAACAAGCACTGACACAAAAAGTGAGAATACCACAGCATATATGATATAATTTCACGAAGAAAAGGGCTCAACAACGACTAAAATACTTGATATTACTAGGTGTTGTCAAACACCCCACACTTGTGCCTTGCTTATCCCCAAGCAAGAGAGTTTTTAACAGATTTTAACAAAGACTCAAACAATTTTTGAATGTGTTCAATTTCAAAGCTTATTGCCCCAAGAGTTAGAGTGAAATAGTTTGTGAAAACATAACCAGAATATTCTTTAGAATTCATGACTTTCTAAAGAACCCTTGATTACAAATTTTCTGTCCACAATGAAGTGTACGTACTTATTCAGATTCTAAAGGCCATTAAAGACTATCCATGACTTTTGATGTTGTCCGTTTAGCGAGCTTTCAGAAATACCATCCCAGACCAGACGATCTTAAGTGGCAAGGTGCATAAGCCCCACCCATTTTAGACTTACCAGCTCGAACAACAAAGGCCACTGATTGACAGTCCCTTCCTAAATTCCAATCTTAAAATATCCCAATCTTCTAACTCCTAAAACTCAACTTTTTTGACTAAACAGATAGCATGATAACAAGTAAATAGTATCTCTTGAAAAATACTAAGCTATAACATTCACAAACTATTCGTTTCAAAATTACAATTTATTAAAAATTTTGAAAAAGTTGCTAATTTTTTTTGAAAATTGACTCATTTCCCGCAAAAATTTTAAAAAAATACTCTTTCGAGCGTCCACACCCCACACTTAAAACCGTACAACGTCCCTGTTGTACATAAAATAATTATTTCAAAATAAGGGTGAAAGAGTTACCCCTTAGACGATTGACTGCTTGATGGTATCTGATTATTACAGGTACAGAAACACGAACTGCTTACGTTTCAGGTTCAGATTTCTAGGTGTTGTAGCGCAACAGTAAACCACGCCAGTGATCATAACAAGTAGAGGGGGCATTCAACAACTGTGGCTGGGGCTGATCCTCTACCGGTGCCTCCACTCTCTGACGTCTCCTTGCTGGCTGGGCATGGGCTGGTCGGGGTGCCTGTGGTGCCTCTGTCGCCACCCTCATGTATCGACCCGCCTGCGGTTGATGAATAAGCCCCATATTCTCCAAAAATCGGGCTGATGTGCACACGGGTGGTATCTCTGTCAAAGTCACTATGGTCGCAGCAATTAGCGGGCTGTATGATCGGGCCAAGCGGGTAATGTAATGCCCCCGGCCATGGGGCTGCTGCTAGACACACCTGTAGCTCGAGTAGATAGGGAGATCGCCAAGGCATAGGCCAAATGGAGGAATCTGGTGGGATCGAGGAGTGCCCACATGAACATCATATCCTCACCGGACACCTTCTCACCTCCTTGCTTCTGCATGACAGAAGTCGAGATGATACGGTGCATGAGGCCGTGAAGCGGGTTGCGGAGCTGGCTCTCCCTAGCCGACCTCGCCTCAAACTGAACATTGGATAACGTTGTCCAAATAGCTGCATTGCCCTCTCGCTCGGGCTGGCCCTGAATACACGGCTGAAGAAAAGGCGCGAAGTGGCGACTTTGCAGCTCCTCCTCCATATAAATCCTCGTGCGTCTCCCAAACTCCCGAAGGCTGCACTCCCGGCTCACTCCCCCTAATCTGAAGCTGATCAGCCTGGACCGTGCCTCCTGTGAGGCTGGTGCATAGTGATCAGTGGACAGGAACTCCAGAAGAAGCTCCGTGTAGACTAGATCGTCTTGATTGGCCATCAGCCTATCCCAGCCGTGGCACGTGAATGTAAACCCCACAGTAGACCAGGTGTGATGAATAAATAGCTCCAACTCGCCCCACAGCCCGGCCTGTGTAAGAATATCCTGGTCCAAAATAGTCGCCTCGAGAACCCGGCGAGAAATCAACTCGTCCATCCGTTGTATATACTCCGGTGTGCTCTCTAGAATCTCACGAAACTGAAGGAAATGGAGAACACGTCTGAAACCCATCTGCACAAATGAACCACAAAAAACAAATTTTTTTTTTGCAAATTAAGTCCTTTTCTTCCCCACCGAGCCGTGGCGCGGCCCAAGAACTAGGGCGCGACGCGCCGAAGCCTGTCGCGACACCAAAAACCCCAATCAATGATTTGACCTGCTAAACTTGATCCAACACTACTACAAGGTAGCCTAAGCACCGACTAGCCCCTCTAGGGTGATTATTTTGCAAACAAAACACCCTACGAGCCAGCATTGCCGATTTCTACGTTTTCTAGCTTTTGAAGAAATCATCCAATTTCGCTGCCTAAATGCGTGTAATAACTAGTGCAAATGAGTTAGAATGACGTACCTCGATCGTAGTAATCAAAAACACGAGAAAAACACAAGAAAATTTATGGTCGATCGATGGTCTGGTGTAAGTCCCAATCTTCACCAATAACAATATCAATCATATAAATCTTCAATGGTGCAGAAAACCAATTGAAGGTGATCAAGAAAAAGCAATAAGATGAAATGGAAATCACCAAAATATGATAAAAAAATGCACTTGTAATTGATTAGCTTCCAATGTAGGTACAATGATCATACACACACACTAACTTATGAAAACTAGAGCACTCACAAGGCTCTTCAGGCCAACCAACCATCAAATGAACTAACAAAAGACTATTTATACTATCCACGGCATACAAGCCCAATAGAAGTCTAGCCCAAACCCATAACTAACTAGACAAGCCTAAAAGACATACAAAGCAGATAATAAAGCATAAACCACCAAAATAGGGCCCAACATCTGAGGCGCAGCGTGGTTACAAATGAACAGAGACGTACCTTTTAAAGAAGAAATCCGACTGATCGACTTCCGCGTCGCGCCTAGGAGAGAACCACGGCGCGCGTGTCTGCAGTCCAACGCCTGCGAATCGGGTTGTATTGCGACCAACATCGCGCCAACCTCCGTACCGCGTCGCGTCCTTCAAAACCTCCAAAATCCTTCGTGTGACCCCATACTTGCCTTAGACCAATTATACCTGTGATGACGATGATAGTAATCTCCTAATTACTCCTAAGAATACAATACCAAAGGGATGGGTTGCCTCCTAACAAGCGCTAAGTTTAACGTCTTCAGCCAGACAGATTCCTCCTACTCTCCACGATCCTCCTAAGGCATCATCTTATTCATCTCGGGTGCAAAGTTGTGAACCATTGTTCTCAGCAATGATGTGAGTTGCGTCATTCGATCGCTGACTTGACTAATCCACTGCTGCTGTGCGTCTAAGAGCTGGAAGACCTTTGCCTCCCTACATCGGGCATCCTTTTCATATTGCTGATGTTTTAATTCCATCATTTCCATCATATCAAGCAATTGCACCTTATCTACTGTTGATAGCGGATGATCTTTTTTCTCCCTCAGGATCTCTTCTTTTCCGCCTTCACCTTCTCGCGTCCATATCTTTCCTTTATCCCTGGTCCCTGGTACCATCAGTAGACTGTTGCTCCAATGCTTATCATCGTACCCTTGTGGTAGAGATATGGGACACCCGAACATGTTAAGTCTACGCTTCCTCGTCCCGAAGGAGACATCCAAATCTCCCGTTTTGCAATCCATAACAGCACCAGGTGTAGCAAAAAATAGACGTCCCAAGATCAGCGCGGGCGCGTCCTCCAAACTCTCGTATTCCATGACCAAGAAATCTACAGGGTAAAAGAAATCACCAACTTTTACTATCACATTTGTTAGCTTGCCTCGTGAGACCTTCGTTGACTGATCGGTCAGCTGTAATGCCGTCTTAGCGGGATCTAATTCCTCATTCTTGTATTTGTCATACAGGTACCCTGGCAACACGTTAACACTTGCTCCTAAATCCAGCAACGTGTTCCTGATGACAACATCCCTTACCGTGACAGTAATTAGCGGTGAACCGGGTCCCTTTCCTTCTTGGGCAGTGTCCCCAACAATGCCTCACTTGCTTTAACTGTCAACCTTACCGTATCGGGTGTAGGTGCCTTGCTTTCCTTATTCGTCTTACATGTCTCCTGAAGAATCATCTTCAGGAGAATTTTTCAACTAATCCCACAAAGGTTGATTTATTAAAGGTCAAGTTGACTTGTTTGGCATCTCCTGCTTTTTCTTTTCCTTCTTATCCTTCTTTCGTTGTTTAATACCAGCCACCATTGGCTGCTCCTCCTCTTGGACCTCCTTGTCCTCCTTAATTTGAGTTTCCTTCTCAACTTGGATCTCCTCCTCATCCTTATCTTTCTCTTATTCAATCTTAACTTCTTCTTCATTATTACTCTTCCCTTTAACCTCAACTTCATCTTCATGTCCTAGTAAATCATCTACAGTCACCTTCCTCCATTCGGCTTCGACAGCGTTCACATGCTCCTTTCCTGCCCGTTGAGTATGGTTTGGGTTGATTTCCGTAGTACTAGGAAACTTGCAATTGTCCCTCTTTCATTGATCCTCAGCCATCTGAGTAATCTGCCTTTCCATGTTGGCGATGGCTTTGGCATTAGCCTGGGATTGCTGCTGAGTGGCGTTGAACATTTCATACTTTTTGTAGTCATGTCTTCTTGGCTTCTTAGGGCATTGTTATTATTAGCTACCCCCTATTGTTGTTGTTGCTGCTCCCACATGGATTACTGTTGTTTGCGTGTTGGAATTGCCTGGGCTGATTGGACGACTGTCCTTGATAGTTATTCTGCCTCTGATTGTTGAAATTTTGAGAACCCTAGTTGTAAGGTCTGTAAGGTCGTGCATTATTGTACTGTCATTGACCGTGACCGAAAACGTGATTCACCTCCTGGTCCTATGTCCTTGTTGGCCTCCTTGTTGCTGATTCTGGGGCTCATTCTGTAAGGTAGACATTAGCCTATCAAACTTCTTATTCAACTCACTAATCTCCTTCTTGACCCCCTTCTTCCAATTTGCATCTGCTCCTACTGCTGCAGCTGTGTTCACTGGCTTCTTGGTAGAAAAATTCACTTTTGATCCATTGCTAAGCTGTTCCAGAAATTGCCAAGCCTCATCGGGATCTTGCATCATGATGGTACCACTGGATGATGCATTGATCATTGCTTGGTTCGTTAAGTCCACACCCTCAAAGAATTATTTGACCAGCTACCACTTCGGAATGTCATGGTGAAGGCAAAAATGCATCAATTCCTTCAAACGATCCCAAGCCTCGTAAAATGCTTCTCCAGGTTTCTGCTGAAAATCTTGGATGGCTCGCCTAATCTCTGTAGTTTTACTCGCCGGGTAGAACTCTTGTAAAAAGTTAGCCTTCAGCTGTTCCCATATGGTGATACTATTAGACTAAAGAGATGTTAACCAATACTTGGATTTGTATTTTAGGGTGAAAGAGAACAGTCTTAGCCTAAAGATATTCTTGTTTGTGTTCCTAGGGGTATTAGAATTAGCTATGTCTATGAACTCATACAAATGGTTATATGGATCATCTTGTTTGTAACCCCTAAATTCAGGCAATATACCTAAAAGATGTGGCCTAATTTCTACCTGAGCATCTACACTTTTGGGAATATAAATGGGCGATGAATCGTCATACTCCCGAGGTTGGAAGTGCGACGCAACCGATTGCCCTCTCGGTTGTGCAAAGTATAAAGGATGAACAAAGTTACCGTTATAGTGATCATTGTTATAACCTTGCTGACCTTGCGGTTGCTGCGGTTGTTGCATCCTTCGTAGAGGTCCCCGACCTCTGTTCCATTGTTGCTGCTGCTGCTGCTGCGGAGGAATCCAACCTTCATCCTCCTCGTCATATCCATGCTCGCCCTCCTGGTATTGATATTGCTGTGGTGGAGGCTATTGTGGTTGCACATATTGGGTTTGTTGAGGTAAGGTTTGAAAAGCGGGCTGTGGTTTAAATATGGTTGGTTGGTATGGTGGTTGTAATGGTTGTGATTGAGAAATGGTGATGCGCTGTCTAGGCGGTGCGTTGCCATCTCGGGTCGGCGCTCCCCAAGCCGTAGCAGCTGAAAAAGGGTTGGTGGTTGGTTGTTGTAACGGTGGAACTGAAGGCGGAGTGTATGATGGTATCGATGCGGGGGTTGAAACTACACCACCAGTAGCACTTGTGCTACCAAACTGGAATTCTGACACTTGGGGTATAAATGGAATTCCCCCCATTACCTCATCTAAAGGTTCATGGGTAACATCCTCTATACTAACACTACTGGGACTCATTCTATCTAAGCGCCTACGAACACGATTATTGTGCGCGGTTCATTCGATCTCCGAGTCAAAAAGCAAGACCGATAACTGCCCACCCCGACGGGTACGCATGCACTAGTGCAACATGCCTGTCAAAACTAAAATAAATATACTAATCAAACTAAAACTAAAACTCAGAAAAAAACTCCCTACATATCGCCTAGTCTTAAGCTCACAACTCCCCGGCAACAGCGCCAAAATTTGACACGCCTAGGTCGTCGTGCGGTCAAATATAGTACAATAACTTACTCTCACTAGTACGGTCGTAGTCAGGGTCGATCCACAGGAGTTTCGTGGTCAAGATAGGCGACAGCTTACCAACTGTAGTGTCACGCTAAAGCCGGAGGGACTAATCTTCTACTTCCCTAAAAACAGTCCAGAAATCCAAAATCCAAACAATTGACAAAACAAAACATAAACAAAATGGAACTTAAACTAAAACCTAACCTAGTTTGCTTACTGAAATCAGAAGTGAAATTCAAAATCAGAAACAAACAAGAACAATCCAAACACATCCAAAGCAATAACACTTAAATAAAGGTAAAATAAGCAAACCAACATGAACTGAATGATAAACTCTCTTAAACACCAATCCAGAAGGTTCAAAAGTGAACAACAAAAATAACAAGCTATAACCTACTGCTACTTGTTGTTACACCCATAAACACTAAGCTAATAACTGAGAACAATTGAACTAATAATGAAATTAAATGAAGAAACATAAAATACCACGAATGGCTGCTGAAATCCGAAACTTGGAGTCAAAGAAGCCTTAAGTCCACCTTATGGGTCATTCATTGCCTCTGATTTTGACCTAATGGCCTCTATTTATAGTTGTGGAATTTTAAGACCCGCGTCGCGCAACTCTGATATCCGCGGCACGTAGTGCCCTATCGCCGTTTTCTCGCGGTTTGAATTTCTTCACCGCCTCATCTGCTGACGTGGTGCGTCGCGCACGTGTGCCTACGCGCGGCGCGCATGTTCAGGTGACTCTTTTTGGCTTTATCTTCAAACTTCTTCATTTTGTACACGTTTAACCATTGATTGTAACTTTCTTTGCAAACAAGCACTGACACAAAAAGTGAGAATATCACAGCATATATGATATAATTTCACCAAGAATAGGGCTCAACAACGACTAAAATACTTGATATTATTAGGCGTTGTCGACGCTCCATCAACAATGATAAATTATGAGATACCCATTACTACCCTTTATGAGTCCCTATGAGTGTGCCGCTAAACCACACACGCTCCACTAACGACCCACAAAGTGCAATGTGCAATTTGATGGATTAGCATACTTTTTACATTTTCCTAAAGTAACTAGATTGGGATTTTGTCAAAGGTTCTAGTGCTTTTTCACTAATAGTATATACTTTTAATGAGATTAGGTTTGTCCTATCAGATCCGTTCTGCTAATGACCCTCCACTGATCAAGGGAGCGGTGGGTGAGAGTGGAGACCCATTCAACCACCATTTTATAGGCAGTTTACTTATACCCTTCTTATAGATCAGTTTCGTGAATGACGCATACTAGCGATCGGACTGACTTATTCTTCTTCATATAGGTATTAACTTTTAATAATAATATGTACAAGGTGTATTTTAAAATTTTAAAATATTTGGTTTTATCCTTTTAAATTTTCGAATTAAACTATTTAATTCAATTTAAAATTAAACCCAAAGTGATTTAAAGTTTATCTTTTAATTAACAATTAATTAAATCACACAAAGATTAACAAATTAAACAATTAATTTAATCCTATTCCTTGCCCATTAAGTTTTCCAAAAATAAGGCCAAGGGATTCCATTTATTATCAAATTTATCAAAAATAGAAAACCCAGGAGCCTTCAAATTTTCGAAAAAGGGTGGGTGGAGGCTAGGGTTTCAGAAACCCTAGCCAAAAGTCGATTCATATGAGCTAATGGTTTAATTTCTATAAACCCTAACAACGGTTCAACAATTATTGCTATTCAACAGAAAACTGATCACAACTTTGATACCACTAATGGGAATATGCAAACAATAAACTTAAATATCTTAAGTTTACATGCACCCTAATGGGATCTATGTTTTCACTATTGAATCTATAATTAAGAACATTATAAGAAGATTAAAGGTATAATCAAAATTTCATAAAGAAAAAACATACCTTTTGAACTTTTGGAAGCAAACACCACAAGTGTCGTGCTTCTAATGGCTCACACCCAAAACCAAGCAAGCAAGAAACAAGAGAGAAGAAGGAGAGGAACTCCTTAAAGGCGTGAATATGAGGGGGTATGGAGGTCTCTATTTGTAGCCCCAGAATGATAAGTCATATGACTTATAGCTACCATATTTGAAGTCTTGATATGATAAGCCTTGTGTCATACAATTCAATTGACTTATCATTACCATAAATAATCAAAACTCCCATATATATATATATATATATATATATATATATATATATATATATATATATATATATATATATATATATATATATATATATATATATATATATATATATATATATATATATATATATATATATATATATATAATATTTATCTATTGCTCAACTATTGAACAATTATAATCCAGCCCCTGTGCTTTTAATTAATCAAATTAATCCCTAAATTAATTCTAAATTAATTTATGATTAATCATTAATTACATATTACAATTTCTAATTAATATTTTATTGTCATAATATATTAACAAATCAAACATTCCTGTTTCTGATTAATATATTATCCTTATAATATATTAATCTCTCTCTCTCTAAGTTACCATGTGCTCTGCTAGGTTTGAGGGAAACCCAAAAGACTGTGATGCCATCAATTTAAGCATATGTATCAATTATAGTTATGGCTTAGACACCTAACCCAACATTCTCTTGCTGGGAAGAAGTATTCACTCGTCATTGTTGATGAGTTCTCTCGATTCACACGGTGATGTTCTTAAAGAATAAAAGTGATGCAGGAGCTGAAATCATCTCACTCATCTAGCAATCAGAGGTCCTATATGAACACAAGGTGAAGTAGCTGAGAATTGACCATGACACTAACTTCAGAAATAAGACTCTTGGGTCCTTCTACGAAGAAAGAGGTATCATTCAAAGCTTTTCAGCTGTTCGAACTCTTGAACAAAACAGAGTTGCAAAAAGAAGAAAATGTGACACGCCTAGGTCGTCATGCGGTCAAAAATAAGAGAAAACCTAACACACACTAGTATAGCGGTAGTCAGGGTCGATCCACAGGAGCTTCGTGGTTAGACTAGATGAGAGATTACCAACTAATAGTGTCACAGCTATAGTCGGAGGATCTGGTTTCTATTTTCCTAATCACTAGCAAATGAGACAATAATCAAACACTCAAGCCAAGCTAAGCTATGTCCAAATGACCTAGTCACTTTCTGAAATCAAAAGTACATCTCTGATTCAGGAGCAATCAAAGGCATCCAAACTAACCAAACCAAGCAAAACATAAACTAACCACTAGTTAAAGTCCTATTGAACAATTACTAACCACGGTTTAATTCTTATCAAATAACCTAATTAGCTACTGATTTCAGCTAAGAAAAACAGTCCTAACAAGGTCCAAAACAATATCCAAAACACAATCAATCAAACAAACCAAACACAAACATCCAAACACCGAAAAGCTAAGATTAAATGTAACCAAATGCTTTTCATTCACCAAACTGAATTCCAATCACAAAAACAGTAACCAAATGTTTCTAAAACAGAAACCTAAGTGCTCAAAGTCAGTGGTTGTCACTCCCAAAGACTTTAGCTACAAAACTACTTACTACTAAAAGGAAATTAAAGCCAAAAACATAAAATACCAATCGTGAGCTTGCTGAAATGAAATCCTGGAGTCAAAGAGCTTCAAGGTCGATGTTTACACCCGGTCTTTGCTAGGGTTTTCGGCTGGAAATGCATCTATTTATACTTGCAAATTTCCCGCAACCGCGCCGCGCAGAAATGAAATCCGCGGCGCGCGTACTTATCTTTTCCCGTTTTCTTCGGCATTTGAATGTGTTCCACCGCCTTAAGCCCGCGTCGCGCATGGTTGATTCCCGCGGCGCGCGTACGAGTTCTCTTGATTTTTCATTTCTTCCCGACTTCTTCCTTTTGCACGCTTTTAGTCCCTGTTTCTATTCTTTTTCTCCAAACAAGTCCTGGCACGAAAAGTGAGAATACCCAGACATATTTGATATAATTTTATCAAGAACAGGGCCCAACAATGCCTAAAATACTTGATATCACTAGGCGTTGTCAAACACCCCACACTTGTGCCTTGCTTGTCCCCAAGCAAGAGAGTTTTTAACAAATTATAATAAAGAATCAAACAATTTTTGACTGTGTTCAGTTTCAAAGTTTATTGCTCTTTTGAGTTAGAGTGGAATAGTTCGCGAAAACATAATTGAGTTGTTCTTTGGAATTCATGGATTTCTAGAGAACCCTTGATTACAAAGTTTCTGTCCACAATGAAGTGTACTTACTCATTCAGATTCTAAAGGCCATTAAAGAATTGTCCATGACTTTCGATGTTGTCCGTGTAGCGAGATTTCAGAAATACCATCCCAGACCAGACGATCTTAGGTGGTAAGGTGCATAAAGCCCACCCATTTTAGACCTACCGACTCGAACAACAAAGGCCACAGATTGACTTTTCCTTCCTAAATTCCAATCCTAAAACAGCTTAATCTTCTAAACTCGTAAAACTCAACTTATTTGACTAACTAATAGCATGATCACAAATAAATAGTATTTTTTGAAAAATACTAATGCTATCACAATCATAAACCATTCATTTCAAAATTGCAGTTTATTAAAAATTTTGAAAAATGTTGCTAAAAATTGAAAATTGACTCATTTCCGCAAAAATTTCAAAAAATTCTCTTTCGACCGTCCACACCCCACACTTAAAACCGTACAACGTCCCCGTTGTACAAAAATTATTTCAAAACAAGGGAGAAAGAGTTACCCCTTTTTGGACGATAGACTGCTTGGTGCTCAATATCACAGGTATAATTGCGTACAATCGGATCCTTGATTTCGTATTCTGGAGTTGTAGCGCTACAGTGAACACGCCGGTGGTCGAGACAAGTGGAAGGGGCACGGTGACCCCACACTTGTCTGAGACAACTCCTTCTCAAATTGGTATAACATGCATAACTCAACAAACACATTAAAAACACACATGACAGAAATAAAACATGAACAAAAATTATACAAATAGAAGTGTATGTGTTGCGGATGACCACGGCGCGTAATTGAAGGATGCGCGTCGCGGTAATTTCGTGAGATTAAAACAGCGTCAAATGAGAAATGACTGCGTCGCGCAATATATGGATGCCGCGGCGCGGTAATTTCAGCAGATTCATCCAAATTTCAAATCTCACAAGAAACAATTCAACACACCAAAACCATTGTTTTATTATTAATATCTAATGCCTGCAGAAGGCTTATTGTCCTAACCATTTTCTAAAAACAAATCTTTAAACTAATTCTAATAAAATGAAAATAAAAAATGTACTAAAAAGAAATCAAAATAATTACATCCATCCTTTTCAATTATGCACAGTGTCAGCATAATCATCTTCATCTTCTTCAGGGTCCTCCTCCATGGGTTCCTCCTCTTCTTCTCTGATAGTCGGCTGGGGTCGAGGCGGAACACACTTATGTTTTGCCATGAGAGCGATCATGCAGTCCGCTAACCACAGGAGCTGCGTCTGTGTATTCTCTGTTCGTCTGTTAACCTCCTGTGTTACAATCAACTGTAACTGGTGTTCCCTCGTATGGACTTGCAAAGCCTTTTTAACATCCTTCACCTCATCGGCCAAGTACCGCGATTCCATGTTGGCCGGGGAAAGTCCTCGGGGTGGATGAATAGTCACCCACGGTCGCTTTTTGGAAGTGGACGGCTCGGTCTTCAACACCGGAAATGGGGATCGCTCAGTTGCGATGACCCCATCGTCGACATAAATCACGTCTCGGGAAATGGTAGTCGGCGGGCTGAAGGGAACTGGCTGAACAACTGTCATCCCACGGGTAGTGTACTTAGATAGCAACCCATAAGATCGGGCTAGATTCATCACATAATGTCCCCCACCGAGGGCAATTTGCTTTAGTGGCTCGTCTGTGATCTGTTTGAAGTAATCGGCCACGAAGTATGGCATGTTGCATGTCTGAAGCATCCGTGTCAGACACCACATAAGATGTAACTCACGTGGCAACACCCGATCCTCGTCCGCACGAGGCCAAACCATGGTTGATATCAACTGATGTAGCATGCGATGCGATGGAAGATGCATCAGCCCCTCGCGTACGGTATTCTCATGATACCGCGTGGATGATATGGTGCTCCAGTAGTCAGCAGGAGAGAATGAGTCATCGGCATCATAATTAGCCCGTCGATGGAAGGTGGCGAACCCTGGTGCCTCTGATTCTTCCTCAGTGTATAACCCGATGCGATAGCCAAATTCCCGTAAGCTGCAGCTTCGGTTATGATTACCCAACCGGAACTGCACCATCTCTTCCATATCCATTCCCAGCGGCTGACGATCAAATTGGTAGCTTGCAAGAAATTGCAAGAATACCTCCCGGTAAATGGGCCCTTCCATGTGAACAATGTTATCGATGGCTCGACAAGTGTAAGTAAGCTCGTCTTTGTCGTACCCCCCTTGAACCAACCAGTATTGCAAATGTTCCATAATCCCTGATTCCTCGGTCAACTGCCAGTTGACCGGCCGGGTGGGGAGGATTCGTTTTTGTTGTTGAATGGATCTACGATTGTAGAAAATGTAGGCGCGTGTTCTCCCTACTTCCGTAGCCAAAGAATTCCAGTCGATGGATTCGGAACTGCCTGAAGAAGACATTGTACCTGTGAAATCACAAAAATTGAAAAATTACTGCACTGTTCTGACGTTCGACCCGGCGCGCACGTGACAACCCGCGACGCGTTGAATGAATATTCATACTCCGCGTCGCGGACTGTACATGGCGTGGCGCATCGAACGATTTCAGTCAAGAAAATTCACTCAATCTGTCGATCTAAGTCCAATTTTCCTAATCTGGCACTTGGGTTTCGCATAATACAATACTATAATCCTAATTCGGCAGTCAATTTAAGCGATTAAACATAACATTGTGGATTACAGTAGCATCTAGTAAGTTTCAAGACTTCTAAAACTAAGAGAGAGAGAATCGATACTTACTTGGATTTCTTGTGAATAAAAGACGAATGCAGTCGTTGGATTGATTGGAGGGTTGAAGCACGGTGAGAAGAATCAAAATTTTCCGCAATTTATTTATATGCAATGTGGGAATTTGAATGACTATCAAAAAGCTCTGTTTAAGTGATTATCTTTAATTTCAAATTAAGATAAGACCGCGGCGCGGGAAGCTTCTATCCGCGTCGCGTATAAAAATCTGATTTTAAATATAATCGCAAAAACTCAACACGCGCGGCGCGGTTTCTAAGATCCCGCGGCGCGGTTTGTAAAATTACCAAATTGACCCCACACTTGCCTTTTTCTCACCGTGATCAAAAATTGGATGTAATTCTTTGAATAATATGCAATTATACAATGATGATCGGGTTGCCTCCCGTCAAGCGCTAAGTTTAACGTCTTCAGCCAGACGTGCACTTACCTGATTATGTTGCGTATGTTGGGACCTCTGCTATGAATTCGACTGTCTCTACATCTAGTTTCTGGAACGTGCCTGTGGTGATGTATGGTTTGAGTCTATGGCCATTGACTTTAAATGGTTGCCCACCTTTTAAGTCCTGGATTTCGACTGCACCATAATCTGTAATGCTGATCACTTCATATGGACCATTCAATTTGCTTCTCAGTTTTCCAGGGAACATCTTCAGTCTTGAATTATACAGCCATACTTTTTGTCCAACTTCAAAAACCTTCAGTCGCAGCTTTGCGTCATGATATCGCTTCATCTTTGATTTATAGGTAGCTGTGTTCTCATATGCTTCATCTCGTAGTTCTTCTAATTCAGATAACTGAAGTTTCCTTTCTTTCCCAGCATCAGTATAGTCCATGTTGACTTTCTTAATGGCCCAAAGGGCACGATTGGCAATCTCTACTGGTAAATGACATCCTTTTCCATAAACCAACCGATATGGAGTAGTCCCGATCGGTGTTTTGTACGCGGTTCGATACGCCCACAATGCGTCATCTAGCCTTAGCGACCAATCTTTTCTATCAGTCTTGACAGTCTTCTGAAGGATCTCTTTGATTTTCCTATTGGACACCTCCACCTGGCCGCTGGTTTGTGGATGATACGGCGTTGCAATGCGATGATTCACCCCATAGTGTTTCAGCAGCCTTTCGAATTTGAAATTCTTGAAATGAGATCCTCCGTCGCTAATGATTACTTTGGGGACCCCATGCCTGGTGAAGATATTTTTCTTCACAAATTTACAGACCACGTGATGGTCGTTTGTGCGAGTTGCTTCGGCCTCAATCCATTTTGAGACATAATCTACTACCACCAAAATGTAAACATATCCATGTGATGTGGGGAATGGACCCATAAAATCGATTCCCCAGACATCAAAAATGTCTACTACCAAAATCGGATTCAAGGGCATTTGATCCCTTTTCGATATATTCCCTAATTGCTGGCAATCGATGCACTCCTTGGCAGTCCTGTGCGAATCTCGAAAGATAGTTGGCCAGTATAGTCTAGATTTGAGAACTTTGTACCCGGTTTTCCTTCCACTGAAATGTCCTCCACAAGCTGATGCATGACAGAGATCCAGCACTTCACCTATTTCATTGTCTGGCACACATCGACGAATTATCTGGTCCTCAGCTACCTTAAAAAGGTCTGGATCGTCCCAAATGAATCTCTTGGCATATGTGCGAAATTGCTTCTGCCTTTGTTTCGTCCAATGTTTTGGTATTGCTCCTGTGGCCAGAAAATTTACATACTTTGCATACCATGGGGCTCCATTAACCTCTAACAACTGTTCGTCAGGAAATGAGTCTTGAATTCCTGCTTCCAATCCTTCAGCTAGTAATCTAGAAAGGTGATCTGCCACTACATTCTCAGCTCCCTTCTTGTCTTTGATGTCCACATCGAATTCTTGCAACAGGAGTATCCACCTAATTAAGCGAGGCTTAGACTCCTTCTTTGTGATCAGATGCCGAACAGCACTGTGGTCAGTGTAGACCACCACCTTGGATCCCCAGATATAAGATCAAAATTTATCTAAAGCAAATACTATAGCAAGTAATTCTTTTTCAGTAGTTGAGTAATTCAACTGAGCTTCAGAAAAAGTTTTACTAGCATAACAGATAACAACAGGTTCCTGTCGACCTTTTGCCCTAATACTGCACCAGCAGCATAGTCACTAGCATCACACATTATCTCAAAAGGTTGTGTCCAGTCGGGCGGCTTCAGAATGGGAGCCTCAACCAGTTTATTTTTTAGAATGTTGAATGCTTTTACACATTCTTCGTCAAAAACAAATGGTGCGTCCTTCAAAAGAAGACCACAGAGGGCTTAGAGATAGCACTAAAATCTTTAATGAATCTACGATAAAACCCTGCATGCCCCAAGAATGATCTAACCCCTTTCACTGATGTTGGAGGCGGCAATGTGGATATGACCTTAACTTTAGCGCGATCGACTTCGAATCCTCTTTCAGAGACCACATGTCCTAATACTATCCCTTCTCGTACCATAAAATGGCTTTTCTCCCAGGAAAGAACCAGGTTCGTTTCCACACATCTTTTCAGTACCTTTTCCGATTGAACTAAGCAAGTTTCGAATGTAGGTCCAAAAATTGAGAAATCATCCATGAAGATTTCTAGAGCTTCACCAATCATGTCAGAAAAGATTGCCATCATACATCGTTGAAACGTTGCAGGCACGTTACACAATCCAAATGGCATTCTGCGAAAGGCAAAAGTACCATAAGGACAAGTGAAGGTTGTCTTTGCCTGATCTTCTGGATGAATTGCAATTTGGTTATACCCAGAATACCCATCCAAAAAACAGTAGTACTTTTGTCCTGCTAACTTCTCCACGATTTGATCGATAAAGGGTAATGGGAAATGATCCTTGGATGTGGCGGCATTAAGCTTCCGATAATCAATACAGACTCGCCATCCGGTTACAGGTCTTGTGGATATCTTGTCACCATCCTTTGTGTCTACTACAGTGATCCCTGACTTTTTCGGCACAGTTTGTGTTGGACTAACCCATTCACTGTCAGAAATAGGGTAAATGATTCCTGCGTCCAACCATTTAAAAACCTCCTTTTTGACAACTTCTTTTAAGTTGGGGTTCAACCTCCTTTGCGTATCCCGGGCAGGTTTAGCTCCTTCTTCTGTGATAATGCGATGCATGCACGTGGTTGGACTAATTCCTTTTAAGTCCGCGATTGTCCAGCCGATAGCCTCCTTATGTTTGGACAATACCCTGAGCAATCCTATCTCTTGTTCCTCTGTCAGGTTGGCTGCCACGATTACTAGTAAAGTATCTTTCTCTCCTAGAAAGGCATACTTTAAATGTTCTGGTAGAGGTTTTAGATCCAACTTTGGCGGTTCTTGTAAAGAGGGCTTTAATGTCTTTGGAATCTCTGCTGGTAACTTCTCTATATGCGCACATTCTTCATACTTGAATCCTTTTTCTTCTTCTCCTTTTTGTGTCTCTTTTCCTCCAACAATTGCTTCTTCCTGAGGTTTTATTTCTTCTTCTTTGAGTACCTCTGGAGTGTATTGCTGCACAAGCTCGTCAATAATGTCTACTTGATAACATTCCTCTTCTTCCATGTTACTTCCTTTGAGATCAGCATTAAAAATGTTGATCTTGGCCTGTCGGTGTCCAAAAGATATTCCCATTTCTCTAGTACGACAAGCAATATTTGCGTTAGCCGTGGCCAAAAACGGCCGCCCTAGAATAATTGTAGGTTGCTCTCCATTCATCGCTTGACGGGTGTCCAAAACAAGAAAATCTGCTGGGTAGTAAAATTCTCCTACCCTGATGATAACATCGATTAACATGCCTCTGGGAACCTTGGTGGACTTATCAGCCAACTGCAGAATCACATCAGTAGATCTCATGGTGCCAAACTCATGCTTGTCAAATAACTGCCCAGGCAATATATTCACACTTGCACCTAAATCTAAAAGAGCCCTTTTGATGTGCACATTGCCTAAATCTACTGAAATAAGAGAACTCCCGGATCTTTCAGCTTTGGAGGAAGCGCATCCATGAGGATAGAGCTTACATTCTCAGGTAAGCTAATCATCTTAGGCAAGTGGGACAGAATATGTTTCTTGTGTATACACATGTACTTGAGAAACTTAGCATATGCAGGAACTTCCTTGATAAGTTTGACTAAAGGAATGTTAACTTTAATTTGGCTAAACAATTCCCACATGTCTTCAGCTTGTGGTCCCTTCTTTCCATATGGTCCTTTCTCCGGCTTTTCCAAAGCTGTCGGAAAAGGAACTGTTCCACTTGATTCTCCTTTTTCCCATGTACTCGTCTGCTTCGTCTTCTGTACTTGCTCCTCCTTATCCTTTCTCTTCTTTCTTTCTAATTCTTCTTTTTCATCAAAAACTATTTCTACATCACTATCATCATCATCTGCAACCGGAGCTGCAACCTTGTTGTCTACTTTCTTCCCACTCCTAAGTGTGATGACTTCATTAACTTGCATTCTTGGTGACTTCTCTTGCTCCCTCACTTGTTTTTCTTTCACTTTGGCAAGTGATTCTCCTAATCTCATAATTGCTTTCGAATTAGACTTTTCTACTTCTTGGAGTTGTTCTAACAATCCAAAAATTTCTTGCAAACCAATGTTCGTACTTCCTGATGAAGATGGAGGTTGCACCTGTTGCTCCCTTATAGGTGGTTGTCTCAATTCTCGTTGCTGATTACTTCGGAATGGCCTTGGTGCGTTGTGAAATCGACCATATCCATGCACTTGACTTATTTCTTCATGAGTCATTGAGCACTCATTATGATTGTGTCCTATTTTTCCACATGTATTGCAGATACTCTGCCCATGCAACACGTATGCCCCTTTTTGTTGTTGAAACCTCTCGAGCATCTGATTGAACCTTTTTGTAACAGCAGTGAGCTCTTTCTGAATTCCAGCTTTCCATTTGTTCTCTGCTTCGACATTTGCTACATATACAGTCTTATCCTTCATTGATCCACTGACTTTTGATCCTAAACTCAGCTGCTCCAAAAATCTCCAGGCATCATCTGGCTCTTGCCACATAAATGTCCCGCTTGATGAGGCATTTATCATGACTTGGTGTGTCTCATTAACTCCCTCGAAAAATAATTTGACTAGTTGCCACTTAGGAACTTCATGATGTGGACAGGATCGCAACAGCTCTTTTAATCTGTCAAACGCTTCATGAAAAGCCTCTCCAGGCTTTTGCTGGAAATCTTGTATTGCTCGTCTCACCTCCGTGGTTTTACTGACTGGATAGAATTCTTGCAGAAACTTCGCCTTGAGTTGTTCCCAACTAGTAATACTATTTGATGGTAAAGATGTAAACCAATACTTGGCTTTATCCTTAAGAGTAAATGGAAACAATCTAAGCCTAAAAATATCTCTATCAGTATTTCTAGGAGTGTTGGCGTTGGCAATTGCTAAGAATTCATATAAATGATTATAAGGGTCGTCAGTCTTGTATCCCCTAAACTGAGTCAATATTCCTAATAATTGAGGTTTTATCTCTACTTGCGAATCAATGTTATCAGGAATATAGATCGGCGGCGAATCATCATATTCCCGCGGTTGGAAATGTGATGCAACCGATTGCCGTCTCGGTTGTGCAAAATGTAAAGGTTGAGCGGGGTTACCGTAAAGATGATCATTGTACTCCCGCTGACCTGGTGGTGGATATTGTGGCGTTCTTCTAAGAGGTCCCCGACCTCGGTTCCATTGTGGTTGTGGTGCTGGTGGCACCCATCCTTCATCTTCCTCGTCATACACTTCCTCCGTCTCTAGGTAATGGTATCGTGGCTGAGGCGGTGGTTGAAAGTGCATAGGTTGTGTTGTTTGGTATGTGGGTTGAGGTTTAAAGAGGGCTGGTTGTGGTTGGGATGTTGGTGTATGCTGTCTAGGAGCTGGGGTGCCATCTCGGGTCGACTCTCCCCAAGTCATAGCAGAAGTAAATGGATTGGTGGATTGGGGTTGTGAAGCGGGTGTAAATGGTGGGATAGATGGTGGAGTGCATGATGGTATGGGTGCAGGGGCTGAAACTGCACCACCAGAAGCACTCGTGCTCCCAAACTGAAATTCTGAAAGTGGGGGAATGGAAAACATCCCCGTTGCCTCACCTGATGGGTCCTGGGCAACACTGACCGGACTACTGCAGACTTGACTATAATTCATGATGCTTAAACGTCTACGGGCACGGAGTTTGCACGCAGTACACTCAATCTCAGAATCAAACTGCAATGGGGATAATTGCTTTCCCCTGCGCGGGTACGCATGCACTAGTGCAACACGCCCACAAAAATCAAAAATCAAACCAAAATGAAATTTCAAATAGCAAGAAACAAGTTCCTACTACTCACCTAACCTAAGCTCACAGCTCCCCGGCAACGGCGCCAAAATTTGACACGCCTAGGTCGTCGTGCGGTCAAAAATAAGAGAAAACCTAACACACACTAGTATAGCGGTAGTCAGGGTCGATCCACAGGAGCTTCGTGGTTAGACTAGATGAGAGATTACCAACTAATAGTGTCACAGCTATAGTCGGAGGATCTGGTTTCTATTTTCCTAATCACTAGCAAGTGAGACAATAATCAAACACTTAAGCCAAGCTAAGCTATGTCCAAATGACCTAGTCACTTTCTGAAATCAGAAGTACATCTCTGATTCAGGAGCAATCAAAGGCATCCAAACTAACCAAACCAAGCAAAGCATAAACTAACCACTAGTTAAAGTCCTATTGAACAATTACTAGCCACGGTTTAATGCTTATCAAATAACCTAATTAGCTACTGATTTCAGCTAAGAAAAACAGTCCTAACAAGGTCCAAAACAATATCCAAAACACAATCAATCAAACAAACCAAACACAAACATCCAAACACCGAAAAGCTAAGATTAAATGTAACCAAATGCTTTTCATTCACCAAACTGAATTCCAATCACAAAAACAGTAACCAAATGTTTCTAAAACAGAAACCTAAGTGCTCAAAGTCAGTGGTTGTCATTCCCAAAGACTTTAGCTACAAAACTACTTACTACTAAAAGGAAATTAAAGCCAATAACATAAAATACCAATCGTGAGCTTGCTGAAATGAAATCCTGGAGTCAAAGAGCTTCAAGGTCGATGTTTACACCCGGTCTTTGCTAGGGTTTTCGGCTGGAAATGCATCTATTTATACTTGCAAATTTCCCGCAACCGCGGCGCGCAGAAATGAAATCCGCGGCGCGCGTACTTATCTTTTCCCGTTTTCTTCGGCATTTGAATGTGTTCCACCGCCTTAAGCCCGCATCGCGCATGGTTGATTCCCGCGGCGCGCGTATGAGTTCTCTTGATTTTTCATTTCTTCCCCACTTCTTCCTTTTGCACGCTTTTAGTCCCTGTTTCTATTCTTTTTCTCCAAACAAGTCCTGGCACGAAAAGTGAGAATACCCAGACATATTTGATATAATTTTATCAAGAACAGGGCCCAACAACGCCTAAAATACTTGATATCACTAGGTGTTGTCAAAATGCTCATTGAAGTTGGAAGAACTATGGTGGTTGATGCTGGCCTATCATTATCTTTCTGGGGTGAAGCTATAAACACTACTTGTTACACTCAGAATTGGTCCATTATTGTTAAACGCCATGGTAAGACAGCATATGAGATACTGAAAGGACGTAATCCTGACATCTCTTACTTTCATATTATTGGTTATGCTTGTTTTATCTTAAGACAAGGAGATCAGCAATCCAAGTTTGAAGTCAAGTTAGATGATGGAGTCTTTTTGGGATACTCATCACTGTCAAAATCTTTCAAGGTGTTCAACTTGTCCAAGCGAAAGGTGATGAAGTCCATTCATGTTCGTTTCGATGAATCCACCTATCCTCTTCAAAAATAAATCCATGAGTCATCCATCCTTGACGAGCTCTTCTTTCTCATTTCATCAGCATAACTCGTCTCCCCGTTGTTCCCTTAAAATACCTCTCCTAGTAAACATACTAATTCTCACCCTCTTGAAATTGTCCCTGACCATAAGAATATTCCCTCTTCTGATCCATCCTTCTCGTATGCTAGACCCCAAATGGAAGAGCTGGAACCAGATAATGATGTTGTTGATGAAAGTCCTGGTTCAAATGATCCTCCTCTTTGAACTGTTAGGGATTATCCTATCTCTAATATTATTGGTGATGTATCCTCAGGGGTTTGAACTCGAAGACAAGTGACAAGCAACTTTTTCTTTATGTAAACTTTGTTTCTCTTGTGGAACACAAGAAGATTAATGATGATCTCAAAGATGTTGATTGGATAATAGTTATGCATGATGAGTTGTATGAGTTTGAATGGCACAAGGTATGGATACCAGTTCCTCGTCCTCAGGGTAAGACAATTGTTGGTACTCGTTGGGTGTTTCGAAACAAAAATGGATGAAAATGAGATTGTCATAAAAAATAAAGCAAGGCTTGTTGCTCAAGGGTTCACTCAATTAGAAGGACTGGATTATGATGAAACATTTGCCCCTGTTGCTTGTCTTGAAAATATCAGGTTTTTTCTTACATATGCCTCTTTCATGAAGTTTAAACTCTTCCAGATGGATGTAAAGAATGCAATTGTCCATGGCGATTAAATGATTGTAGATTGGCTATTTCGGGGTGCCTGCCCAGACATGCCAAACGACCGATGACTCATAATCTCCCTCAAGAAATATACCTTAAACAACCCTTGGCTTGTAAAATGAAGAGTTTTCTGATCATGTGTTTTGTCTTGATAAAGCTGCGTATGGACTAAAACAAACACCTAGGGCATGGAATGATATGCTGGCAGCCTACCTGATTGAGAAAGGCTATCGAAGAGGTAATATTGACAACACCCTATACATCAAGCATTCAGAAAAAGACATCATCTTTGCCCCAGAGTAGGCTGATGATATTATTTTTGAATCAACAAATGAAAAGCTAAGTAAAGAGTTTGTTGCTATCATGTCTAAGTTCAAAATGAGCATGATAGGTGAGTTGTCATTTTTTTGGGTCTTCAAGTCAAACACTCTCCTCAGAGCATCTTCATCAACCAGAGAAAATACATCTCTGACATGCTGAAGAAGTTCTATTTCACTGATTGCAAACTTGCAAAAGACTCCAATGATCACCACCTTAAAGCTTTCTACTGATCCATCTGGTGCTGATGTCTATGCTTCTCTCTCTATAGAGGCATGATTGGATCATTGTTGTATCTCACAGCTAATCGTCCTAATATTATGTTTGCTACTAACATGTGTGCTCGCTCTTAAGCCAATCCAAATGAGTCTCATGCTCAAGTTGTCAAAAGAATATTTTGTTATCTAAAACACACTCTCACTCTTGGGTTGTGGTATCCTAGTGAGTCGAACTTTGATTTGGTTAGATTCACTGACTCCGATTTTGCACGGTGTACACTTGATCGAAAGAGCACTTCAGGGGGATGCCAACTACTGGGAAATCGCCTAATCAGCTGAGCAAGCAAGAAGCAAGCTTCAGTGGCTTGTTCCACTGCTGAAGCTAAATATGTTGCTGCTGGGAGGTGCTATGCTCAAGTCCTATGGAATCAAAATCAGCTCATGGACTATGGGTTTCATCTTATAAAGACCCCTATCTCCTATGACAACACAAGTGCTATTCTTATATCTCAGAATCCGGTCCAACATTCAATGACTAAGCACATTGATATTAGGCATCATTTTATCAGGGACATCATTCAGAAAGAAAATATTGAGCTTGTTTACATTTCTACTCATCAGCAACTTGCTGATATTTTCACTAAGCCGCTCATAAAGAAACTTATGTTTTTCATTGGTGAACTAGGAATGCTCTCTCAGTGATTATTGATCATTCGTTTCAAACCTTCTACAGTCATAGTCAAAGCTGACTCCACTTCATCCTCACCCATTCAGCTTCAACCAACTAATGTTTATGTTGTCTTTGTCATTCCTCAAAAGCTCACAAACAAAGGCTTCGAGCCACTCATTGAACTTTTGTTGGGTCATCCTCTGAACATAGCTCCTACCGGAATCCCTAAGGCATTCCATCATGAAGTTGTTGCAAAATTCTGGTACACTTGCTCCTATGATGAAAACACTATGTCGATTGTAGGATCCATCTATAATAGATCTTCTAAAGCCTTCCTCACTGATGAGTCGTTCAGACGTTGTCTTCGTCAGCCCTGCTTTGGCTCTTCTACTGATCTTCCATACGAAGAAAAATCAAGGTTGTTTCCCCATTTGATTGGGTATGATGCATCTCTATCTGACAAAAGAGATGTTGACAAGTTTTTTCTGCAACAATGTCTTCCTGCTGAGTGAAAATCTTTAACTAGGGTGATTGGAAAATGCTTGGGCTACATGCTTAGAAGCCTTGATCAGCTAGATTTATTGGAGCTTGGCATCCTTTATGCGATGGTGAGGAACAAGCATTTTGACTTTACTCAGATGATATTTTATCAGCTAGTTGGTTTGATTACCTACAAGTCTAGAACAAATTATGTTGGATTTTGTCGCATTCTTGCTTTGGCACTGGCCCTTGAGTGTCCTGCTTACAGTGATAACATAGATGAAGGTTTGCAAACTCCTTTGTTAACGCCCAAGATTTTTGGAACTGCACCATCTAACACTGATCCCCCACTAACTGAGTGCATCCAGAGCTTCCTGTAATCCCTTTGTACACTTGCTCCTATGATGAAAACACTTTGTCGATTGTAGGATCCATCTGCAATGGATCTTCTAAATCCTTCCTCACCGCTGAGTCATTCAGATCTTCCATACGAAGAAAAATCAAGGTTGTTTCTTCAATTAAGGTGAAAGGTTTTCTGCAAATCTATGAACTAAAACCCTAAGTTCACATGCAACCTACATTGGATCTATGTTTTCTATCTTTGAACATATAATAAAATCCCTAAAGGCCAACAGAAAAAATTATTAAAGAAATAAATGAGAAAAACTAACCTTTAGTTTAATCTTGAAGCTAAGCAGCACAAGTGTCCTGCCTTGAGGTCACACCCAAGGAGCAAGAGGGAGGGGATGAAAATTCCAGACGCAGACTTTAGGGTGCCAGGGAGCTCTATTTATAGCCTCTAGGTGGTGACATTCAAAACCCTAGATAAGCCCAAGTCAAGATAAGCCATTTATCATTCGGACAAAGCCTTTTAACTCCACACTAGGGTTTCGAAATTAAGGATAAACCTTCTCCTTAATTTCGCCACCTATCATCATGACCTGGCCAGTTACCACTCAACTATTGAGTAATTACAAAACAGCCCTGCACCTTTAATTAATTAAATTAATCACTAAATTAATTACAATTAATTCTAGATTAATTTCTAATTGATTAACAAAGTTCCTAATTAATATAGTATCAATATAATATATTAATAAACTATTTATTTTATTCTCATTGATTTATTAATCATATAATAAATCAATCTTTCTCTCTCCTGGAATTTCTACCAAACCTCTAGCTGAGGGCAACCCAAATGGAGTTTGCTTCTATTAATAAGATAAATACATTTTATAAGTCATGGCTTAGACACCTAATCCAACAGTCTCCCACTTGGATAAGTCTATGACTTTAATTGTCAATTTATCTTCTGATTAATCAGCAAATTGTAGCTTTCTAGAAACTGCTGCCGAACTTTTACCCAGTCAGTTCTGTCCATAGATAAGTGATCGTATTATCCTCCGTCCAACAAGATATTTCTGGACTTGAGACATGGATTAAGATCAATCTTAGTCTGATACTATGTTTCCCGATTTCTAATTTGCATATGACTTTAAGACTACTAATTGAACACATCAATTAAGTCCTAGTTGGCCAACACTTTTAGTCAACTTCAAACTCATCGAGAGGCCTACATATATCTATTTTCCCATCAGGATCAAGGAACGAATAAGCTTTGACTCATATGCTTATATCTTTTACCAGACGAATCACTCACAACCATACGTTTTATAACATCGAGTTACCGATGCGTTTTCGCATAGTCAATGAACAACTGCCTTGTAAATCACAAGTCATATGCCTCTGCTTCAAGATCATAAGATATTATCGTCTCAACATTGCTCGTGATATAATCCATGAAGCAATCTTTTGAGCATGAGTTTATCCAATACTCAAATCTCCATTTTCTAAGTACTCATGAATGTTGCAGCAATGTTGTTGCCATGTCTAACTCCTTAGACAATCTACAAACCAATTCATGACAGTCTTGATTCATATTTACTCTCTAAAGTATGAGCGACTGTGGATGTTTGAATAATCATATTATTCAGGAAGTAAAACATGCAAAGTGAAACACAATTATAAACAATTGACAAATAGCAGTAGACAATACTTATTAATAAATCTCTATTATTAAATCACCAAAGTCAATTACATTTACATTGTTACAAGTTTCAAAATTCTATCTAAATACAAAACACTAATATCATCTCTCAACCCTATGCTCCTAGCATGTTGATTGTGCTTGATCCTACTCAGAGCCTTTGTCAATGGATCTGCAGGATTATCTTCAGATGATACCCTCTTTACAAGGAGGTGACCTTTTTCTACTATATGCCGAATGTAATGGTATTTTTGTCGATATTTCTGGACTTTCCATGATCTCTCGGTTCCATTGTCAAAGCAACTGCTCCTTCGTTAGCGCAGAACAGTTCCATAGGCTCCTGAATACTCGGGACTACTCTAAGGTCACCTATAAAGTTCTTCAGCCAAGCCACTTCCTTAGACACTTCACTCGCTGCTATATACTCTGATTCACACGTAGAATCAGCCACCGTCTCTTGCTTGGAACTTTTCCAAGTAACCGATCCCCCATTCAAAAGAAATACCCAGCCAGACTGAGACCGACCGTTGTCTCTATCTGTCTGGAAGCTGGCGTCTGTGTACCTACAAACTCTCAATGTATCACGGCCACCAAGGACTAACACCATGTTCTTAGTCCTTCGCAGATACTTGAGTATATTCTTAACAACTATCCAATGCGCTCTACTAGGGTTCCCCTGGTAACGACTGACCATGCTCAAAGCAAAGGACACGTCGGGACGAGTACATGTCATAGCGTACATGATCGACCCTACCGTCGAGTCGTAAGGTACCCTACTCATTTCAGTTGTTTCCTCATCTGTACTCGGGCTTTGAGTTTTACTCAACTTCGCATTACTTTGGATCGGTAGCTCTCCCTTCTTGGAATTTTCCATACTAAACCACTTTAGTATCTTTTCCAAGTATGTACTTTGACTAAGTCCTATTAGTCTCTTCTTTCTATGTCTCAGTATTCTTATCCTGAGAAGTATGTCATCAACATACAACACCAAAAAAGTGACTATACTCCCACTAGCCTTGACATATACACAAGACTCATCTTCACTCCTAGAGAAACCAAACTCCTTGACTTTCTCATGGAAACAAATATTCCAGCTGCGAGAAGCTTGTTTCAATCCGTAGATTGATTTCTCAAGCTTAGACACCTTATTAGGATGATTTGTGTCTACGAAACCCTCTGGCTGATTCATGTATACATCCTCAGTCAACTTCCCATTAAGGAAAGCAGTTTTGACATCCATCTGCCAAATTTCATAGTTATGAAATGCAGCTATGGCAAGCATTATCCTAATGGACTTAATCTTGGCCACTGGTGAGAAGGTCTCATCATAGTCAACCCCTGGGGTTTGAATAAAGCCCTTCGCAACCAGTCGAGCCTTAAGGGTGTGTACCTTTCCATCCATGTCGGACTTCTTCTTGAAGATCCACTTGCACGCAACTGTCTTTCGACTTGGTACATTGTCAACCAAGTTCCAAACTTGATTGTCATACATGGACTTGATTGCGCTGTCCATTGCCTCTTTCCACTTGGCAGGCTCAGGGCTCGCCACTGCTTCCTGGTAGTTAGCTGGCTCATCCAAATTTATCAGAATAAGCGGACCAACAGGATCTTCTTCCTCTTGTTGGTTGCTAGTTTCTCCTAAGGTTGTATCATCGGATGACTCTTGAATCTCTTCAAGGTCAATGGTACTCCCACTGTCCAATTTGGATATGAGCTCTCTCTCTCAACAGACTCCTCGTCTAGCTATAAAGACCACGTTCTCGCTCGGTTTGTAGAACAAGTATTGATAACGCCTAGTAATATCAAGTATTTTAGGCGTTATTTAGCCGTGTTTTAGTTAATTTATCTTTATTAATTGGCTAATATCACTTACTTTTGTGCCAAAGTGCTTGGAAATGTTTTTAGTGTAAATACATGGGTTTTAGTGCAATTCTGGAGAAGTTACGGAGCAAAACGAACAAGAAAAAGAAGTCAGCAGATATTAGCGTCGCTAACTTTTAATGTTAGCGTCGCTAATGTTCGCAGGAGGGAAATATTCAGATTCAAAATTCGAACGCGTGCGAGGAATCTTCTGGAAGCACATATTAGCGACGCTAATTTCCACATTAGCGATGCTAATGTTAAAAAATGATAAAATCTCCGTTTTTGAGTTTTAAACACCGAAAAGTCGGGATGAGGCAACACGCGCGCTGCGGAAAAGGCTATGCCGCGACGCGGAAACCCTAATTTCGCATAACTATAAATATCGGAGTCCCGTCCGACTTTTCACACATCCCGGGACGCGAAGGAGGGATCCGAAGGCACAATTTCGTCACTTTTTCAGTGGGAATCGGTATTTTGGTTAGTAATTTAGTTTTTCTCTTATTTTATCAACTCGGTATCGAGGTATTCCACAATCGGGATTTCCATTGACTACTCGATGTTTGTTTGGATTCATAATTTCTGATTTCAGTAGAATAGTTGATAGTTTAGATTTGATATTTGAGTATTTGGATATTGGTTTGATGTTTGGGTTTTGGATTTATAAAAGTAGTCATTCGGTTCTTGGTTTATTTGCAATTTCAGGATTATTGATGTTTGAATGCTTGTTTGGATGTTTTGGGATTGTTATTGCTTCTGATTTTTCTAGAATTTACTTCTGGAATCAGTAAGTAATATTAGTTTAGAACTTAGTTTAGTTTATTTCATGCTTGATTTGGATTTTGGCAATTGTTTCGGTATTCGTTTTGTGTTGGTTTTTGGAAAGTAGAAACAATACCGCTGACTGTAGAGTGACACTACAATTGGTATACTGTCGTTCTATCTTGACCATGTAACTCCTGTGGATCGACCCTGACTACCACTATGCTAATTGAGAGTAAGGTTATTTTACTATTTTTGACTGCATGACGACCGCTGCGATGTCAAATTTTGGCGCCGTTGCCGGGGAGTTGTGCGCTTAAGATAGACGATCGGTAGGGTTGTTTCTTTTGATGTTTAATTTTATATTTTGATTTTTGGTATGTGTACGTCTTCATAATGGGCGATTACATGTACCCGGATCAGTATGAGTATTATGAAAATCCGACTGACACCTATTACGAGGATGATTGCTACAATGGATCATTCGATGACAATGGATGGCGGACCGAGGAGTCATCTCAACCTGAAAACTCTACAACTTGGGCCCAACTTTGGGTACTCATGTATAACACCTACCAACTGCAGAAGTACCAGGATGATGCTCTTGAAAAATTGCAAGCTTCTTTAGATAGGTTAGAGAAAAGTTGGGAATATCTGCCACCCTCGCCAGAACCTGAGGCGAGTGATTTTTATACCAATAATCATGTGTGTGAACTTGCATCACCTGAATATGTGATGGAAGGGCATGTACCATGGGAAAATCAAGAGACCATTGAGAGGGTCAAAAATGTTATTGAGGAAGAGGTTGTAGGTGACAATGCTACCTCTGACTCAATAGCTTTTGATGTTTTTGATGTTTATGAAAATGTTGATAATGTCGAGCTGGTGATGAGTGAATCCATACCATCACCAGACAATTTGGTTAATGAGGATGTTGAGGAGGAGGCTATAAGTGACAGTACAGACTCCAGCCCGACAATTCCTGAAATATTTGAAAATTTTGAGCATTTTGAAAGTGAGGATCTGGTGATGAGTGAATCTGTACCATCACCAGATAACACCAGTCGCTCACTCTTGGTACCGATCCACCTGTTGGACGATGATTAAGAAGATAATGCCGACGAGTTGGTCTTTGAAGACAATAAACATGATTTCTTTGGCACCCATGATCTATTAATGAATGGAAAATTAGATGTAATCAATACAATCGATGAGGATATATGGAAGCATCCCGATATGTTGCCTTCTGATCCCATTCGATTGGAAAACCTTTATTGGTACCGCAAGCCAAAATTGCAAACTGAAGATAGCACGCGAGACGTAAGCAAAATGAAATCTGCAAAACAATTACTGGGAGAGGCACTGGGCGTGCTCTACACTAAGCCAGTGATGTTGAAAAGACACCGAAGGAAGGACCGAGCTTGGAGGTTTAAAGCAACTTCCAAACATTCGCACGAATTAATCAGAAAACAGCAACCGGGCAGCAGCAGAGGAACCGGCAAACCATTTGACCCGGGGAAATCGGAGTATGGAATCAGCGAAGGGACGGTGGCAACTGAAATTCAGTGGAGTCAAATGGAGTACGACGCACCGTAGCCGCAGAAAGACGGTGTAGCTACAAGACCGAACAAAGAAGCGCTTTCGGGAGGCAACCCGGCATTTCGGTAAGTATTTTTAATTTTTTTATTATTATTTTTTAGTTTTTATTTTGTCAAAATATCACTCAGAAAATTTTTCAAAATGTCCTGGCATAACTCGAGTGTGGGGTGGTCGAACGGGTTTTAAAAATAACCGAAAAATCGCGAAAAAAATGGAAAATTACAAGTTAGCGCCACTAATTTTTAGTATTAGTGACGCTAACATTGGTCAACACGTGGGTCAACTCTCCAGCCCTTCTCGTCGCTAACTTGGACCCTCCCCTCCCCCTCTTCACGTCTGTTGAGCCGAACACGCATACACAACCCGATTTTTTTCGATTTTTTCGTGAAATTGATCCAACCAATCTTCAATTAAGCATTCAAGGTACATTTCCTAGCTATTCTATTTACAGTTTCACGCAAAATCATGGCTGAAATCGAAGTTTTGAGCCGAAATTGGGGTTTCGGGTTTCGCGACCTTTAACCTCAAATCGAGCCATCTCTTGCTTGTTTTTCTTGAAATTGAAGCCTAGGGTTTCTTAATCGGTAGGTTAGCTACACATTGGTATATTCAATTTGACAAAAAACATGCAGAAATCAGGACTTTTCGAAATTAGGGCTCGTTTTTGGGGTTTTCGCGAATCGGACCTTTCATCCTCAAATCGAACGATTTCTGGTTCGTTTTTCATGCAATTGACACCTAGGGTTTCTTAATCGCTGCCCTAGCTACCTAGTGATAGGTTCAATTTGACAAAAACATGCAAAATTCAAGATTTGGAGAAATTAGGGCCGATTTTAGGGTTCTTCGGGTTTTTGCCCAATTTGGTAGACTTGTGGCTTATTTTTTGTGAAACTGACAGAGGGTTTTTGTTAATGGTTAGTATAGGATTCTATTGGTGTGTTCAATTTGATAAAAACAGGTCGGAATCGAAAATCAAGAAATCTAGGGTTCATAATTAGGGGTTATTGACCTAAATGAGAAATTAGGGCAATTTTAGCTTGTTTTTCTGAAATTAAACTTAGGGCTTTTGTTAGCCTCTAGTTTAGGAACATATTGGTGTAATCAATTTGAAAATCGGACTACAATTGAAAAATCGAAAAATCTGGGGCATTTCGTGCATAATCGCGACGCGGTCATCTTCATTCGGCGCTGCGGGCCTTCGAACTTGATCGACAGACACCGGATTTCATCGTGTTTACGCGCCGCGGCGTTGACACTTCGGCGTCCCGGAGACGGGGAATCAGCAAGGACAACAACTCGCAAGAAATAATTTTCTTTTGTGTATTTTGCAATTTTTAATATGTTTGTTAGTATCTTGCCAAACTGTGATTGCTGCACCAACAGATGGAGTTGCATAATGCAAGTGTGGGGTCACCATACCCTTGCACTTGCATCATGCTGGCGTGTTTATTGCTGCACCCCGACTCCCGGATTTCATCAAGACGACGAACATGATCGACCCTGTTACAAATGGTCCCGACAATCAAGCAATTCGCCGTTCAAAGAGGTAACTCTTTCTCCCTTGTTCTGAAAATTTTTTATGTACAACGGGGACGTTGTACGGTTTTAAGTGAGGGGTGTAGACGGTCGAAAGAGTTTAATTTTTTAAATTTTTGCGGGAAAATGACTGATTTTAAAAAAAAAATTAGCAATTTTTCAAAAATTTTAATAGATTGTAATTTTGAAACGAATCGTTTGTGAATGTTATAGCTTTGGTATTTTTCAAGAAATACCATTTAGTTGTTATCATGCTATCTGTTTAGTCAAATAAGTTAAGTTTTAGGAGTTAGAAGATTGGAGTATTTTAGGTTTGGAATTTAGGAAGTAACTGTCAATCAGTGAACTTTGTTGTTCGAGCCGGTAAGTCTAAAATGGGTAGGGCTTATGCACCTTACCACTTAAGATCATCTGGTCTGGGATGGTTTTTCTGAAAGCTCGTTACACAGAGAACATCGAAAGTCATGGACGATTCTTTAATGGCCTTTAGAATCTGAATGAGTATGTACACTTCATTGTGAACAGAAAATTTGTAATCAAGGGTTCTCTAGAAAGTCGTGAATTCCAAAGAACATTCCGATTATGTTTTCACAAACTATTTCACTCTAACCCCTAGAGCAATAAGCTTTGAAATTAAACGCATTCAAAAATTATTTGACTCTTAGTTAAAATCTGTTAAAAACTCTCTTGCTTGGGGACAAGCAAGGCACAAGTGTCGGGTGTTTGATAACGTCCTAGTAATATCAAGTATTTTAGGCGTTATTTAGCCCTGTTTAAGTTAATTTATCTTTATTAATTGGCTAATATCACTTACTTTTGTGCCAAAGTGCTTGAAAATGTTTTTAGTGTAAATGCAGGGTTTTAGTGCAATTCTGGAGAAGTTACGGAGCAAAACGAACAAGAAAAAGAAGTCAACAGATATTAGCGTCGCTAACTTTTAAGGTTAGCATCGCTAATGTTCGCAGGAGGGAAATATTCAGATTCAAAATTCGAACGCGCGCGAGGAATCTTCTGGAAGAACATATTAGCGACGCTAATTTCCACATTAGCGACGCTAATGTTAAAAAATGATAAAATCTCCGTTTTTGAGTTTTAAACTCCGAAAAGTCGGGCTGAGGCAACATGCGCGCCGCGGAAAAGGCTATGTCGTGACGTGAAACCCCTAATTTCGCACAACTATAAATATCGGAGTCCCGTCCGACTTTTCACGCATCCTGGGACGCGAAGGAGGGATCCGAAGGCACAATTTCGTCAGTTTTTCAGTGGGAATCAGTATTTTGGTTAGTAATTTAGTTTTTCTCTTATTTTATCAACTTGGTATCGAGGTATTCCACAATCGGGATTTCCATCGATTACTCGATGTTTGTTTGAATTCATAATTTCTGATTTCAGTAGAATAGTTGATAGTTTAGATCTGATATTTGAGTATTTGGATATTGGTTTGATGTTTGGTTTTTGGATTTATAAAAGTAGTCATTCGATTCTTGGTTTATTTGCAATTTCGGTATTATTGATGTTTGAATGCTTGTTTTGATGTTTTGGGATTGTCATTGCTTCTGATTTTTCTGGAATTTACTTCTGGAATCAGTAAGTAATCTTAGTTTAGAACATAGTTTAGTTTATTTCATGCTTGATTTGGATTTTGGCAATTGTTTCGATATTCGTTTTGTGTTGGTTTTTGGAAAAGTAGAAACAATACCGCTGACTGTAGAGTGATACTACAGTTGGTAAACTGTCGTTCTATCTTGACCACGTAACTCCTGTGGATCGACCCCGACTACCACTATGCTAAGTGAGAGTGAGGTTATTTTACTATTTTTGACCGCATGACGACCGCTGCGATGTCAAGTATCCAAAAGACTGTTTGGGGTATCTAATGAATATACAACTCTCACTTCTTTTTACGAGTTTTTCTTGAGTCTCTCGTCTCACGAAAGCCTCACAACCCCAGACTTTGATATGTGCTAACGAGAGGACTTTCCCCGTCCACATCTCATGAGGTGTTTTGGCAACCTTTTTAGTTGGGACAAGAGTGAGGATGTGGGCGGGAGTCTCTAAGGCATTCCCCTGGAAATGGATGGCAATGGAAGCTTGACTCATCATGGAACGAACCATGTCTAACAGGGTTCGGTTACGCCTCTCAGCAACACCGTTGAACTATGGTGTTTTAGGAGGTGATAACTGTGAAACTATTCCACATTCCTTAAGATAGTCAAGGAACTCGATACTAAGATACATTGCCTCTGTTGGATCTAAGCATCTTTATCTTCCTGCCCAATTGATCAAGTAGATATACCCATATCTACTATAATCATCAGTAAAAGTCACGTAGAATCGAGTGGCAGCCCTTGTGGTCGATCTGAAGGGTCCACACACATCTGTGTGTATGATATCCAACAGACCTTCACCTCTTTCAAAAGACCCTTTGAAAGGTGACTTTGTCATCTTGCCCAACAAACCATATTCGCATACATCATCCGACTTTAGATCAAATGATTCCAACACTCCATCCTTTTGGAGTTGGGCGATGCGTTTCTTGTTGATGTGCCCAACACGACAGTGCCACAAGCACGCCTTTTCTACACCACTAGAAGAATCAATATGCAATACACTATTTCCTAAATTGTCAACACAAGTCACTGTTTCATACACACCATCACAAGGTAAAGCTTCAAAAGCAAATACACCATTCTTAAAGACAGAAATTGAACCATTCAAATTATCAAAAGAATAATGAAAACCTTTTCTGAACAATGCATGAAATGAAATTATGTTTCTTGCCATATCTGATGAATAGCAACAATTTAGCAAATCTAAACTAACACCATTACTAAGCTCTATAGACACCGCTCTTGGTAACAGGTGACGATCGCCTATTTCCCATGATCAGGTTCAATCTACCATGCTCCACCTCCCTACTTTCCTTTAGGCCCTGCAAATCAGAACAAATGTGAAAACCCCATCCTGTGTCAAGGACCTAAGGACAGGAAGATGATGAGTTTTTAGAGATAATGTATGTACCTGCTGACGGTGGCTTCACTTTGCCATCCTTGATGTCCTGCAAGTACTTCGGGCAACTTCTTTTCCACTGACCCTTCTCTTTGCAATAGAAGCAGTCAACATCTTTGGGGTTAGAGACATGAGGAATACCGAAAGACTTGGGTCTTGGGCCATTACTGGATGACCCGAATTGAATCTTTTCCCTCTAATTCTGCTTGGGAGTGCTCACTGAAGGTACACTTTTACCCTTTAGCTCATCTCCTGCAGTCTGCAGCATATTATGCAACTCAGCCAAAGAGGTCTGAGTGTTGTTCAAATGATACGCCAGTGTGAACTGGTCATAAGAACTCAGTAAGGAGTTATGCACCATGTCAATGGCCAACTCCTCATCGACTTGCATTCCTAGCTTCTGCAGCCTCTCCACATAACCTTGCATCCTTTGCACATGAGTGCAGACAGACTCTCCGTCCTTTGGCTTGCCGATCATGAGGGCTCGGACTACTTCTCATTTCTCGACACGCGCTCGCTTGCAGAACTTTTCTGCAAGGTCCTTGTGCATCTCGTAAGGCTAGTAGTCTTCGTAGAATCTTTGCAATTCAGGATTCATAGTAGCAATCATGATGCAGACCACTTTGGTCGCATCATCATAATGTTTTCTGTACGAGGCATATTCCTCGGGGGTAGCGGTTTCAGGATCAACTTCAATGAGCTTAGTGTCAAGAACATACTCGTTGTTCTCAAACCTCAAAGCCATTTTAATGTTCCTCATCCAATCATTATAGTTCGTGCCATCAAATGTCACTTTAGAATATAGTGAAAGGATTGATGTGACATTACTGTTGTTGGAGTGGGGTACGGATTGGGAAGCAGAAGCATCAGTAGGAGACATCTATAAAAAAAGGTAGTTTTTAATTAGATATATAAATTCCTTAATATTAACCCGAAATAATAATTAAGGCTAGGACCCAACTATATAATTCACAACTTAGAAGAGGGATGCCGTAATCTAATTGTAAATTTTATAAAGGTAGGAGAATGATGATTCACCAATTCCACCACGGAAGATAATCATATTAAGTGAAATTCCTAGATCTTTGAGATTTATTGAACTGTTCAATAGCATGTTTAATCTCGGATATGCTAAACTGTTTGTGACTGGGATGCCGAGGATCACAAACTAGATGTGAATAACCATGCAAATTTTCTTGGTAACCTCAAAGTCAATTATCATCTCTAATTGATGTGTCGGTAAACCACACACGCTCCATCAACAATGATAAGATTGAGATACCCATTGCCACTCTTTATGAACCCCTATTAGTGTGCCGGTAAACCACACACGCTCCACTAATGTCTCATAAAGTGCAATGTGCAATTTCATGGATTAGCATCTTTTCACATTTTTCCTAAAGTAAATAGATTGGGATTTGATAAAATGTTCTAATACTTTGATTAATAACATTACACTTTTAATGAGATTAAGCGGTCCTATCAAACTCATTCGGCTAACGACCCTTCACTGATCAAGAGAGCGGTGGTTGAGAGTGGACACCTATTAGACCGCCATTTTATAGGTAGTCTCCATATACCCTCCTTATAGATCAGCTTCGTGAATGAGGCTTACTATTGATTTGACTAACCGGTTATCTTATACATATAATATTAACTTTTAATTATAATATATATATAATATGTATTTTAAACCTTTTAAAATATTAATGGCTTAATCTTTTAATTTTTCAAAATTAATAATTAATTTTAAAATTAAATTTAAACCCTTAAATGGTTTAATTTAAATCTTTTAAATAAAAAATTAATTAAATAATTAAATCAGATATGTATCACAAATTAATCAAATTAATTTAAACCTATCTTAAACCCCTAAATCTCGAAAATTGCAATTAAGTGGGTTTAAGGTTTCCATTTATTAAATAATCACAATTACCAAAATTAGAAAACCTTCTAAAACCCTAGGCAGGAAATCGCAGATAGAGGGGGGGGGGAGGCTAGGGTTTCGAAAACCCTAACCCTAATTTTCGATCAAGCCTTCTTTTAGGGTTTAGTTTCTATAAACCCTAAATCTAAGGATAACAATTATAGCAATTCAATTAGAAAATAACCAAATAGCTCTGATACCACTGAAAGTTTTCTGCAAATCTATGAACTAAAACCCTAAGTTCACATGCAACCTAGATTCAATCTATGTTTTCTATCTTTGAACATATAATAAAATCCCTAAAGGCCAACATAAAAAATTACTAATGAAATAAATGAGAAAAACTAACCTTTAGTTTAATCTTGAAGCTAAGCAGCACAAGTGTCCTGCCTCAAATGAGATCACACCCAGGGAGCAAGAGGGAGGGGACAAAAATTCCAGAGAGACAGGGTAAAGTTGGCGCAGACTTTAGGGTGCCAGGGAGCTCTATTTATAGCCTCCAGATGGTGACAGTCAAAACCCTAGATAAGCCCAAATCAAGATAAGCCATTTATCATTCGGACCAAGCCTTTTAACTCCACACTAGGGTTTCGAAATTAAGGATAAACCTTCTCCTTAATTTCGCCACCTATCATCATTACCTGGCCAGTTACCATTCAACTATTGAGTAATTACAAAACAGCCCCTGCACCTTTAATTAATTAAATTAATCACTAAATTAATTCCAATTAATTCTAGATTAATTTCTAATTAATTAATAAAGTTCCTAATTAATATATTATCAACATAATATATTAATAAACTATCTATTTTCTTCTTATTGATTTATTAATCATATAATAAATCAATCTTTCTCTCTCCTGGAATTTCTACCAAACCTCTAGCTAGGAGGGCAACCCAATTGGACTTTGCTTCTATTAATAAGATAAATACAAATTATAAGTCATGGCTTAGACACCTAATCCAACATAAGGAACACCGCCAACTATATCGTGACACTATAGTTTGGTTATTTTGACACTACATTTTAACCATGTGACTCCCACGGATCGACCCTTGCTGCTACTATACTAGTGTGCGTGTAAGGTTTTATTTTCTATTTTTTATTGCATAACGACCTAGGCGTGCCAAACTTTGGCGTCGTTGCTGGGAATTGTGCGCTTAAATTAGAGTGTCAGTGGTTTGTTTTCTTATTTTTATTTTAGTTTTTGGTTATTTAGTTGATTTAGTAATTTGGTTTTTGATTTTGACGGTCGTTTGCACTTATGCATGTGTACTCGTCGAGGTGAGCAAACATCAACTCTTTTGTTTGATTCTGAGATTGAACGAACCACGTGCAGAAATCATGTGCATAGGCGCTTGATCAATATGAGTCTAGATAATGTTACAGGCGAGGACATCACCAATGAGCCTAGATAATGTTATAGTCAAGGACATCACGTTTTCTCCAATATCAAGATGGAGATCCAGGCTATGATGACGAGGATGAAGGATGGATGCCGAACAATCCTGTTCAGCAAAACCAACAATGGAATCGAGGCCAGGGACCTCCGAGACGATACCATCAGCAACAGGGGCAACGATATTATAACAACGAGTTATATAATGACGATAATTTCGTTCCTCCCCTATACTTTGCTCAACCGATCGGGCAGTCGGTTGCATCACACTTCCAACTGCGGGAGTCTGATGATGCATCGCCCATTTACTTTCTAGATAATCCTGATAGTCAGGTAGAGATTAGACCTCAATTGTTAGGAGTATTACCTGAGTTTAGAGGATACAAGCAGGACGGCCCATATAATCATCTGTATGAGTTTTTGGCTATAGCAAATGCTAATATTCCTAGGAACACCAATAGGAACAATTTTAGGTTAAGGCTATTTCCTTTTACTCTAAAAGATAAGGCTAAGTATTGGTTCACGTCCATACAACCCAATAGTATCATAACATGGGAACAACTTAAGGCGAAATTCCTACATGAGTTTTATCCTGCCAGTAAGACTACAGAAATCAGGAGAGCCATACAAGATTTTCAACAAAAGCCAGGAGAGGCATTTCACGAAGCATTTGAGAGATTGAAGGAGCTGATGCGATCTTGTCCGCACCACGAGTTTCCATGGTGGCAACTTGTTAAATTCTTCTTCGATGGGGTGGATGCGACTAACCAAGCTATGATCAACGCTTCATCTAGTGGGATGATCATGATGCAAGATCCAGACGATGCTTGGAGGTTTTTGGAGCAATTGAGTAATGGTTCCAAAGCAAATTATTCTGCAAGAAAGCCAATTAGTACCGCAGCAACAGTGGGTACCGACAATGATTGGAAAAAGGAGGTCAAGAAGGAGATAGGAGATTTGAACAGTAAGTTTGATAGGTTGATGGTGACTCTTCAACAAGGACCGCAAGGTTTTCAACAACAAGGTAATCAACAAGGGCAGAGGACCCAGGAGGTCAACCAGGTTTATGATCAAGGTCAATACAACAACAATAATGGACGACCATACCGACCTTACAATCAAGGAAATAAGAATTATAATAACAATCAGCCTTACAACAATTGTCAAAACAACTATCAAGGGCCACCTTCCAACCAGCAAAGACAGTTCCAGGCTGCCAACAACCATGGTCCCAGTAATAGCAATAACAGCAGCGGGTCTACTACTGCTAACAACAATCGCACTAATCCAGAAACTCCAGCAGAAATGATAGCAAAGATGTATGAAATCGTGAAAACAAGTCAACAGCAAAGACAGGCCAATGCTAAGGCCATTGCTAATATGGAGAGACAAATCGCACAAATGGCTGAAGACCAACGAATGAGAGATAATGGAAAGCTTCTAACCAACACTGAAGTGAATCCAAATCATACTCAAAGGGCTGGAAAGGAACATGTCAACGCAGTGGAGACAGAATGGAGGAAGGTTATAATGGAAGACTTGGTAGGAAAGGAGAGTGAAAATAAGGATGAAGAAGGTGTCCAAAAAGAAGAACAGTCAACCGAAGCTAGCATAAAGCAGAAAAAGAAAGTCACAAAGGCGAAAAGGAAGCAAGGCGTGCGAGTGGACCGTCAATTAATCAACCACTATGGGATGAATTAAGGAATGCGCCAGAAGATATGAGAATTCTCAGGGAAATGTGCAAAAGAAACGAACAAATTAAGATGCCGACGCCAGAAACAGTGCGACTTACAGTCAAGGCAAGTGATTGGGAACACTGCCCAAAAAGGAGAAAGATCCTGGTTCACCATTAATTACTGTCACTGTAGGTGACGTGATTATTCGGAATACATTATTGGATTTGGGAGCGAGTGTAAATGTTCTGCCCGGGTATCTTTACGACAAGTACAAGAATAAAGACGTGGAGCCTGCGAAAACAGTCTCACAATTGGCAGACCAATCCACAAAGGTCTCATGGGGCAAGTTGATGAATGTGATTGTCAAGGTGGGTGACTATTTCTACCTAGTGGACTTCTTGGTAATGGAATACGAAAGTCAGGAGGATGCACCGGCACTGATTTTAGGACGTCCATTTTTGGCAACAGCGGGGGCTGTGATGGATTGTAAAACGGGTGATATGCACATCACCTTTGGCACTAGGAAACGGAGATTGAATATGTTTTGGTGTCCAATGACATTGCCACCAGGGTATGATAGCCAATACTTGAACAATAAACCATTAATGGCACCAAGAGTGAATGACAATGGTAGAAATCAAATGAAAGGAAATGAAAGTGAAGGAGAGGATGAAGAAATCCTCTGGAAAACGCAGGAACGTTTGCTGACAACGGCTGATAAGCAACAACTCTTTGATATGATGGAAGCTATGGAACGGAAACACCAGGAATATGCAAGAGACACAAGGAATAGGGAAGCTAAGGTGTTTCAGCTTCTAAATGCACAACAGCAATGGATCAGTCAGGTAAGTGATCGGATGACACAACTCACGACGCTGCTGGCAACATTGGTTCATGATTTTGCGCCCGAAATGAGAAAGCTCATACCAAAGGAAGAATGAAATGAAGAATCGTCTGGCTAAAGACGTTAAACTTAGCACTTGTTAGGAGGCAACCCGTCTGTAAATAGGTTAGGTTCTTTTTTTAAAAGTAATTAGGAAAAATTAATCATCATCATTGCAGGAATTTATAGCACGAAGCAAGTGTGGGGTCAATCAAAAAGAATTGCAAAAGTTGAAGGTAGCGACGCGGTAAGGACAAAACCGCGCCGCGCATACGCAAATTAACCCGATGCGCAGGGGTTCATTTTTGGACACGCGCGACACGCATAAACTTTTTCGGGTCACGGAATTTGATCAGTCAGAAACCGCCATAAAATGTACGTATTCTCCTTATCGCACCGCACACACAAACGACGCGCCAAACAGAGCACCACCCGATCACGTATTTTTCTCGCGTTTTTCGTGTTTTCTAGTATCTACTACTGAGGTATGTCACTTAGCACTTGTTCTTTCAAGTTATTACATACGTTTGAAGTGAGAATTTGATCGAAATAGTCGAAAGTAGAAAACTTAGAAAAATCGGCAATGCCGACTCGTAGGGTGTTGTATTTGCAAAATTCTCACCCTACAGGGGCTAGTCGGTAGTTAGGGTGCCTTGTATACGTGTTGGATCGGATTAAACAGGTGAATTTTTGGAGATTTTCACAACAGTCATACGCCGCGATGCGGTGGATTCATATGCCGCGCCGCGCGTGTTGATGCGGCGTGCGAGGACTTATTTTGAAAAAAAATTTCTCTGTTGTGATTTGTGTGCCAAATGGCTGAGCAGGGTGACTACACGCCGGGACATGAGTTCTTACAATTCCCAGACATACTCGAGGAGACCCCTCGTTACCGAGCTCGACTTAGGGAGCTCAGCCCCCGACTAGTCCTCCCGGTGATTCATTTTGATCGAGCTATATTGACCCATGTGGGGTTGTGGGATCAGCTTCTGCCCTTCATCCACCGCACATGGACCCAACCCGAGGGGGCATTCACCTTCACATGCCAGGGTTGGTTGGGAGCGACTGATGGCCATCGGGGACGACATTGTGTATAAGGAGCTGCTGCTCGAGTTTCTATCCACATGCAGATACACTCCATCCTCACGGGAGCCTCAAGCTCAGCTGATCCAATTCAGATTAGGAGGGCAGAGTCGGGAGTGCAAACTCCGAGAGTTCGCCAGGCGTGTAGGAATCTATACTGAGGCCGAGATCTGGGGTGTTAATTTCCACCTTTCTTTAACGCATGCTTCAGGGATCATCCACAGAGGGAGGCAGACGCGGTTACTTCGGCAGCGATGTCTAATGAGATGTTTGATGCTGGCGCGGAGAAGGAAAGCCAGCTCCGCGCCCCACTCCACCGAATGATGCACCGGATCAGATCCACCTCTATCATGTAGAGGAGGGGATGCGAGAAGGTGTCGTGAGACGACGTATACGATATGTGGGTCCTCTCTGACCCCAGTAGGTTCCGCAACCTACCATTTGCACTGGCAGTTTCATTGACATCTCATGCGGCGGGCTCGACCGCCAAGAGTCCCATGACTGGTGGGCATTACATTACCCGCCTGGCCCGATCTTACGGCATTCTTACGGCCGAGGTTCTTGCCGGCCTGGTTCCGACACTACCTACGCAGGCGTCGGTACGTTATTTTGAGAACAAGGGGATTATCCATCAGCCGAGTGGGGTCTATACCAAGTGATGCCAACGATCTAGGCAGCCGGCCCACTGGCAAAAGAGGATGAGGAGTAGGAACAGCCCTTCCACCGACCTGCCCAGCACAGGAGAGTGGAGGCGCCAGTCCAGCTACCACCACAGACACAGCCACAACCGCAGCCTGTAGACGTGCGGGCTGCCTTGCAGGTGACAACGCCTAGTAATATTAAGTATTTTAGTCGTTGTTGAGCCTATTCTTGGTGAATTTATATCATATATGCTGTGGTATTCTCACCTTTTGTGTCAGTGCTTGTTTGGAAAGAAAAGACGTAAACAGGGACCAAAAGCGTACAAAATGGAAGAAGTTTGGAGATAAAGACAAAAGAGTCGAATAAGCACACGCACCGAGGATATGCACAAGGGCACGACGCGCTGAGTCATGATTGAGGCGGTGAGAAGAATTCAAATGCCGAGAAAACGGGGATAAACCCATACGCGCGCCGCGGATTCTAAGTGCGCACGACTCGACCTCTTATTTTCCAAAACTATAAATAGAGGGTTCTAGGTCGAAATCAGTAGCAAAGACCTGGCATAGGGACAACATCCAAGGCTTCTTTGACTCCAAGTTTCAGTTTTCAGTCGACCATAAGTTGTATTTATTGTTTTCTCATTTAATTTTCAAGTAGTTTAGTAGTTTTTAGTAGCTTGGCTAGTGTTATTAGGTGTGACAACCATTGGCATTAGGTTTTAAGTTTCTGAAATTTTATGTTTTCTGTTTTGAACAAGTTTGGATCTGAGTTTTTATATAAGTAATCATTCGGTTATGTTTAATTACTCTTTTTGCCTTTATTTCATGATTCAGTGTTTTGGAATAAGTTTGAATGTTTGATTGTGTTGGCTTGATCTCTATTACTTATGTTTCTGAATAGCATTTCTGATTTCAGTAAGTAATTAGATTAGGTTTTGATTTTGATTTTAGTTTGAGTTTATGCTTGAATTGGAAATTGTTGGATTTTGTGATTTTGGACTGTTTTTGGTAAAGGTTAGAAACTAGATCCTCTGGTTGTAGAGTGACACTACAATTGGTAATTTGTTGCCTACCTTGACCACGTAACTCCTGTAGATCGACCCTGACTACCACTGTACTAGTGAGAGTGAGGTATTTACTATTTTTGACCGCACGACGACCGCTGCGATGTCCAATTTTGGCGCCGTTGCTGGGGAGTTGTGAGCTTGAGAGTAGGCGATCTGTAAGACTTTTAGTTTCTGATTTTTGGTTTTAGTATTGAGATTTTAAGTTCGTTAGAATTTCATTTTTGGTTTTGACGGGCGTGTTGCACTAGTGCATGCGTACCCATCGGGGTGAGCAGTTATCCCCTTTGCGTTTTGACTCGGAGATCGAACGAACCGCACACAAGAACCGTGCACGTAGGTGTTTAGATACAATGAGTTTTAGTAATGATAGTAGTAGTTTAGAGGATGTTGCCCAGGAACCTACGGGTGAGGTAACGGCGATGCCATTTATTCCTCCAGTTTCCGAATTTCATTTTGGGAGTAGGAGTGCTACTAGTGGTGCGGTTTCAGCCCCCGCATCAATACCAACATGCACTTCGCCTTCATTTCCACCATTACAAACATCAACCAACCTTTTTACCGCCGCAATGGTGTAGGGAGCGCCAACCCGTGATGGCACCCCACCGCCTAGGCAACAAACCACCATTTCCCAACCAGAACAATCACAACCATTACAACCACCATATCAACGAACCACCTTTAAACCACAACCTTCTTTCCAAACCTTACCACAACCAACCCAATATGTACAACCACAACAGCCTCCTCAACAACAATACCAGTACCAGGAGGTTGAGCACAGATACGAGGACGAGGAAGAAGGATGGCTTCCGCATCCGTAGCAACCACAACAACCATGGAACCGAGGTCGGGGACCTCCACAAAGAGCACCACAACAACAACAATCGCAAGGTCAGCAAGGGTACAACAATGATCATCACTATAACGGTAATTTTGTTCAACCTTTGTACTTTGCACAACCGAGAGGGCACTCGGTTGCATTGTACTTCCAACCGCGGGAGTACGATGATTCATTGCCTATTTATATTCCAAAAAATGTAGACGCTCAGGTAGAAATTAGACCACAACTTTTAGAAATATTACCTGAATTTAGGGGATATAAAGAGGATGATCCATACAATCATTTGTATGAGTTCATAGTTATAGCAAACGCCAATACCCCTAGGAATACGAATAAGAATATTTTTAGGTTAAGGTTGTTCCCGTTTACTTTGAAAGACAATGCCAAGTATTGGTTCACGTCTCTTCAGTCCAATAGTATCACTACATGGGATCAGCTTAGGGCTAAATTCTTGCAAGAGTTCTATCCGGCAAGTAAGACGACAGAGATTAGGAGAGCCATCCAGGATTTTCAACAGAAGCCTGGAGGAGCATTTTACGAAGCTTGGGATCATCTGAAGAAGTTGATGAGGTCATGACCTCATCATGATATTCTGAAGCAGCAGTTGGTCAGGCTTTTCTTTGAAGGGGCAAGTGAGACGAATCAGGCGATGATTAACGCATCGTCCAGCGGCACTATCATGATGCAAGATCCTGATGAGGCTTGGCAGTTTTTGGAACAGTTGAGTAATGTATCTAAAGCAAATTTCTCTACTAGGAAGACGGTAGGCACAGTTGCAGCAGTAGGAGCTGATGCAGATTGTAGAAAAGAGGTTAAGAAGGAAATTAGTAAGCTAAACAAGAAGTTTGATAGACTGATGTCTACTCTACAGAACGGACCTCAAAATCAGCAACAAGGAGGCCAAGGAGGGTAGAGAACACAAGAGGCAAATCAGGTTTATGGTCAGGGTCAAGGTCAATACAATAATGGACGACCTTATAGACCATATAACCAGGGTCCACAGAACTTCAACAACCAAAGGCAGAACAACTATCAGGGTCAGTCAGCTAATCAGCCCAGGCAATATCAACCAGAAAACAACAATGGCAATGCAAGTGGGAGCGGTAACGACAACAACAGGGGGCCAAATAACTACAACAATAATGCCCCAGGAACTCAAGAAGACTTGACTGCAAAGATGTACGAGATGTTCAACACCACGTAGCAGCAGTCTTAGGCTAATGCGAAGGCCGTCGCCAACATTGAGAGGCAGATCGCTCAGATGGCCGAGGATCAAAGAAAGAGAGATAATGGTAAGCTACCCAGTACTATGGAAATCAACCTGACCCATGCTCGGTGGGCGGGAAAGGAACATGTCAATGCCGTTGAGGGTGAGTGGAGGAAGGTGACCGTAGAAGATCTACTAGGTTATGAAAGTGAAGTTGAAGGCCAGACTGAAGAGAAGGAAGTTAAAGTTGAAAGTGAAAATATGGAAAATGATATTAAGGAAGAGGTTGAAGTTAAGATTGAAAAGGAGAATAAAGAAGAAGAAGAAATTAAGGTTGAGAAAGAACCTCAACTAAAGGAGGACAAGGATGTCCAAAAGGAGGATCAGCCAATGGTGGTTGGAATTAAACTGAGGAAAAAGGATAAGAAGGAGAAGAAAAAGCAGGAGGTGCCAATTAAATCAGCTGGACCCTCAATCAATCAACCTATGTGGGATGAATTAAAGGATGATCCTGAAGATACTAAGATTCTTCAGGAGACGTGCAAAAAGAATAAGGAAAGTAAGGCACCTACACCGGAGACGGTGAAGTTAACTGTGAGAGTGAGTGAGGCATTGTTGGGTACATTTCCCAAGAAGGAGAGGGACCCCGGTTCACCGTTGATTACTTTCATGGTAGGAGATGTGGTCATCAGGAATACCTTTCTGGATCTTGGAGCAAGTGTTAACGTATTGCCAGGTTACTTGTACGATAAGTATAAAAATGAGGAACTAGAGCCTGCTAAAACTGTGTTACAGCTGGCTGACCAGTCGACCAAGGTTTCTCGAGGCAAGTTGAGCAATGTGATAGTTAAGGTCGGTGACTTTTTCTATCCCTTCGAGTTTTTGGTAATGGAATATGAAAGTTTAGAGGATGCGCCGGCATTAATTTTGGGACGTCCATTTTTAGCCACAGTTGTGGCTGTTATGGACTGCAAAACAGGAGACTTGGATATCTCCTTTGGATCAAGGAAGCACAGGTTAAATATGTTCGGATGCCCAATATCAGTGACATCAGGGCAGAATGATAGATACCCAAGTAACAATCCTCTCATGGCACCAGGAACTAAGGACAGAGGGAAACAATGGACTAGAGTAGGTGAAGGTGCAAAGGAAGAGATTTTATAGGAGGCGAAACAACATCCTTTGTCAACCATTGACAAAGTGCAGCTGCTTGATATGATAGAACTAATGGAGTTAAAGTACCAACAATACAAAAAAGACGCACGGTGCAGGGAGGCCAAGGTCTTTCAACTCCTGGATACTCAGCAGCAGTGGATTAGCCAGGTTAGCGATAGGATGACACAGTTGACATCATTGCTCACGACGGTAGTCCACTATATTGCGCCAGAAACAAAGAAGATGATGCCCCATGAAGAATGGGAAGAATAAGGAGTAGTCCGTCTGGCTGAAGACGTGAAACTTAGGGCTTGTTGGGAGGCAACCCATCTTTATAGGTTAGGTACTGTATTTCTTAGGAGTAATTTGGAAAATATTATCATCATCGTTGCAGGTGTTATTGGTCCGAGGCAAGTGTGGGGTCATTTTGGTAATTTTGCAACACCGCGACACGGGATCTTAAAATCCGCGCCGCGCATGTTAAGTTTCGTGATTATTAATAAGATCATATTTTTATACGCGACGCAGATAGAAGCTTCCTGCGTCGCGGCCTTATCTTAATTTGAATATAGAGATAATCACTAAAACAGAGTTTGAAAGTAAACCCAATTACCCCACACTTGTATAAATCTGAATTCGCTTAAATCATTGCTTTTCTACTACCAATCATTCATCTGTGCATCCCATTCATTTTCATCTTCATCTTGCCTCTCAGCAAACCAAGTAAGTGCTTCTAATCTCTATCTTTTTATTTAAAGTCTTGGAAAACTCTGAAAATCATCTGTAATCTGCAATGTGGTAATTGTATGTTGAAATTAATGATGTAATTAGGTTTAGGATAGTGTACTCCACGAAACCCAACATTTAGAATCGAACAAAATGGTCTGAAATAGGTTTAATCAGTGATTCTGTCTTCAACTCGTACGTCGCGTCGCGGGCTATTACAACTTGCGACGTGGTGTATGAATGTTCATATGGCGCGACGCGGCCTTCTTGGTTCGCGCCGCGGTGTACACAGAACAGCATCTTAATTGCGGTTTTGATGCACTTTTGCAGGCAACATGTCTTCATCCGGAAGCTCAGAATCACTAGACTGGAACTCTCTAGCCACCGGCATGGAAAAAGTTCTTCATAATCAATTTTACAATCCTCGTGGGATTTATCGACATAAACGAGTTCTTCCGTCCCGCACGGTCAACTGGGAATTGACTAAGGAAGCGGGTATTCTGGAAGACATTCAGGACTGGCTAGTCCAAGGGGGTTATGAAGAGGGCGCATTAACATATACTTGCCGGGCACTCGAAAACGCTTTTCAAATGGATGAACCCGTATATCGCGAGGTATTTCTACAATTCCTTGCAAGTTACCACTTTGATAAGCTTCATACCGGGATGGACACCATGGAGACAGTGAGATTCTGATTAGGGAATCATAACCGTAGCTGTAGCCTGAGGGAGTTTGGGTATCGGATTGGTTTGTACACGGAGGAGGAGTCACAGGACCAGCACTCGGGACGTTTCATCGATGGGCCAGCTATACCGCTGGCGACTCTTATTCACCTACCGATTACTGGAGCACGATCTCTTCCGCCCGTTACCATGAGAATACCATTCGGGAGAGCTATATACATTTGACGGCGTATCGGATGTTGCACTGGCTTATTTCGACTATGTTGTGGCCTCGCGCGGATGAGGAGAAGGTTTTGCCTCGCGAGTTATATTTGATGTGGGCAATGACGCGGATGCTCGAGACTTGCAATATTCCTTACCTTATTGTCGATTACTTCAAGCAATTGACAGATGCACCCTTGAAGTACATTGCATTAGGCGGGGGGCACTTTGTGACGCGCTTGGCGCATTCTTACGGTCTATTGTCAGAGCACACCATCCGCAGGCTGGAGGTTATCCCTCCAATTCCATTTAGCCCACCAGTGACTACCTCGCGAGACGTCATCTATGTAGATGACGGCATCACATCCGTTGACCGCATGCCTTTTCCAGTACTCCGATCCGACCCTTTAACATCAAAGAAACGGTCAAGAGCAACCATTAGTTTACCCCGTGGCCTTTCTCCTGCTTCCATGGAGTCTCGATTTCTCACCGACGAGGTAAAAGCAATTCAAAGGGCTATGCACTCTCACAAAATGGAGCATCGGGTACAAGCTTTCGCAATGCACGAGGTAGACCAAAAGACAAAGAATACTCAAGCCTAATTACTTTGGTTATCCGAGTGTATGATAAATTTCATTATTGGTGCACCAAACCCCATTCCGAGACCTCAACCACCACTCATTGAGGAGGAGGAAGAGGAGCCAATGGAGGAAGACGAGGAACAAGAAGAGGGTCCAGAAGATGAGACCGCTCACAACTAAGGGGTGATGTAATTATTTTTTGGATTTTTAGGACATTAGTTTTAGTCTTTTTAGGTTAGAGTTGATTTTGAATAATTGTTGATGGTTTTTAGGATTCCATGTTTTAGAAGTGATAATAAGCCTTATGCAGTAATGGGAAGTAATAAGTTTTAGGTAAAATTCGTGTTGAATGACTTTTATGGGTGTTTGAAACTGGTGGAATTTCCTGAAATTACGGCGCCGCGGCACCCTCATAGGGCGCGACGCGGTCATTTCCAATTTGACGGTATCTTCAAACCTCGTAATTACCGTGACGTGTGCACTTCCAACACGCGTCGCGGCTATTCGCAACACATAAAAATTAGTTGTTGTACATTTTCTTTTAGCATTTGTTTTTCTGTCGCATTTAATGTTTTTGTGAGTGATGCATGTAATACCCAAACAGAGGAGTTGTTCGAGGCAAGTGTGGGGTCTCCATGCCCCCTCCACTTGCCATGATCACTGGCATGTTTCACTGTTGCGCTACAACTCCTGAATTCTGAGTCGCGAAATTGTTCGTGTTTTTGTACCTGTGACAACCAAGTACCATCAAGTAGTCTACCGTCTAAGGGGTAACTCTTTCTCCCTTGTTCTGAAATTATTTTTGTACAACAAGGGCGTTGTACGGTTTTAAGTGTGGGGTGTGGACGGTCGAAAGAGTCGTTTTTGAAATTTTTGCGGGAAATGACCGGTTTTCAAAAAAAATTTAGCAACTTTTCAAATTTTTTTTAATAGGTTGTAATTTTGAAACGAATATTTTCTGAATGTTATAGCTTGGTATTTTTCAAGGAATACCATTTAGTTGTTATCATGCTATATGTTTAGTCAAATAAGTTGAGTTTTAAGAGTTAAAAGATTGTCAGTGTTTTAAGTTTGGAATTTAGGAAGTAATTGTCAATCTGTGACCTTTGTTGTTCTAGCCGGTAAGTCTAAAATGGGTGGGGCTTATGCACCTTGTCACCTAAGATCGTCTGGTCTAGGATGGTATTTCTGAAAGCTTGCTACACGGACAACATCGAAAGTCATGGACAGTTCTTTAATGGCCTTTAGAATCTGAATGACTAAGTACACTTCATCGTGGACAGAAAATTTGTAATCAAGGGTTCTCTAGAAAGTCGTGAATTCCAAAGAATAGTCCAATTATGTTTTCACAAACTATTTCGCTCTAACTCCTGAGGCAATAAGCTTTGAAATTGAACGCATTAAAAAAATTTTTGAGTCTTAGTTAGAATTTGTTAAAAACTCTCTTGCTTGGGGACAAGCAAGGCACAAGTGTGGGGTGTTTGACAACGCCTAGTAATATCAAGTATTTTAGTCGTTATTGAGCCCTATTCTTGGTGAATTTATATCATATATGTTGTGGTATTCTCACCTTTTGTGTCAGTGCTTGTATGGAAAGAAAAGATGTAAATAGGGTATAAAAGCGTACAAAATGGAAGAAGTTTGGAGATAAATACAAAAGAGTCGAATAAGCACGCACGCCATGGATATGCACAAGGGCGCGATGCGCTGAGTCATGATTGAGGTGGTGAGAAGAATTCAAATGCCGAGAAAACGGGGATAAACCCATACGCGCGCCGCGGATTCTAAGTGCGTGCGACGCGGCCTCTTATTTTCCAAAACTATAAATAGAGGGTTCTAGGTCGAAATCAGCAGCAAAGACCTGGTATAGGAACGACATCCAAGGCTTCTTTGACTCCAAGTTTCAGTTTTCAGTCGACCATAAGTGGTATTTATTGTTTTCTCATTTAATTTTCAAGTAGTTTTGTAGTTTTTAGTAGCTTGGCTAGTGTTATTGGGTGTGACAACCATTAGCATTATGTTTTAAGTTTCTGAAATTTTATGTTTTCTGTTTTGAACAAGTTTGGATCTGAGTTTTTATACAAGTAATCATTCGATTATGTTTAATTGCTCTTTTTGCCTTTATTTCATGATTCGGTGTTGTGGAATAAGTTTGAATGTTTGATTGTGTTGGCTTGATCTCTATTACTTCTATTTCTGAATAGCATTTCTGATTTCAGTAAGTAATTAGATTAGGTTTTGGTTTTGATTTTAGTTTGAGTTTATGCTTGAATTGGAAATTGTTGGATTTTGTGATTTGGACTGTTTTCGGTAGAAGTTAGAAACTAGATCCTCTGGTTGTAGAGTGACACTACAATTGGTAATCTGTTGCCTACCTTGACCACGTAACTTTTGTGGATCGACCCTGACTACCACTGTACTAGTGAGAGTGAGGTATTTTACTATTTTTGACCGCACGACGACTGCTACTATGTCAGCAGGATCTTTCTGAGAGGATGGCATTTTTGGAGGAGCAGCAGGCATGGATTGGAGAGGCATTACTCAAGCTCCTCACCCAGTCTGGACGACACTCACGACCCTTCCCCACCGGAGCTCATGATGATGAGGCTGGTCCATCCGGGACACAGCAGGATGATTGATTGTACTTTTCTTTTTAGCTTTTGAAAACATTGTACATAACCTGCTATTATCTTTTATATTTTTGTGTTTGTCTTGTGCGTTTAGTTTGGTTGTGAGTGTTTGTTTGTGCAAGTACCAACGACATCTACTGAGGAGTTGTTTCATGCAAGTGTGGGGTCATTGTACCTTTACACTTGTCAATTACCGGCGTGTTCACTGTTGCGCCACAACTCCGGGAATATGAATCATGACGTACGAATTTTATCCTATGACAATTGGTTCCAACAAAGCAGTCTACCGTCTTAAGGGGTAACTCTTTATACCTTGTTCTGAAATATTTTTATGTACAACGGAGACATTGTACGGTTTTAAGTGTGAGGTGTGGGACGGTCGAAAGAGTTTATTTTTGAAATTTTTGCAGAAAACAAGTAATTTTTTAAATTTTTAGCAATTTTTCAAAAATTTTAAGAGATTGTAATTTTGAAACGAATAGCTTTTGAATGTTTAGCATTAGTATTTTTCAAGAGATGCCGTTTAATTGTAGCATGCTATTGTTTAGTCAAACAAGTTGAGTGTTAGAGGTTGGAAAAAGTTTTAGATTTAGAATATTTTAGGATTGGAATTTACGAGGGAAATATCAATCAGTGACCTTTGTTGTTCAAGCCGGTAGGTCCGAAAAGGGTGACCCCAAAGGGGTATTTATGCACCTTACTACCTAAGATCGTCAGGTCTGGGATAGTATTTCTTAAAGCTCGTTACACGGACAACATCGAAAGTCATGGACATTTCTTTAGCGGTCTTTAGAATCTGAATGAGTGTACGTACTACGTGCACTTTTGTGGACTACGTACTACGTGCACGTACTACGTTACACGGACAACATAAAAAGTGCACGTACTACGTGCACTTTTGTGGACTGAAAATTTGTAATCAATGGTTCTTTAGAAAGTCGTGAATTCCAAATGGTATTCTAGTCATTTTTCAAAAATCATTTTCAATCTAACTCTGGAAATAATCAACTTTGAAACTGAAAACATTCAAAAATGTTTGAGTCTTAGTTATAATTTGTTAAAAAATCTCTTGCTCGGGGACAAGCAATGCACAAGTGTGGGGTGTTTACAACGCCTATCAATATCAAGTATTTTAGTCGTTGTTAGGCCCTATTCTAAGTGAAATTATATAGTATTAACTGTGGTATTACTCACTTTTGTGTCTAATGCTTGTGTGTGAAAAAAATATAAAAACAGGGACTAAAGACGTACAAAATGAAGAAGTTTTGGATAAAGAACACTTTCAGTCGACAAGACACGCGCGTCGTCGGAAGTCAAAGATCATACTATGAGTTGAAATTCAAAGTGCGAGAAATGGGGATATGGATAAGGCCGCGAGGCGGATTTCAGCCATGCGCGTCGCGATTAGCTCGATTTCTCAACTATAAATAGAGGCATCTAGGTCGAATTTCAGGAGCGAAGAACAGACCCAAAGGTTGAACCTAGGCTTCTTCGACTCAGGATTTCAGATTTCAGTAGCTTCAAGTTGGTATTTTCTTATTTTTCATTTATTTTAGTATTAGTTATCGCTTGATTCCATCGATTCTGGATTGTAGAATCTGTTGGGACGAGTTTGGATTGGGATATTTTCGAAGTCAGAACCTTGTGACTTCTGGTTTTAGTTTCCGTTTAATACAATCATTCGGTTTAAGTTAAATTGCGTGTTTTCGGTATTGGTTTATGTTTTATTGTTTAATTGGTGATTTGTTTGGACAGAATGCTTCTGATTTTTCTGGAATATACTTCTGGAATCAGAAATTATGTTTGGTTTGGAGTTTGGAATTGTTTAGTTTAGTTAATGCTCCTTTTAGTTTTTGGTATTTCATTTTATCGGTTTTTGGGAAGTGTAAGGAACACCGCCAACTATTGTGTGACACTATAGTTTGGTTATTCTAACACTATATTTTAACCACGTGAATCCCACGGATCGACCCTTGCTGCTACTATACTAGTGTGCGTGTAAGGTTTTATTTTCTTATTTTGACCGCATAACGACCTAGGCGTGTCATGTTCGCACATTTCAAAATGCATTCTTTCTACATATCCGAAGGCAATCCACACCTTTTATCTGAAGGATGGCATTTTATTTGTGTATCTACATTAATTTGTCTCATACAACATTGAATGTCTTCTATGATCCGAAAATATTTAATGTTAAATGACTTCTAACATTTATGGCGCAAATAAAGTTAAATGTTTACATTTATTTATTTAATGATCAGTCATTTAATAAAATTCGCAATTCAGTTACCTTAAACATCGTCCAATCCTAACGAAAATATTCTACAAACATGGCAGTTCGATTTTGAAATTCAAAATAACCATTAACTGACACAGTGACGATTCACTTTTTGCAGAGATAGTGGGACGTTGTGTAGCTGGCTTGGCATAAGCTTATTGGACCAAATCTCACACGCATTAATTCCCTTAGGACCACAATCCATATAAATACCCAAATTCAAATGGTTACAATCTTTACGCGAACAACTCTCAGAATTCTCTCTTCAAAATCCTTCACTATGCATCTTCTTCTTCTTCACACTCTCTGCAATGGTTGCTGCTTATTATGGTTCTTCTTACAGTCCAGAGGAAGGCTTGTCAATTCGAAACCTAAAATCTCAAGCTGCAAATTATCTGCTCAAAACCGATCCAGCCCTTTACCAAGAACCCTATGATGCTCTAGTTGAATGTATAAAATATTCACCACTTTCATACGCCCTAACCGCTTGCCCGGCTGTTCCGGCAAGTCTGCTTCATAGAGCACACTACATTGCCATTCTGATAAACAATGCAGGTAATACTCCTAAACCCATCATGTTTGAAGTTCTTCAAACTAATAATTCCACCAGGAGATTAACGACCAAACGTCGTTGATTTCAAGGGCATATCATCTTCCCCCTACCCCTGAAGTTCCAATCACTACTTCCATTGACGAACTTCTTGACATGTTTAATGGAATGGGGTATACTCCAGAAATCAAGACCATTGGGAGCTTCAAGAAGAACAAGCTTCCAAGCATCTAGAAACTATTTTTTGGAATTTTTCTTCGTTTTCTATTTGGACGAACCTTTGGTCTTGATTCTGCAAGCCAGACCTTCATGGACCTTTGGTGTTTACAACGATGTTGCTGTTGACTATGCATCCATTCTTTGGGGTGATTTCTATACTCATGTCAATCACTCCAAAAGAGGAACTGAAATTTCATCTGTGAGATTCTGGGCAATCATTCTTGCAGATGCTTATCAACAGAATAATATAGCATATGAAGCTGATCTTGAACCTATGTCTTACACCAACTTCCAAATTCCTCCAGTTTCTGAAGATTCTGAATTCAACTTTGGTTGCTCAAATTTCTCCTACAATGATTTCGAAGGTACCACTTCCAAACATTGTTATTGATAAATATCATACATGTCTTAAAGTTCCATACCCTGTTCGTGATCTTGCTACTGAGAGACAATCCGAAGGGGTCTTTAAAATGAAAGGAAATAAGAATACCACTGGTGGTCCAAGTGGTCAGGAGAAAGAAAAGGTTGTTAAAAAGAGTAAATCTCCACAACAGCCACCAAAACGTTCCAATCCCAAACGTGGTAGACCAAACCCAAAACAAACTGCAGTCTTAGATAAGACTTCGGACTCTGAAAACAATGTTTCTGATGAAGAAAATGAAACGAATATACCCTCACCTCCTCATGAAACAAATATAACCTCACCTCCTCCACAATCTCAATATGAAACCCCACCTACAACAACACCACTCACCTCAACAATTGAAACACCTCCCACATCCGTACCCATTAGATCCGAACCCCTATATCTTCCACTCCTATCATAACCTCAATACAAACCACCTATTCGAATATACCTCTCAACACAACCGCTTTGGATACACCCATCACTTCATCCACCATAATCACAACGCCCATTACATCTACCATTTCTACATCTGAACCCCTTACCTTTGAAGCTATCACTACTTATCCACCCACATCATCTGAACCGATGATTACTTCTCTGGTCCCTTATTTTTCCTACACATCAACTTCTGGTATTGATACTTCAATACCAGCATTTTAAATTCAATATGGTTTTGGTATTCCTCTGCTTTCATCTCGTCAACCACCACCAAATGCCGAAGAGACAGCCAAAGATTTTCACATGGATCCCATATCCATTGATGATACAGCTGATGTAGAGTTAAATGATGATGACTTTGTTTTTATAAAGAAATACAAAACTCTCAACACCAAGCTTGAAATCTTATTGCAAAGTCAAATTGGTTATGATCCTGAGGCCACTTCTGACTCACCTTCATTTCCTAATGTGGTTGCTCGAATTGAAGAATCTAATTCAGAAACCGAAGCCAATATTAAAACTGTAATTGCTCAGTCCGAAAAGAAAATTTTGGATAATCAACTCCGTATCCAAAATACTATTGAGCAGAAGCTAGCTTCCACTGTGAGTGAAATTGAAGCTAGATGTCAATCTCTTCTGGAGGAGACAAATAAGAATATTGAATAAGCTGTTGCTAAGCTTGAGTCTTCGGGTGCTGACTTGAAAAACTCCATTAAAGATCTTCGTACCGAGACTCGATCTTTCAACACTCGGTACAAAGATCATTTCTTGGGAGAGTTGCAAGTTGCAAATGCAAGAATTGTCGACCTGACTACTTCTCAATCGGCTTCTGCTGTTGTTAAGTTTGCTAATGAGATTAAAGCAACCAATGACATAATTATTGAAAATGTTGTTGCCAACTTGAAGGATGCTCTTCAACCTATTCTTTAGGTTTCTAATCGCATGTGTCGTGCTCATACTTCCCAATCGGGACCAAGACGAACTGCTCAGGCCGGCCCTTCGGTTCATCCTTCACAAGGGCACAAACCAGCAGCTCTCGGTCCCATACTTTAACTGCAGCGATGACAACAGCAACAACAACTCCAATAACAACAACAAAAATAACCACGTAGACAACCACCTTTGCCACCCTAACCACAATTCTTCCAAGACCTCCTCCAATTCCAAATCCTAATGTTCGAAGGGGAATTCTCATCGGATCCACATCTTGGGGTCCAACTTATTCAACCATCACTTCCACCATGGGCCGAGGAACTGGACCTTCAGGGTAAGGGTCTTCAGGTCCATCAGCCTCATGATCTTCTGGTCCTATCTATTGGAATAGTGTCCAGGTCATCAACTTGTGGTAATATTTTTGATAATGGTATAGTCCTTCTAGGTTGCCCTCATGACCCAGAAAAACATACAGAGTCAGAGAATGTAAAAGTGAATGATGTTTATTAATTTATTGAGAAATAAATTAATTAGAAACTAGATCAATAAATTAATTGATAAATTAATTTAGAATTAATTTAGAATCAATTATAGGGACTGGATTGTAATTGATTAAACGTTTAATCAATGGAAACAAAGTCCAGGGGGTGCAGCCGACAAAAGGCTCCTGAGTTTGAAAACCTAAGAGCCTTGCACTATAAATAGAGGCCTTGGGTTTTGATCCCTCTCTAGGGTTTTGATCTTCTGCCTCCTTCCCTAGTGGAAGTTCTTATCTGTCTGGTTTTCTGGTGTTCCTGGGTATGAGTCATTAGAGGGATTCACACTTTGGATCCTGTTCATCATTTGCAAGTGTCGTTCATCAGATTCATTGAATGAGATAATCTTGAAGTACATTCTGTTAAGTTTTTGTTGCTATAACTGATATGAACTGCATGATCCTGAACTTTGTTCATGGAGAATTCTGTGATTTGATCTTGTTAGTCTTCTGTTCCATGTCCATATGTGATTATCTGATAGAATCACAACAGTGGTATCAGAGCCTCTGTTCATATGTTATTTGCACTTTTGCTTGATATGATTATCTGTTTAGGATTTATGCTAGAAACTTGTATCATCTTGCATGCTATTTTTCGAAAATTCCATATGTTATGCTAGACTGATTCCAGAAATTGCATGTTATGAAATTTTGACTGGTTTATGAACTCTAGAACATGGATTTCGGAATTTTGAAGGTTTGGGAAGGGTTTCCTTGCCCTTGGCGGCTAGGGTTTCCCATTCCTTAGTTTCCTTGCAAGTTTCCATAATTGGCTTGTTTCCTTGTTTTGCTTATTTTCCTAAACTGCATGCTGCCAATTTCGATTTTACCTGGTTTCTTTGTGCCTCCATATATATGTCGAAATTTTTAGGGTTTTAGGATGGTTTCCTTGGCCTTTGCATGCTACCTGGTAGCTAGGGTTAATCCCTTGCTTGCCTTGCAAGTTTCTAACTTGCTTACTTGCCTTTTTTTGCTTTATTGCCTTAGTATGATTATTTCTATTAAGGATTTATTTATCATTAATTATTAAAGAGTATTAATTGAATTACTAGATAAATAAAATACATTTATATATATATATATATATATATATATATATATATATATATATATATATATATATATATTAGATTCTTATTTATATATATAAAAGAATAATTAAAGCAAAAACATTGGTCAAACCATGACTAGGCTCACCCACATAAAACCGTCTATAAGGTTTGAAGGAGAGTTCTTATGAACCCAAATAAGTTTGGTTTTTAAGTGGCATTCATTGCCTACCACCCTCACCGCCCAGCACATTTTGCCATATGGAGTTACTGAAAGGGGTTGATAGAGCAATGGTTCTCTCTCTAAGTTAAAAGTATTAACTTAAAGTATTAAAAAAAGTGCCATTTTAATTATAAAAATGTGAGATTTTATGCTACCCATGAGAAATGCACATTGTCTTTATGATCTGTTGGTGGAGCTGTGTGGTTAATCGGCACGTCAAATAAGGTCATAGTTGAGGGTGATGTGACACTCGCGATTCTCAAGCGTATCTTAAGTCGGGCATCATGCGGTTTCTACATGGTCAATTCACCATCTGATTCATGATCCACAGCATCCCTGTCATGAAGTTGAGATGAGCACAAACGAGATTCACATGCCATTTGACACTAGTCAATGAATCTCACTGATCTAGGAGTTTCATAGTGAATGAAACTGGCAAAGAGTTTTGTCTACCTTAATGACCATTGTGGTGTGATTACGACATTCCTCTTCACATCACAACCAGAAGACTTTGGATCCTAGCCTTAGTAAATAAATCGGGTAATTATTTTTAAGGATTAATTCGTACTAAACAAAAACTTTTGTCTTATAGATGTCAAATCTAAACACGAACATTCCTACTATTCCTCCTCATCATCAACTGCAGTCCCGATCTAGTGAGATCGATAGCCTGACATTTGCTGACATGTCCTCAGACTCGAGAATTGCTTCAAGAGTGTCGGAGTACAAGCAAAGAGGGAACGATTCAAAATCATTAAATCCTGAAGAAGGAACGTCTGTGTGTACGCATGTTCATAAGATGAAATCGTACATAGATAGATTGGATAAATCTTGGTGTCTGAAGGAGTTAGCCACGAATGTGTTGTTTAACTCGCTTCCTGGTTCATGTCATAAGGGCTTTATGACATATGACAAAAACCATCTGGACATGACCTTGATTATGTTGCACGGTTTGCTGAAAACTATCGAGGCTAGTTTAAAGCAATATCATAGCTCAAGTTCCATCGCTCCTGTCTTGGCCATTCATCATGGTAATGCTAAGAATAAAAAAGTTTCTCATCCTAATGAAAGGGAAGGGCTATGGTTGGACGGTCTAACTGAGTCTTTAAGAGAAAAGCTTATTCTGACATAGCACACGCCGGTGACCCGAATGAGGCCATATATGTTTTCTGCCAGGAAAAGGGACATTGGAAACGTAGTTACCCAACATACCTGAAGGATCTAAAAAAGATCCAGGTCAAGGAGTTTGGCACCTCTGGTATATCTGAGTGAAAGTAAGCAGTTGAAGCATAGGGGCTTGATCTGATCATGAAATACAGAAGCATCGCGGCTGTTACAAGGATCGGGAATTACAATCTCATGCTGATTAATGGTGTTCAGTTAGATTATTAGATTTTTGCTACTCGCCAGAAATGGCATAAAACATTGTTTCATATCCTTACACAAAACATTGTGTAAGGATATTTTTGTACTTTTCCTTAGATAATAGAATGGTGATTTTCTTTATAAGCATGATTGTTTTATTTCAAAAATTCATCCTTTCAATGGAATATATGAATGTGTTAAGTAGTACTAATGATAATCTAAAATGTTGATTCATCCGAAAGTGTGTTGGATAAATCATGATTGTGGTATTGTCACCTTGTCCATATAATAGAGAAGGAGTTGCATCACCAAGATCCAAGTGGACGGGACTTTGAATCATTTGATGTAAAGTCAAATGACGTATGTGAATCTTGCCTACATGGAAAATGACAAGAATTCCATTCAAAGAAAACTGTGAAAGAGGCAATGGATTTGTTGGAACTGACCCACACAAATGTTTGTGGACCATTCAAATCCGCCACAAGCCATGATAAGCAATACTTCGTTACATTTGCTAATGGTCTTAGTAGATGTAATTGATTAAACATTTATTAGAAACTTTGAAGTGTTCAAAGAGTTTCGAAATGAGAAGAGAATCAATTGGGCTAGAATATCTAAGTGTCATATTCTATGAACACCTTAGGAACTGTGAAAATGGTTTCACAGATTGTCTCCTACCAGAACATAGCTGCAACATAGTATGTTTGAAAACATAAATCGAATATGTTAGACGTGGGTCAATCCATGATGTGTCGAACTACACTTCCGATCAGTTTCAAAGGGTTATACCATAGAAACAAAAACCACCAACTTAAACCTTGTATCCAACTAAGTAGGTTGCAAAGACATTCTCTGAAATGTGAAGTGGGGTTCATCCCTCACTAGCACATAGAAAGTCTGGGGGTTGTGAAATCTTTATTCGTCACAAGATTGAACCCAGATCAGAGAAAGTGTCAATTTCATTTGTTATCCCACAAGTCCTTTGGATACCTGTTTTACAAGTCATTTGAGAACAAAGTGTTTGTGTCTCATAGAAGAGTCTTTTTGGGAAAAAAGCTCATATCCAAAGAAGCCAGTGGGAGTAAGATTGGTCTTGAAGAGCTTCAAGAGTCAACCAATGAAAGAACCTTTAGTTAACATTAACACTCAACCAGAGGATGAGACTCCTGTTGAGGAAACTGGCATATTTCCACATCCTTTCTTTTTCCAATTCTAGTAGAGTTAGTCACTCTCATGAGTATTATGGTCTCATGTTAGTAAGAATGACATACTGATTAGTGGTAAAACACTTGTTGGTGAAGATGAGTTATCAAACTACATGGAAGCATTGGTGAACCTAGTTGTTGCCAAATGATAGAGGATATAGAACATGAGATTCGGTCCATGTTTGGATGAACATACACCTGGCCTGAAAACCAGTAGGAGTAATTGGATCTTCAAAAGAAGAATAACATGGATAGGAATGTACACACATTCAAAGCAAGACTGGTTGAGTAGGGTAGTACTCAGATTCATGAAATTGATTTTGAGGAAAGGCACTCTCGTCAGCAGCTGAGAAGGAATCTGTTAGGATATTATTTGCCACATCTACATTTTATGTGACATGGCAAAGTGGATGTTGTTGTCGCCAAACATTCTAAGTAAGATGCGGAAAGATAAGACTTACGGAAAGTAAAGTTCTGAAACTGGAAGATGTCGCAACGGGACAAGTCCGAAGACTTGAATGGATTTGTGGAAAGATAGAAGTGTAATGAGTACTTAGAAAAGATCGATAGCTCAAAAATAAATAAAGTGGATAAACAGTTAGATAACAAGAAATATAAAGACGGGACGATTAAGATGCTAGCAGTGTAAAGAATGAAGAAATGAAGATAAGAATAAGAGAGTTGATGGAATGAGAGAGATTATATTGATATTTATCAAAGTGTTACAATTTTTCTCTCAAACCCATGAGGACTGAAGATGGACATGGTCTCCCTTTTATAGGAAAAGGGAAGACCTTCGGATACAGACATATGGACTGAAGAGCAGACAACACGTCTCTCTTCAGTCGGACAAGATGGATAAAGCTAATATAATGATACAATGTCAGACTAGGGTGGCTTATCTAGAATAAAATAATACAATAAGTACAACTGACATGCTCCTAAAAGGCCACGCCTGATCTTGTCTAATCATTCCCTATAAGTTGAACTGCTTATCCATTGTCTTATCTTCAAGATAGTCTTCAGTTCTTTAGTCTTCTACGTTGAATGTTTAAGTATGAAAGTTCCTAGAAGTTTGCTTATATTGTTGATCCGAAATCCTGAGTGGATTTCGGAGTCCTGACATTTTTGAATCAGAGTAAATTAGGAACTTGATCTTCATGGTCTTGAGTAATCTTCTGAGTTTGTTCGGAACATGGTCTTTCCAGCAATTCCTTCTGAACATTGTATCTTCTGAATTTGGCTTACTGGATTGGTATTGACTTAGCTGGAGTTCCGAAATCCAAGACTGGATTCCGGACATATAAGATGATCATTACACAAGTCGTCCAGAACCATAAGTATATTCAAACAATACATTCGGAACATACAATTAAAACATTCAAAACATAACAATTGTTTAACACTTAAGGCATTTATAAGAAACACTTGTTCAAACATTCCATCAAAGTAACTAACTCCAGATACCACCAAAAGTAACACACTCAAATGCTGAGTTGGTCAACGACTCATTTTTAGCACTAACAATTCCCTCTTCGGTGACCAATCGAGGGGTTTGAGTCTTTTCAACTTCATGCTCTTTCCAGGATAGCTTGCTTCCAAGCATATGACCAGAAATGTCTTACACCTATCATCCATTCCATTTGCAAGATCATCTACTTCTTGGCTTCTTGATCTGACTTCCTTGAGTTCTGGATTGCTTCTATGAAATTCTGAAGGGAGGAGTTGGAAGCCCTTTTGATTTGTGAAGCTATGAAAGAACAGCTTGTGGGATCTATCTTCCGAGTGATAGACGATGCCAAGTTCTGGATCTTTCGTGGCATTAAGGATCCATTTTGCTCGATCATCAGGAAAAGATAGATCCAAATCTTCGGAGAACACATCGTTGATATCAGGGCAGACAAGTCTATACAACTCTTTATCATAGAATATGAACTCAAGAAGTAGTTGTTCTAAAAACTTCGTTGCAGTCACGTAAGCTTGTCTGGTATCATTATTTCATTCAATTCTGGGAGACAACCACATCACCATTGAATATAGATCGTTTGGGTTCAAGTTCCGGAAGTCGGCTTCAGTTATGGTGAACTTTTCATTTCCTCTGACTATTTTGTATTCATAATAGTCAGACCTTTCAAACCTTCTTCTTTTTAGGTCGGAAATTGATGTGATTGGATTTCTTGACCAAACGACAGATGGGGATTGTGAGTGCCTGTTGAGGAACTTTTGAACTTTCTTCCGAAGAGTAGGATCCCGATGCACTGCGGCGAGAACTGAAAATGTATAACAAAATTTCTCGCCATTAGGAGATAAAGGCACATCCTAGTTGTGAGAGGGGGATTCCGGCAGATCATAGGAATGGACAGGTCGTCTGCATCATTCAAGATTCGAGGAGCAAAGAAATAGTTCAGAAAGGGTTGATTTGCAGCTTTGCCTGCTTCTTCGACTATCAGCTCTTCATCAAGTTTATCAGCAAAGATTGCTGATAGTTCATCGTATTGAGTGCTTTTTTAATGCTTTGAGCTGAGGGGGATCCGAGTCTTTGATCGGAGAATATTTGGGTTCAGAACGATTGAGTTTTGGGGAATTTGGTGAAGTTGGAAGAGGGGAGTTCTTTTTCGGAGGAGTTGGTGGAGGGGAGTTCTTTTTCGGAGGAGTTGGAGATGGAGGTTTTTGATCTTTGTTTTCTTTATTTCCTTCTTCTTCTTCTTCTGACTCTGACATTTTTTCATTGTCATTGTTTTCATCATTGTCGTCATCAATTTCGTTGGCCTTGTCATTACCATCAGTATTGTTGTCATCATCATCGTCATTTTCATCATTGTCATTGTCATCTTCATCTTCATTATCATCACCGAATGGTCCTGTGCCTGAAGGACCTGCTCTTGAATGACCATGGCCGAAAGGACCAGATCTGAAGAAACCTATTCCGAACGAGGGTGGAGGAGGCACTATTCCCCCTCCTGGGGATCCTTCAACAGTAGGAGTCACAGGAAAGTGCCTGGAAATTTCGGACAATTTGGTAAAGACCTTGTCGGAAAAGGTTTTTAACTCTTTAGAAAAAGAGTCAGACGATGGGGACTGAATGTGTTTAATTTGAGAGATTAATTCCTCCAACTGATCAGATGCAAGATGGAGGTTGTCGATAGGTGCACGAACTGATTCTGATATGTCTTTTAGGGTGATCGAGAGGATTTGGGTCAGGAGGATGTTGGTTTTCCTGAGGGACCTGTGATCCTCGAAAGTGCTTTGGATGTAATCCTTGACTTCATCAAATAACGAAAGAAATTTGGCTTCGATAGATGCATTGAAGTCCTGGACTTGATTGAACAATCTCACCGAAGCACTTTTGACTTTAGCAGCTTCCTCAATGCTTGCCCTAGCATCCGAGCGACGCTCTTCATCTATTTTCTGAAGGCCCATAATTATGCCCTTCTGAATAGAGGCGTCAAGTGACAGTTCCTTCTTTTGAAGCATCTCAACCTTCTGACGTAACTCAGCAAGTTCTTTGAGAATGATTTCATTGAACTGGGAAGTATTGAGTGCAGAAACCATGGTCAGAAGGGAGTCAAGCTTGGGGTTGACATCTGTAGTACCAGTTTTCGGAGGTGGAGGAGGAATTTTTGTTTCATTGTGGTGGCCTTCTTTGTCGGAAGAGGATGATGATTAGTCGACATGAATATTTAATTTCGAATGAGGTTGATATACCTCATCATCTGGTCAGAAGAATTGCATAGATTTCGAACCAGTCTCCGAAAATATAATTCGGGGTCCAGACTCAGCAGACCGAGTCGGAGACTTTGATGGGGACTTCTGTGTGGTAGTTGTTTTCTTTGGATTGTTTTTCTCATTGAAGGCTTTCAGAAAGCTTTCAAATGTGATTGGAACAATATGCTGAATGTGGTTTTTCCATTCTTTCTCGTTTGGGTTAAAAACAAATTGGGGGGATGACATTCGAGACAGCTCGAATTCTATCCATCTATCGATTTCTTCAGCTTTCGTTTGAAGTTGGGCTCTCTTCACTTGTATTGCTTCTGAGTCAATATCAGATGGTTCTCCTAGGGCTCGGAGTTGAAGGAGTGTGGTGTTCCGAACGTTGAACCGTTGTTCCATTTGGACAAGTAGATTCTTTCTGTTGGCAAGAGCGTTCCGGAAGCGAACTTCCATAAGAGTACCTGGGGCAGGGAAGTTAACATTTTGTGCCTCTCTTTCTTTTTGGGCATCTTGATCGTGCTCCTTGTTCGGTTTTTCAAGAGACTTTTCAGATTTAATCTTTTTCAATTTTTCTTTCTCTTCTTCTGAGTCGTCAAGTTGAAACTCAGTGAATGTCTGAAAATGTTTTTTTCGTTAGGAGTGTAAAAACAAGTAACACATACCAGTATGATTTGATCAAGGGAACAGAATTTGGAGTTATCACACAGATAAAATTCATGACCAAACAGCTTAGATTGGATTTGCAAAAATATATATTTTTGTTAAAGCAATTGTTCTGAAATAGAAGTCGGAACAATCAGACCTAATAATACTGGATATGTATTAGGATTTCCCGAATGCCAATGACGATAAACCCAAGTTTGCTAACAGGGCATTCAGTTTTGAATTATATAAAACAAGTAAGATGTATGTTCTAAATTCACGGTATGCCAGATGTTTATTTAGAACATGGTATTTAGAAAGTAATTCAGAAGGGAGATTCAGAGAAAGAGATGCAGAAACGCAGATTCAGAAAAAGAGATTCAGAAAGGGGGATTCAGAAAGAGTGATTCAGAAAGAAAGATACAAAAAGTAGAATTCAGAAAGGGGGATTCAGAAAGAGCGATTCAGAAAGAAAGATTTCGGAAGGGTGTACCTTTTTGCTTTTCTTTTGCCTTTTCTTCTGAGGCTGTTTGGATGGAGAGGCTTCTGATGCCTTTTTCTTTCCTTGACTTTTGGGAGGGTGTTGAGTATCAGGGGTTCAGTAGGGTAAGGTGAAACATTCGTCGTGACCTCCAAATGTTTAATAAGGATTGGATTCTTCGGATCACCAAGGCTATAGAATGCTTCAGGAAGGCATCATAGAGGACCGAAAATATCATCCGCTTTTGGAGTGTAGGGGCTTACCGGCTCTAGTGTAAGCGGTTTATCATCCTCTTCTGCTGTAATCGGAACCTGGTTGACTTTGTGCAAGAATTCTATGCACATAGCCCAATATCGTACAGAGTGCAGGCGAAAAGGGGGTTTTTGTGAATCAGAAACATAAGACATAAAGTCTTCAAAAAGAATTCCTGCATAATCAACTGGTCTGCCTGTGTACAGACTCCATAGAAGCTCGAGCACCCGTCTGCTCATTTGGTCTGTACCACCGGTCTTTCCGGTCAAGCTGCACACACAGTAGTGCATAACAAATTGCCAAAGGGGAGATAGCAAACTTTTCTTTAACGAGGAGATATTTTTAAGAATGTATTTGTATCCCATTTGATACAACATGGTGATGAGTTCTTCCTGTGTTGGCTCATCGTATTGTTCCTGTCGAACTCGTAGGCGTAATGTTGTGCCAAAGGAATTTTTGTCCAATTTCGCCTCTTTTCCATTAGAAAGAGAAACTAGGATGTGGTTTTCTTGCTTCTTCGCATTGAGAATGGTTTTCTCAATCAAGGGTCTAGGAATAGGTGGAGGAGCGTCAAAGAATGCTCGAGAGAGAGGATGTCTACTTAAGATGTAAATGACCACCTGCAAATGATCTTTGAATACCAGTGGGTTATTTGGAACGGGAATGTTACAGTGAGCAATGGTAACATTTCCACCAGGAGCAGATCCGCCGCTTTTGGAAGAAGTGGCCATTTTATCACTGAATCAAAAAACCATACTAACTTTTAGGATTCAGAGATGAAATACGAAGAACATTAAAACTATTATTATGGTTAAAGCCCATGAATGGTTAAATCATATGATTGTAAGAGGTCATTGTCTCAATCTTGTGTCAACAGAAACGATTGAAATTTTTAGGCTTGTCTGTCGGACATTCAAGAATTATCAACCAGATAATCAAAAAAGAGTGTGAAACCTTACCTGTTGAAGAAGACGAAGAGTTAAGAAGTTGAAGAAGAGATGAAGTAGTTTAAACAGGCAGCTCCAATTGAGAGGCGTTTAGGGTTTTTATATTGAAGAGTGAAGAAGAAGAGAAGTTCAAAGAAGACAAATAGGGGAGAGAGAGAAAGGAAGGAACGGTTAAAAGGTTTGAATATTAGGGAAGAACCGTCGGATGGAAGAATGGAAAGACACGTGACGGGACGTGTCAGAGAAATTGTGTGCTTAGCATTTAATGCTAACAATGATGAAAAGAGATGGTCCACTAAAGGACGTACACGTTTGACTAGAAAGAGATCCGATTGATAAAGTGTTGATTGTTTATTTCTAATTATTGGATATTGAATGTAATATTTAATTTTACATTCCTTCATTAAATTGGTCTGGTGTGGGATTTTCGTTAGATATATCATATGGATTCAGAAAAATTTTGGAGATCAGAAAGTGTGTACCTTAATTACTGAGTGAATGAATTCAGAAAATGAAAGGGCAGAGAAAGTGTGTACCTTGATTGCTGGTTAAGTGATCTCGAAATCCATTTAATTCGGAAGGTTATGATTAGATTGAGAAGAGGAGGTTCAGAAGACTTAGTGGATCCAGAAATGTAAGTTCAGAGGTGCATTTTGAAGTTCGGAAAGAATTAAGTTCAGAAAGAATTAAGTTCAGAAATAGACGTTTTAACTTCCGAAAATTTATGTTCAGAAATCGGTGTTTGAAATTCAGAAAATTTGAGATCAGAAGATACATACCTGGATTACTGTGTAAATGATCTCTTGATGCAATAGTTCAGAAATGAAAATGAAGTTTAGAGATGGAATCAGAAAAGTTTGGATTCTGAATAAGAAGTTCTTCAGAAGTTGAAAAAGTTCAGAAGACGGAAACTATACTGGGTTGCTCAGAAACACTAATTTCTAAAATGAGAGTGCTGAGCCTGGATAGTCAGAGATGGATATTATTATAGATGTGGAGTTCAGAAAACGTGAGTCGGAACGCGTGAAGATCAGAAACCTCAAGATTGTCTCCGAAGGAAGGTTCGAAGCCTGATTTGTAGATTTTGGGAAAGAAAGAGGGGTTAAGTTTCTGAGTATTGGTTTAGAAGACTTAAAGTAAAACGAGATTGTTTTGAAGGTTTGGAAACAAGGAATCAGAAAGGTAGGGTTTCGAAGTGAAAGTGTAAGCTCCGAAATGTATATTTTCGAAAAGAGCGGTTAAGAGAGGAGAGTTTAGAGAGAAGAAGATAACCATACATGTCAACTCAAAAAATGATGAAAGGATTGTCATTTGTGATTATGAGTGTTAAGTGCTTCTGCAGAGGTCATTACTGACGCCGGCGGGTTGTGGAAAACCGTCTAATCAATTTTCTTGACATGATTTAGCATTGATGGATGCATTAAGGTTCTGTAAGACTCATGATTACGTCTATTGGCGCCAAAAAGGGAAGATTGATCGTTTATTTGCTTGCCTATAAAAGGAAGGTACTTCTAAGCAAAAAGAAGTCACACAAAACACAATCTTAAACAAGAATATGGCAGCAAGACGTCCCTTTAACCGCGATGAGAAAGTTGAGGTGAAGATGCAAGAGGGGGAGTTTGCTGGAGCTGTGTATGGTGAAGTTATCAAGGGGGTATGGAATCATCGATATGAAGTGAAGATGACTACCCTTACGGATGGTGCGACTGGTGGTCCGTTGACCGTCTATGTGGGGTTTCCATTTCTGCAGCTGGTTCCTCCAAAGGTCATGGTGGAGTACAAGCAATTTGACCTTGTGGAGGTTACCGTCGAGGATGGTGGCCGGCGGCAATCTCTTAGACAACTCCGTTCAATCAGTTTCATGTGATGCTGGTTGATAGGACTCGATTGTTCGTGGATGAGTCAGAGTTGCGAATCCATCAGAAGTATCATCTTGGGGATCCTCCGATGTGGCAATACTACAAGCTTTAGTGAATGTTGTGTGTGTTTCTATGTATGTTTGTAGCTAGTGTGGTAGGGCTTTCGTTGGGTTTTGTATCGTTTTGGTCCTTGTTAATGAAAGCTCATTTTCTGTTTTATCTATAATGTTAAATAGTTTGTGAAATTTTTATAAAATTTTCTTAGATTTAAATTTGTTTTTCGGAAGAGAAAAGGGAAACGTTCAAAAATGGATTCAGAGACTTGTGAGTCGGGAATTAATTTTCTGAGACGATGAATTCAGAGATTAGAATTTCTGAGATGAAACATAGGATTTGTCATTCTTAGGATATATATATATATATATATATATATATAGAGAGAGAGAGAGGATTACACGTGTCAGATCAAGAAGAGAGTAAATCTGCATCGGTTCTGCAGAAGTTATTAATTACGCCGTCGGAGGCGAAGAGTTGTCTAATCACCTGCCTTGGATGTGATTTTGATTTGATGGTTGCAATAAATGTCTACTAGAGTCATTATTACATCTAAGGCATAGATTAGAGACGTTGAAGGAAGACCGAAGTAACAACAGATTGCCTATAAAAGGAGAAGTTAGCTTAAGTGAAAGACTTGTACCAAGGACAAGAATCACACAAATGGCTTGTTATTTCTTCAAGTGCAATGATGAAGTGGAAGTGAAGTTCTTGAAGGGAGAGTTCGCTGGAGGATTTTATGGGGGAGAGATTACTAAGACTTGGTCAAGACGATGTGAGGTTAAGCTCAACACTCTTCCATATGCGGCAACTAGAGAACCTATGGTGGTGATTGTGAAGTTTGGAGCTCTTCGACCGGTTCCACCAACGTTGTTGGTGGAGTATAAGGAGTTTGATTATGTGGACGTTTGGTATCGTCATGGTTGGTGGAAGGGTGTGATTGGGGGAGTGTCTGCCAATGACTTGTATCACGTGATGTTGGAGGATGGAACATCGTTGTGTGTTTATGATTCTGTCCTGCGAATCAATCAAACTTTCTTCCATGGAGATCCTCCAAAGTGGCAGTACAATAAACGCTAGGAAACTGGTGTAGTTGTTTTTGTTGTTTCTATGACTTAATGAAAAGTGGTTGTGTTTATGTTTGTGAATTTTAGCATTTTGTTTGATTATAATGAACACACAATCAGTAAATAAGGACTGAAACATAAAATACATCAAAAATTAAATACCTAAATTAATATACATGACTTTCAAATTGTAAGAATAAGTTCAGAAGTCATTCAGAGGATATAATGTCAGAAACCTTTTTCGGAGAGTTGATCCGAAGAATGTTTGGGAAGAGATTCCGAGAAGGGATTCCGAGAGGGGAATCCGAGAGAGGTTTTAGAGACAATTTTTCTGAAGGTGATTTTTGGATTAGAATTATTGAGTGAGAGATGAGGATTGAGTGTTAGGTAGATGGAATCATTCTCTACAGAAATCTGAGTCAGGATTCAACATTCCCAGTTTTTCAAGAAAATTGTGAAATTTAATAGAGTCTAATGCCTTGGTGAAGACATCAGCTACCTGTTCCTCAGTTGGGATGAAATAAAGTTCGATGTTACCTTGTAAGATTTGATCTTTAATAAAATGATACCGAAGATCGATGTGCTTGGTTATGGAGCGCTGAATTGGATTGTGAGAAATGGCTATGACACTCTTGGAGTCACAGTAGATGGGGACTTGTAGGAATCTGTAGCCATAATCAAGTAGCTGAGTCTTCATCCAAAGTACCTGTGAGCAACAAGTAGATGCAGCCACGTATTCTGCTTCTGCTGAAGATAGAGCAACACAATTCTGCTTCTTTGAAAACCAGCTCATGAGTCTTCCACCCAGAAATTGACATCCTCCGGATGTGCTTTTCCGATCCAATTTACATCCAGCATGATCTGAATCGGTAAACGCTTGTAGCTTGAAGTTGTCTCTGATTGAATACCATAGACCCATTGTCTTTGTGCCTTTAAGATATCGGAAGATTTGTTTCACAGCAGTCAGATGTGAAAGTTTCGGAGCTGCTTGATATCTTGCACAAATACAAGTTGAGAACATGATGTCAGGTATAGAAGAGAACCAATCATCCCTCGATAGATATTGTGATCTACTGGTTCGCCTTCTGGGTCTGCAAATATTTTCTGGTTTGTGGATATCGGGACTTTTGCAGTAGAACAGTTTTCAAGAGAGAATTTCTGCAATAATTCATTTGTATATTTCTCTTGATGGATGAAAATCCCTCTGCTTGTTTGCTTGATCTGAAGACCTAAAAAGAAATTGATTTCCCTGTTCATACTCATATGAAATTTGTCAGTCATGATTTTGGCAAACTCATCAACCATTGTCTGATCAGTAGATCTAAAAATGATATCATCTACGTAGACTTGCACGATCATAATATGTTTTTGATGTGATCGAACAAAGAATGTAGGATCGATGACTCCTCTTCTGTATCATGAGGTCACCAAAAAATTTGACAGAGTTTTGTACCAAGCTCTTGGTGATTGCTTTAATCCATATACCGCCTTATTCAGGCGATAAACATGGTTTAGTCGAGACAAATCTTCAAAGCCAGGAGGTTGCTGAAGGTAGACTATTTCTTGAAGATCACCTTGCAGAAATGCACTTTTTACATCCATTTGATGTACTATAATGTTCTTGTGTGCAGCATAGGCGAGAAAGATCCAAATGGCTTCTAACCTTGCTACAGGTGCATATGTCTCATCATAGTCAAGTCCTTCGATTTGACTATAGCCTTTTGCCACGAGTCTGGCTTTGTTTCGAACCACGGTACCCATATCGTCTAGTTTATTTTGGAAGACCCATCTTGTGCCAATAATAGTATGATTTGATGGTCTTGGCACAAGATCCCATACCTTATTTCTCTTAAATTCTTCTAACTCTTCTTGCATGGCTTTTATCCAGTCATCATCATCCAGTGCATCAAAGATGGTCTTTGGTTCAAATTTGCTGATGTAAGCAGCAACTGGAATTCATCTTGGATTGACTTCTTTGATCTGGTCTGGGTTCCTGATGAAGGATCTCTGATGATTTGATTCGGAGGATGGTTCGGAGTCTATTTGTTGAGTCTCGGAATCATTGCTGGGTCAGATTCCGAAGGGGCAATTTCTTGTATGAAGTCTGGGTTCTCAGGAGGTATATCTTGAATGTGTGATTCTTCAGCAGTTGTGTTTTCATCAGCTTCGAATGTGAAGATTAGGGCATGATTGGATGCATCTTCGGAGGAGTTAATTCTAACTTCTTCTAAGTGTTGATGGTCCCCCTCAGACTGTGGGATACCATCAACATGAGTAGGGAGCGGGAGCTCCCCCTCGACTTGTGTTGGGAGCGAAGGCTCCCCCTGAACCTGTTGGACTTGTGAAGGGAACGAAGGCTCCCCCTCAAATGTAGCATTATTAATTGAAGGTCCAACCTGGTTAGTCGGAATGGCGAATTCGGAAGTTGTAGAAGTTGAAGGTCCGGAATCTGAGATAATCTGTTGAATGTCTTCGGGAGAACGAATGACTTCGGAATGGGTTGCAGTTTTCCGAGGATCAAAGAGAAGGTCATAAACTATCTCGATTGTTTGGATTGGCTGATGTCCGACTGGGATGTCAGCTTCCATAACATATAAGATTCCTTGAGCTTGTTTTCTCCATAGATATTGATCATCGAATTCAATGTCAAAACTTTCTTCAATGACACGCGTTCTTCAGTTTAGCACTCGGTAAGCAACAGATTTGGAGGAATAACCCATGAAGATTGCTTCATCACTTTTGGGGACAAATTTTCCCAAGTGATCTTTTTATTTTTGATGAATCAACAACAACCAAAAATATGGTAAAATTTAACATTGGGTTTTCTCCCATTCAGAATTTCATAGGGAGTCATCTGAATTCGTTTGTTGATGATTGAACGGTTCTGAACGAAGCATGCTGTTGTGATAGCTTCTGCCCAAAAGGATAGAGGAAGATTTGCAAAATTGAGCATGGATCGAGCTGCTTCAACCAGAGTTCGGTTTCTTTGTTCTACTACACCATTTTGTTGCGGTGTATAAGGTGCTGAGAAGTTGTGCTCGGTTCCTTTTAAGGCTAGAAATTCTTCGATTTGACGGTTGTTGAGCTCAGTTCCGTTGTCGCTTCGGATTCTTCTAACAGGAAATTTTACTTTAAGCTCAATAGATACTATGAAATTTCGGAGTTCTAGGAAGGTGTCTGACTTTAATCTTAAGAAGAATACCCATGTAAAGCGGGTGTAATCATCCACAATAACTAAGATATATTTCTTGTGATTGATACTTTCAACAGTTGATGGCCCACATAGATCCATGTGGAGGAGTTCTAGTGGGTGGGTGATGTTTGAGTCAGAGATTGACTTATGTGGTTTCTTTTTCTGTTTGCCTAATGCACAAGCAGCACACAGGTTTTCGTTGTCGAATCTCAAAAGAGGCATTCCTCTGACCATTTCTCCAGTTACTAGTCGGTTCATGTATCAGAAGTTCAAATGTGCTAGCTTCCGATGCCATAACCAGCTGATTTCAGAGTGTACCTTTGACAGTAGACATAGTCTGGGTTTTCCCAGAAACATGGAGATGTCCAATAGGAACATGTTGATATGTCTTGGTGACTTCACTAGGCATTTGTCTCGAGGTGCCGGTCATGATATAGCTGAATTCATTGTCAAATTCGACTCGAAGACCAGTGCTGAAAAGTTATCCTATGCTCAGTAGATTATGCTTGAGTCCGAGGACATAGGCAACTTTCTGAATGGTGAAATTTCTGTTGGTTAGGACTCCATAACCTTTGATGATTCCATTTGCATCGTTTCCGAATGTAAAATATCCTCCATGATTGACTTCTCGATAGTCCCTCAGAAACTCCAATCTTCCGGTCATGTGTATTGAGCAAGCACTGTCAATGAGCCATTCATCATCTTGCTCTTCCGTACTAAATGCCTGAAAATCAGATAGTTAGTTTGGGCACCCAAACTTGTTTGGACCCATTTGTTTTTCCAGATATGGAAGACTATTTTTGATTGTCCTGTTCAGAGAAGTTTCAGCTTCTGAGACATTGATGATTGGGTCATATAGTTTGAGTTCCGAAATGGATGATTTTACAACCCATTTTTGGATAAATCTTTTTGGAGGTTTCTGAAAGACAATTTTTGTTTGATGATTGAAAGGTTTTGGTTTGGTAGCAAAAGATGTTCTTGTAGTATGATTACAACAATGACAACAAGTATTACTTTGTTGTCATTTCAAGATTTTCGGAATCGTTTGAAAGTTTTCGGATATTTCCTTTTTCGGGAGATTTAAAATGGGTTTTCCTTTTTAAAAGTTGTGATTTTTTACTCTGATAGAGTTATGATTTTGCTTGTTGCTTTTCATAACTTCAGAAAATGTGATTTTTGGTTTCAAAGACTCAGTATCAGGTCTTTTTGAGATCACTGGAACAGTCTTTGCAGTTTTCGTACTACATGCCATTTTTGGAAATTCTGAGTTGTAATCTAAGCAGTTAGTATTTTTTATGATAATGAACAGGTTTGATATTTGGAGTCGGAAGTAATCCCTTGTGGATATACTTTCGTGATGTCGGAGGAGCAGGTTTCCGAGTATGATTTGGAGTGATGAAAGTTGAATTGCCTTTTGGTTTTCTCTGAGTGTAGAGATGATTCTTCAGTTCAAATCTTGCATGAGATCGAGGCGATCGGACATCTTTTCGACTTAAGGTTGGTTTTACCCTATTTTTAGTTAGATTTTGTCCTTTTCCTTTTTGAAAAATCTCTTTTGGAGAAGAGTCAGATAAATTGTGATTTTGTCCGGATTTGAATCGTTTGAAAGATTATGTTGTAATGCATCTACGTATGATTTGGAGCCTGAACAGGATGGTTCAGGAGTCATTTTAGATGTATTAACAACATTGGGGCTTTTAATCGTGATATTGTTGAAATCGTTTCTGATGATGATACTATTTGGACGTTTCTCCATTTCAATTTCTTCATCAACACTTTCTTCTTTTGAATTTTCTGAGTCGTTATGACATGGATTGAATTCTTCAGTAACACAGTTACTTTGCAGTTTTTCGAAGAATGAGTGTTGTTGAGAATTTGAAGATGGGTTATTTGGGATCGAGGTCATGTGTCTAGGCATGAATGAGACTGAAGTTATGGACAATTTGCTGCTTTCCGCAGTGTCGACTTCCGAAAAGTATGAGAAAAGAATTCTAACTCCCTCCTTTGATTCAGAAATGGCATTTTCTGACTCATCGATAGGAGTTTTGGAGAAGTTCTTGGTTAAGTCCTCATCGTGTTTATCATCATATTCATTTGACGGATATTGAAATAAAGGACTTTGTTTGTTGTATATGGGATAGTTTTTGTTTGTAGCTTTTCTTGCCCATCCCCAGTTAAACGTATTATCAAAAGAATTAGTATTAGCAGGGGATTTGAAAACTTCAGTTGCATGGTACAACTGATCTACTAATTTGTTAAGTCTTACATTATCGCTTCGGGCTAAATCCCTTTGCGATGTCAAAAGCTGATTTGAATTTTCTAACAAGGTCCTAGAAGTCTGTTCGATTTTCAAATCAGCGGTAAGTTTATCACAAAATAGTTTCTTATCCTCTAATCTATTATTCAACTTTATCACTTCGTCATACCCATCATCCCTTTCCTCCAGAACCCGCTGATATGCAGCTAAGGCATCTGCACATGTGTTAGATATTTTTTCTAGAGCGGGTTCTAAGTCATTAGAGTAAAAATGATGATAGTGAAGCATATTACGTACCTGTTCTATGATGCTCACTCCTTTGCCAGTTTTGTGGTTGACCATAAAAGCATAGTTCTTTGGCATGTCAGAGGATGTGGATTCAGCAGCGTCTTTAACCGTCTTGACGCTTCCCAATCCAGGGATTGGAGTTTCTGGGGTTGCCTGCACGATCATACATTCGCCAAAGCCTTTTCCTCTTTTTTGCTTATTCTCAAAATGTTCGTCTTCATCACCAGAAGACCAGATTTCAACGTTTACGGATGCAAGAAACGCTGTGACTTTCTCTTCTTCTTTCTCCTTCGAATAGTTTCTCGGAGCTCTACAGTCTGCAGCATAATGCCAAAGTCCTCCGCAATTGTGGCATTTGATTACTTCAGTTTCATTATTTTTTGGAGTTTGAACTTGATTGGTGCTAGCAGCTGGAGCCATTTTTGACTTTTCTTGATGTTGCTCATCCGTTTTCTGATAGTAGCGATTCTGATTTTGGCCAGATTGATGATGTCCTCTCTGATAGTTGTTGTTTCTTCTTGGTGGGTATCCTGCATTTTGGTTAGATCTGAAGTTTTTCTTAGGACTCGTGTAAGATGGAATTCGATTGAACTTCTGACTTATCAAGGCTATTTCATGTTGGTATGCAGCCTCCTCTGCCTCATCAAATTCAGAGTAACATGACTCCGAAGGTTAAGCTAGTGCTGGGAGAGCGAGGGTTGGGGCTGTTGATTGAACTATTGGTTGTGGAGTTGGTGTACCCTGGTTTTGAACAGATGGAGATTGGTAGTAAGAAGGGTACGAGATCTATGGTTGAGAAGGATAGTAAGAGGGGACAGGAGCCTGTTGAGGATTCTGGTTAGGAGCAAGTTGCGGAATCGGAGGGTTCTGATAATTGGCAGGTAAGATGTAGTTGGGTTGCTGTGTGGCCTGCTGATACTGCACAAGGTGTTGAGGACTGTTGCCTAACATCGGAGGATTGTGCTCAGCAACAAGTGTCAGTGGTCCTCCGAGTTGCTGATTTTTGCCCTTTACGTCTTGTTCCTATCCTACAAGATTGTTATAGAGTCTATACATGTTATAAGGTTTTACTTTTCCAGGGTCCTGAAGTATCATTTTGATAAGCATCCAATCCCTTCCGAGTCCTTCAAGAAATCTTAGGTTGATTTCCTGATTAGACCTTTCTGCTCCTGAGCTCAAGAGTCTTGTGACAATGATGGAAAATCGGGTGAATGCTTGTCGTAGAGTTTCTCCAGGGAAAGTTGCAAACTGATTGTATTCGGAAAGACTTGACACGAGTTTTTGATCCTTGGCATCCTCCGTTCCTAGGAACATGTCCTACAGGAGAACCCAAATTTGTTTGGCTGTCGTGCAGTTCTATATAAGATCGAACAGATCCGGAGGAATACCACATTGAATCTCAGTAAACGCTATTTGGTCGTTTTCTAGTTTCTCAATGTCCAGGGCAGTCAATCTGGGCTGAGGAGCACCACCTACAGCTTCTTCAGCAGTGTCAGCTCTAGGAGTGTAGTTTGGGACATGAGGTCCCTCCTCGACAGATCGCCAGATATCTTTTCCCTGTCTCCTGAGATAGTTTCGCATTCTAGAGGCCTAGTCATTATACTCGGTAGGGATGAGTATAGGAGCTCTGTTAGAACTTCCGACACTATTTGCAACGTTCAGAGAGTACTTCATCTGCATTTTAGAAAGAGTTTTGAACTGTTTGACACACGAAAAGAGATAAAAAATTTAAGCTACAATAGCATGCAAGGTCCACGGAGGATTCTAAGGTTGTTGCTATAGCCGGGGCTTTGAGCAAACTGTGCACTTAGAACCTTATAGACAACTATTCAGGCTCTGATACCAATTGTTGTCGCTAAATATTCTAAGTAAGATGCGGAAAGATAAGATTTGCGGAAAGTAAAGTTCCGAAACTAGAAGATTTCGGAAGGGGACAAGTCCGAAGACTTGAATGGATTTGCGGAAAGATAGAAGTGTAATGAGTACTTAGAAAAGATCGATAGCTCAACAATAAATAAAGTGGTTAAACAGTTAGATAACAAGAAATATAAAGACGGGAAGATTAAGATGCTAGAAGTGTAAAGACATGAAGAAATGCAGATAAGAACAAGAGAGTTGATGGAATGAGAGAGATTATATTGATATTTATCAAAGTGTTACAATTTGTCTCTCAAACCCATAAGGACTGAAGATGGACATGGTCTCCCTTTTATAGGATAAGGGAAGACCTTCGGATAAAGACCTATGCATTGAAGAGCAGACAACACGTCTCTCTTCAGTCAGACAAGAAGGATAAGCAGGATAAAGCTAATATAATAATACAATGTCAGACTAGGGTGGCTTATCTAGAATAAAATAATACACTAAGTACAACCGACATGCTCCTAAAAGGCCACGCCTAATCTAATCTAATCATTCCCTATAAGTTGAAGTGCTTATCCTTTGTCTTATCTTCGAGATAGTCTTCAGTTCTTCAGTCTTCTACGTTGAATGTTTAAGTATGAAAGTTCCCAAAAGTTTTCTTATATTGTTGATCCGAAATCCTAAGTGGATTTCGGAGTGTTGGCATTTCTGAATCAGAGTAAATTAGGAACTTGATCTTCATGGTCTTGAGTAATCTTCTGACTTTGTTCGGAACATGGTCTTCCGAGCAGTTCCTTTCGAACATTGTATCTTCTGAATTTGGCTTACTGGATTGGTATTGACTTAGCTGGAGTTCCGAAATCCAAGACTGGATTTCGGACATATAAGATGATCATTACACAAATCGTCCAGAACCATAAGTATATTCAAACAATACATTCGGAACATACAATCAAAACATAACAATTGTTTAACACTTAAGACATTTATAAGAAACACTTGTTCAAACATTCCATCAAAGTAACTAACTCCAGATACCACCAAAAGTAACACACTCAAACGCTGAGTTTTGGAAATGTTTTATATAAAGAATCTAGGAGATACAATATACATATATGGAACAAGGATCTATAGAGATAGATAAAAACATCTAGAAAATGTCTTAGCCAAAGTACATTTTGAGTATGATCTTGAAGAAATTCGAGATGCATGACTCTAAGAAAAAGGTTTCCACCCATGGCATAAATTGATGAACAATCAATGACCAAGTACTAGAGAAGAACTGGAAGAATAAGTCGAGTCCCATATGCTTCTGCTATAGGATCGATCATGTATGACATGACATGTACTTTACCTGATATCCCATATGCTTGGAGCATAATGAGTTGATTTCAGGACAACCCTGGCAAAATTCATCAAGACTGCAGTAAAGGGGATTCTTAAAGTGTCTAAGGAAAACAAGAAATGAGTTCTTGGTTTATGGAGGAAAAGGAAGAACTACGAGTAACTGGTCATAGTGATGCCAGAGATAACTCTTGCTCACAATCAGGATAGGTGTTCCTGTTATAAGAGGAGTAATAACTTTGAAATGTTCCAAGTTGAAATGTATAGCATCTGGTATAAGAGAATGCACGGTTGAAAGATTTCACTGGTAATATTAGTGTTGTCCTCAATGCCAATGATCTCCTTGAAATCTTCTTACCAAGGGTGCAGTCACCTTGACTAAGGAACCCGAGGACCATGAGAAGTCGGGACATATACTTAGGGATTGTTGTTGTGTTTGGGAATCAAGTTGTGACATCGTAGTGAATATGGCATCATCGGAAGAGTATCCAGATGATCGTTTCACTAAGACTTGGAAGCGGACCAAACATGAAGGTCATACTAGGGTCCATAGGCGTTAAGTTTGTAAGGAACATGACATACGTATTTTAGTTGTTAGTTTGATAATTGAAACATATAACATTAGATAAATTTTATTTGATTTGGTGATTATAAGTGGAGACTTGATAATGAGCTAGAGAGCTACCATTTGCATTAATTTATTACTATGTTTCACTTTAGCATATTTAGAACATGCTTCCCGAGTATTAATTTACTCAAACTTCCACAGTTGGTCATACTCTTGGAAGCAAGTAGTGATTTAAGACTGTTATGGAGTGTTAGTAGATTGTCTATAGAGATTAGACATAGCATGGTGATTGTGACTAGCCCTCATGAGTACTTGGTAGACATTCAAGTATTGGAACAACCCGCACTCAGAGATTACTTCATGGATTAAGTCAAAAGTAATTTTGACATGATAATATATTTTATTCTTCAAACCAAGATACATAAGGGATCTGCACTAGGATTCAGTCATACTTCGGTCTACTCAAACGCTATTCGTAACTGATAGTTATAACGGGTATGTCTGAGTATGATATGATGAAATAGACAGAGACTATGTAGTGAAAGTTTATCTGTTCCTTCTACCCTAACAAGGAGAAGTGATATCTGTGGGCCTCTCAATGATTTGATGTTGACGTTAAGTGTTTGGCCAAACCCAGACTTGATTGATGTGTTCAATCAGTAGTCTAACAAAGTCATCATAAATCTCTATCGGGAAACAAATTTTTGAACCTTGGGCTTGACCTTATCCATGACACAGGTTCATTACGATATCTTGTAGAACAAAGGAATAATTGATCACTTATCTAGTTGTCGTTTCTTTTCTTGGAACAGAGTTCGGCAGTTGCATAGGATGACATGCTCTGCTCATTGTCAGATAATATTGAGACCAAACAACTTGACAACCTGTTCAAGTGGGAGACTGTTGGAATGCTGTCCAAGGTCATCAACTTGTGGTAATATTTATAATGATGGTAGAGTCCTTCTGGGTTGCCCTCTTGACCTAGAAAAACATACAAACTCAGAGAATGTAAAAGGGAATTATGTTTATTAATTTATTGAGAAATAAATTAATTAGAAACTAGATCAATAAATTAATTGATAAATTAATTTAGAATCAATTATAGGTACTGGATTGTAATTGATTAAAGGTTTAATCAATGGAAACAAAGTCTAGGGGGAAAGGCTCCTAAGTTTGAAACCCTAGGTGCCTTGCACTATAAATAGAGGCCTTGGGGTTCAACCCTAAGGCATCCCATCCTCACAAAGGATCCGTCAACTCCACTCCTCCCTCCCTTTGGCGAATTTCAATCCATCTCTAAGGTTTTGATCTTCTGCCTCCTTCTCTAGTGGAAGTTATTATCTATCTGGTTTTCTGGTCTTCCTGGCAATGAATCATTAGAAGGATTCGCACTTCTGATCCTGTTCATCCTTTGTAAGTGCCATTTATCAGATTCATTGAAGGAGATAATCATGAGGTACATTCTGTTAAGTTTTTGTTGCTATAACTGATATGAACTGCATGATCCTGAACTCTGTTTATGGAGAATTCTGTGATTTGATATTGTTAGTCTTCCGCTGCATGTTGTTATGTGTTTATGTGATCGAATCCCAACACTATCAAAAAAGGCAAAGATGTGCTCATTGAGCAGAGCAAAGAACATAGATAAAAGCAAAGGGAAGAGGAGTACACCAAAATACTGATGATCAACTCCATTGCTCGTAGTGTTCAAGGAACAAAACAAGATCTTAGTCCCATTAACAAGACGTGGAACACCAAACAAATTGAAGTCCATCGATTTGGTGACTATGAGGTCTTCAATCGTCTTCCTCTGGTCAACTACTCAATATCCAACACCATCGATGATCAGCTTGACATTCCTTATAATCCAAAGACTTTTTCTTACTTCCAATTTGTTAAATCTGTAAGAGAAAGCAGCATGGAGGCATTTAAACAGAGAAAAATTCGCTTTAATGCTCATTTTACACAAGAACCATATGTTGTTTAGAGTTCCAAGAGGATTCTCAAGATAATCTCGATGAATGAGGGAGTTTTCTTTGTAAATACTTTTCAAAATATTGACTACTTCGTTCTTCGAGGTTCAGATAACATTGAATCAAGGTTTACTGTCGTAGACTTTCCCATCATGAACCCACATGATTTCATTCAAATGAAGGAACTGTTAAGTTTCCTCCTCCAGGACTTGCCCCATTTGTACCCATATTCTCAAAGGCCAAGGAGTACATAGCAGGGTTCTTCGACAACTATCTTAAACGCCTTGCTGAATATGACATCGACATTGCTAAGTTGTTTGATAATACCTTGGTTGTACCCATATGCGTTGTTAAATTTGGGTGATTACAAAGATGGAAAAATCCTTGATAATCCATGGGGTGTAGTCTACAAAGGAAAAGGGTGTGATGGGCACACAGTAAGAACATTCTTCGATATAGACTTCAAGGGTCTATATCACACCGAATTAATGAGGTTGGTTATTAGTCGCATATTTGCTTGCAGGAAGAATACTTTGGTTGAGAGAAAGAAAAGGTGAAAGAACACCTTGACTAGTGGCTAGGGATCCGAAAATATATGATTAAAGCCCACAAGCGACATTACTGAAGCTTCGGATGTCACACTTTGCACAAAGGGGGAGATTGTTGAAGGTATTTGTGCTAAAGAATGTCACATCAGAAGACCCCAGCCATCCGAAGAGTCAAGCTTTTACGTCTGAAGATCTGAAGGTCACACACTGGAGGATCCGAAGACTTATGTAACTAACCTTATCCACTCAGCACATTGTAGTGTCAGACTTAGTGTTAAACGTTGTTCTATTTTGATTGGATAGTATTGATATCATTGATCACGTATAAATATCAATGATATCATCTATGTCGCGAGCGTGTTATCACCTAAATTGTAAAACCTTTTATTATCAATCTAATCATTCAACTCATTGTTTACTCAATTCACCTTTTCATCTTATTTGTTGCTTGAATCAAACTTCTTTCCATTGATACAATTGCCATTTTTCGAATTATTTATCTAACACCCTAAAATGTAGGGATACTTCTAATACGTAGTTCCTTCCTAGCATAAATGTAGAAGCTAGGGTTTCTTGTAAGATATCGATATACCAAAAATTTATATCTTTGTGTGAGATAATATATCATTTTTCTGTGTGAAATATCTTGTTCTTGTGTACTGTGATCCTCCTACGTTCTAACAAAAGGGAAAGAGGCTAGAGTTTTTAGAGAAAATGAGAGTTTGGAGAGGGAGTGAGAGGATTTGCAATTACTGATATTCAAACAAGGATACGATAAGGAAAGCTAATATGGAGCATTACGATTTTTGTGAAAACTCTGATCCATTGTAGTAAATGTAATACATTGTGTATTAAAATGGTAAATTAAATATCTAAGTTTGAATGGATGATACTCAACCATATGGATCAATATCAACAAATCCAAACCATTTAAACTAAATTCGACAGTCAATATATATCATCCTTGTTTTTAAGACATTGGTCTAAAAAATAGTGGGTCCTGTTATTATATATGCATTAATATATATATATATATATATATATATATATATATATATATATATATATATATATATATATATATATATATATATATATATATATATATATATATATTGTTGGTGTACCAGCACAATGCAGCAGATGATGAATAATTCCGTTTTAAAAGATGTGATGGTACAAAAAAATATGTAATGTATCAGAGAGTAGTTTCTTCGTCCAAATAATTTTCTTTCGACAATTAGTTTCACTTCATAAATATGGCATACTATAAAGAAGAGTCAATTTACCGACTGAAGATATGTTTTTAGCTTATTAATAAAAATAGGTTGCTTTTTTATTAAAATTATAAGTATGTTGTTGTTTTCGTTTAACAATATAAGTACATTGCTATTTTGGATTAAAATATATGTATGTAGCTTTTTATGTTTTTTAGCTTATTAATAAAAATAGGTTGCTTTTTCTGTTAAAAGTAAAAGTGTGCTGTTGTTTTCGTTTAACAATATAAGTACATTGCTATTTTGGATTAAAATATATGTATGTAGCATTTCGTTTTAAAATATAAGTATGTTGCTGTTTTGGGTTAAATACAAGTAAAATGTTGTTTTAGGTTACAAATAAACTACGTAGTTCCCTTAGGTTAAAAATAGAAGTACGCTATTATTTATGGTTCAAATAAAAATATGTTGTTTTGCGTTAGAAATACAGGTACGTTGTTGTAATCCGAATATCATACATTGTGTATATTGCTAGTGGAACTTAAGTAAGTCGTTATTATGGGAAGCAAATAATAAGTATGTTGCTATAATGGATAAAAAAGTAAAGTGTTGCTACTATTAAAAAAAGAATATATCGCTACTATGAGTAGGGGTGTGCGGTGTGCCCAAAATGAAACACGATTTAACTATGACCTATTCAAAATACAATTTGTTCGGTCCAGTAACATCAATTCGACTTGGCCAAAGTCAAAGACTTCGACAGCAACCAAAATCAAACATAAAATTCAACAATCAAAGAAATTGCCGTTTCGTTCTGGTAATCTCACTTCCATTGTTTTCTTTCATTCCACATATTCCAAAACCACGTAACAACATATGCAAATGAAAGTGATTTTCATCTTTCATCCTACCATATGTGGCCACATCATTTATCGATGAGTCCACCGGAAGCATGTGGTTATGTTTAGAATAGGTGAAATTGTTAGGTATTTTTGGCAAATAATTAACAAAAGTGGCTACTTTCCTATTTATTCATGTAACTAACTCCTTTATTATAATTATTATAATAAATCCCCCAAATCTAACATAATCTCATGTTTGGCCAACTGCTTCTCATACAGTATTAGTAACATAAAACACATCAATTTTTCATGCAAAAGTGAGTGTACAAATAATTTTTTTATGCTAAAAGTTCAATTATAAACACAAAATATAAAGCATGAGGTCACCCACCTTAAACGGTATCTATAGTTTATATTTCCTTTATTAAAAGTAAAAGTATGTAATTGTTTTGTATTAAAAACAAACATATGTTCAGGGTTTACCAAAACTAACAATGCATCAAGAGGATATAAACTTAGTGTGTATTTTTTTAAGTGGTGTTTCATGTAGTGGTGCTTTTTTGTAAACGTCCTTTGTATCTTTGATTCTCATTCTTGTAGGGGATAAATTTGGGGTTGTCTTTGGTTCGATTATAAATTTGAGGGTGATGTTAACGTAATATTTAGAATATATAAAAGATCTAAATCGCTATAGTATATTATCAAAGTTGAAATATAATGTTCTTCGAAGTTAGTAAACTTATAAAACAAACTGAACAACAGGTTATTAAGTTATTTGAGAAAAACTCAAATAACTTTTAAATCAAAAACATCTTGTATGGAAAAACATTAGTTACGCCATTGTATGTATGATCTATTTTATCTATTGTTCAGGTTGGAAACACTATTAAAGAGAAATTATTCAAGCCAAGATATATTTATATAAAATACTCTACGGACTATCAATTGAGTATAAATTGGAAAATAAATTGAAATCAATAAAATGAAAAATGAAAGTTAAATAAAATATTAAAATACTCTACGGACTATCAATTGAGTATAAATTGGAAAATAAATTGAAATCAATAAAATGAAAAATGAAAGTTAAATAAAATAGATGTTTTTACCATCACCTACCTAAGAGCCTATTTATACCAAATTCTAGTCTTTTACCCCTTTATATTCTATTTTAAATTTAATTGTTATCATGTGTTAAATCATTTAATATATATTTTATATCTTTAAAATTTCAGCATCAATCTAATTTTTTATTATGTATTATTTTTTATTTAACTTATATTTTATCTAACGTTAAATTCTTTATATTATATTGAAAATATGTTACGTACATCTTATATGTAATTACATCTTAGATGTAATTACTATTTTATACATCTAGATTTAAATATTTTGTTATGGTTTATTGTTATTATTATTATTTTATAGATTTTTTCATACCAACAACATAAAAAATTATAAATGGTTTGGATTATGATGTAATTACTTCAGACATTCTTAAGGAAATTCATTATTCCTTCAAGTATTTTGTTTTTCTTATATTTATATACTAACTTACTTTAAAATTAACATGCAACTTTAGAAACTCTTAGATTAACGGTGTGAGAAGTGCATTCTATGTGTTATGTTTATGGAGGCGGTGAACACCGTCCCGCCAAAGTTGCAGCCATAGGTATCAACACAAATATACAGCTTAAATTCGTTGGAAAGAGACGTTGGATATATATATATATATATATATATATATATATATATATATATATATATATATATATATATATATATATATATATATATATATATATATATATATATAGGTAGGTTCAATAGAGTACCAATAAAAGGTAGAGAACTGGAGACCCAATCTCAACCGTCTATTATTTTAGATCAAAGACTATAATCAAATTACAATTTTAGAATTATTAATACTTTTTAAATCAATTAATTTAAATTAAAATAACCTAAAGGGTATTATGGGAATTAAAATGATCCTAAATATGTAATCTCCAACAATCACGTTCCTCTCTCTTTAAATCTGTAATCCTAATTTTGAGAACTTCATAAACACGTCTCTTTCTATCTCTTCCCTCTCTTACTATCTCTCTCTCTCTCGTAAAACCCTAAACCCACCACTTGGCCGACACCTTCCATTCGTCCGGCGATCCCTCCCTTTTCGATTGTTGGCTTAGTACCAGTCGCCATTCACAACATTTGCGACTACAATCGAACAAAATACAAGTTACGTCGGACTCCAGCAAAAAAATGTCTACCTAATTCAACGTCATCTTCACATTCGTCAACATCAATTTATTACGTTCCGGTATTCCATCAATTCTCTAATTTCAGTTCAATTTCACATTGGATAGTTTGGGTTTGCGCTTTCCATTTTTTAATTCTATGATTTTTGTGATTTCAATTGATTTGCGTGAATCTAAGGCACATGCTCCTGTTTTTCAATATAAAACATATTTCAATGTTTGATATTAAATTTATTCGATTACTTTTAACAGATTTTGATTAATAATTGAGTCGTTATGCGTGAGTTCCTTGCCACTCACATCTTTTACATCACTTCAAATCTGTTTTCAAGTAATGAAGAAATTATATGACAATGATGTTAATTCTACAATTTAGTAATTAGCTTTGTTATTGTAGATCCATTTAGTTTTAAGTATTAAAGTAAAAAAAAATACTTATTTGCTCTCGATTCATAGATGAATAAAATTGAATAAATTAGTAGTTTACTCAAAAATGAATAAAACTCAATAATTTAGTAGAAGCCTTATTTCATTTATGAATATAATCAAGTAATTTTGTAAATAGTATTTATTTATTAATGCAGTTTTAATCGTACCACCAAAATAGGGGGAGTAGGGAAGGTGTTCAATCTATTTGCTGATTTTTATTTTTTGGATATTCATTAATGAATAAATTATATTAGTTATTGATTTTCTGTTTTACCAATTAATCATTGATGTTTGATGATTAAATCAAATCATTTTAAAGTGATATTCATGAATGATTACAACCTAATTTCTTTTATAATATGAATTACAGTTGGTATTCATGAATGATTACAACCTAAAAGTTGGTATTCATTGAGGATGATTTGAATTACAGTTGGTATTTATGAATGATTATAACCTAAAAGATGGTATTCATTTTAAAGTGGTATTCATGAATGATTACAACATAATTTCTTTTATAATATGAATTACAGTTGGTATTCATGAATGATTACAACTTAAAAGTTGGTATTCATTTTAAAGTGGTATTTATGAATGATTACAACATAATTTCTTTTATAATATGAATTTCAGTTGGTATTCATGAATGATTACAACCTAAAAGTTGGTATTCATGAATTGTTAATTCTTATTCATTAATGAATATGATTAAATGGAGAGTCTGGTTATATTCATTGATGATTATACATGTTATTTATTAATGATTATTAGTATTATTCATTGATGATTATGGTCATTTTATGCATTTATTGACATGATTTTTATATATTTTGAATGTAGATTTTCAGAGTATTGGAGTTGCATGAATTAAAAATCGAAGCAGTCTATTTAAAGTCAAAAGATTTAGCACAACAACATTGTTCTTTAATCATTTGTGATTAAAGTTGTATTGTTTTTAATTATTTATGTCTAAAACTATATTGTATTTTTTTCACGTTTTTGTGTTCTATAATCATTCATGATTATAAATATAGTTAACTTTCTTATATATATACATTGTCCTGTATTCATTTATGATTACAAATGTATTTAATTTTTTATATTTGCTTTATTCATTTGTGATTACAACTTAACAAGATTGTATAGAAATTATCTTCAATTTGTGCTTTATTCATTTACGATTACAACCATATTGATATATGAATACAAAATGCGTCTATTCAAACATGATTACAAATATTCTGATAAAATAATAAATTTTCAATATCATTGATACTTTGATTTATAATAAAAAAGAACAAAAAACTTTTTTTTGAAAAAAAAAACACATTAAATGAAAATTTTCTTAATTTTTGGTAATTAAAATATGGAAAAATAATTAAAAAATAATTGCTTTTTAGGTAACTATTAATCAAATCCCTAGATTTTAGGAAATTATCAATTAATTTATTATATTATAATTTAACTAAAATACACATTACTAATATGCCCTTATAAAATGATTGGTCCACGTTTGGCCTCTAGTTCTCCACATTTTATTGGTCTCTATAGAACCTCTCCATATATATATATATATATATATATATATATATATATATATATATATATATATATATATATATATATATATATATATATATATATATATATATATATATATATATATATATATATATATATATATATATATATATATATATATATATATATATATACTAGGTGTGTACCTGCGCGATGCAGCGGCCGACAAATAGTTTTGTTTTTGTGATGAATTTCTTTACGACAAATATTTTTGGTAAAAATATACGTTGTTGTTTTTGTTAAGAATAAAAGCATTGGTTTTTTTGTTCAAAATGATAATGTGCTATTGTTTTGAGTTAAAAAAAATTGTTTTGTTTGTTGAAAATAAAAGTACAATGTTGCGGACGGAAAAGGTGGTAGATTCTTAATTTCAGTAAATTGTTTCATTTCGTTGATTAGTTTAATTAAGGCGTGCTGTGAATAATTGCGTTTTGGTAAATAGTTTTTTTTGGCAACTCGTGTCATTCGAGAAACATGTCATAATCCAAAAGAATGTACAAGTACCATTTACCAAAAAAAATAGTAAGAATAAAGTTTTCTAACTTTGATATCTAACTTTTGCAAAAAGGCTTAAGTAGACCGTATAACTACAAAAATATAGAATTTTAGTTATAATTAAAATTATCTAAGTGTGTATCCGCACAATGCATCGAAAGGTAATTAGTTTTCTTCGAAAACATGTTATATTGGGAAACCTTGTAATATATCGGAAACATGATATACCATTAAACATGTTTATAGTGTATGTACGTGTTTATTTTCCCTTTCGATAGATAGTTTATTTTCGGACGACGATTAATTTACTTTAGGTTGCCATGTATCATCAATTGTGTACTCGATTTAAGAGGTTATATTAGGTTTTAAAAATGATTTTAGAGGTCTATGTCTACAAACTTCTTGCACACAAATTTGGATTTTAGAAATAATGGTTCTATGGTTTTTGTTCATTATTTCTATTAATATTTAAAATGGTTCAATATTATTTCAAATTGAGTATGAAATTAGATATCTTTAAAATATATATACTTCAAAATGGTCATATTAAAAAAATGTATATGAATTCCGTTTTGTTTGATGGTATTAGTAAAAATGCATAGACATGTTTTATTCGTATTAAAATATATTTTGTTTCTCAAAAATTATAAGATTAATGACATCTTTTTATAAAACAATAATAATATTTCAAACCTTTACAAATAAAGTCAAAATGGTTATGTTGTTTGTGTTTAGTGCCACATCTACTCGTTTCATGTAAAAGGATAATTATTTTATTTGAATAGATATAAAAAAATAGAATTGAATAGATAAGTTTTGGAACAAAAATTTACTATTAGCATACAAGTATATTTTTTATCATCTGATTTGTCTTGTTTTTTGTTATTCTTGTTTTTTGTTATTGCGTTGTTAGCTCATATGATAAAATATGTATTAGATGTATAACCATTCAAAGTAAACATATGTATTTAAAATTATTTCAGCGATTTTATTTTTCATTTTTAAGTTCTAATTATTTTTATCTATGTAAAAAATCTATATGACTTTTCTTTTGGTCATTTCAGCGATCTACAACTATGTTTCTTTTCGGATGACAGCTTCACTTTTCGTCAATTTTACTTTGACATATATGTTGTACCACAAAAAACCAATTAATATTTGAAACCAAAAGAATCATATTGGTAAAGCTTGACGATAGACATCTTTCTCACATTAGAATGTTGGTTTTGCGTTTTATGTTTATCATGTTTGATATATATCTCTATTTTAATATATCTTTCACATTCGTTTTAATTGTTCAACATCAGAATATAAAACCAACTAACAACAAAGTACAACCAAGTTTTTCCGGTTATTATATTTTGTTTTCAAAATGCCCAATGGTGTCTAATTTAATCGATTCTTGAAACGTAGAGGTTTTCTAACTTCAAATCTGTAGGAAGCATGAAAAAAAAAGAAACATTTGGAGGATCATTTTCTAACTTCAGATATGCAGAATACATGAAAACTTAACAACATGAAAATCATTTCCAACTTCAGATCTACAAAACAAACATTACAAAATAGATAGAATATTGAACAATTTTCAAACTTCAGATTTACGGAAGATGTGAAAGATACATTAACTGTCCAAATTGCAATCTACAAAATGAACTTCAGATCTCTATATTGAAATATCTCCATCTAGACAAACAAACATTTTAACAACATTTAGATGTGAAATTTGATCCAAATCTACAATTTCTTCAGCCTTTTCAAACCTAAAAACAATTTTATCAAAAGACTTAATTCTGATTTTATGAGTTATCTTCATTCAAAACATACATGGAAACTTACATGACAGATACAACGTCTTCAGCCTTTTCAAATCTAAAAACAATTTTATCAAAAGACTTAATTCTGATTTTATGAGTTTTCTTCATTCAAAACTTACATGAAAACTTACATGACAGATATGAAGCATTTAACCATTTGAGTATTTCCGGATCTAAAAAATAAAACAAAGAAAAATTAGTCAGAGACCATCATCAAGTCTCAACTTCCGGACACCTCCTTCCAAGCAAACCCAAAAACCACGTTCAAACTCTCAGTTTTGAGACAGCATAATGTTGCCTATAAGATGAATCTGTTCCTTTACTGTAAACCGTAATAACACTGTACCCAAAACCACCATTCAGATCTAAATACCATCATATTATAATTAATGAAAACCTTAATAAAATGTTTCAAGTTCATACCATCATATTGCTGTACCCAAAAACAGCGAGAAATATATACAAATCGGAAAAACAAAAACCAAAAATATCTAGATCTGAAAAACAATGGCAGCAGTGGTGAAAACGTCCAGATCGGGAAAACAAAACCAAAATGTTAATTCATTTTTTTAGTAACATTTATGTACGAGTTTCAGAAAACATTATTATCAGAGATGAAGGCGAAAGTGAGTAAAATAGTTTATAGCGGTTGTGGTGTTTAGCGACACCTAAATCTCAAATTTTGTATCTTGGAGCCAACATAAAAACCTGGTGCGATTTACATCATCATTACTTGTAAGTGTATGCATATGCTTGAAAAATAGCAAAAGAGATGAGAGTGAGATACATGGAAAAAACCTCGATGATAGCGGTGGTAAATGGTTGTAGGAAGTGCCGACAGATGGGTTTTCTTAGTGAGAGAAAGTAAAACCTGTGGTGGATCGTTACGGTGGTGAAGGAAGGAGTTTGTAAAGGTGGTGCATCTATGGCGTTGGATTCGTATGGGTGGTGACATCGTGGTGAGTAGAACAGCAACGGTGGGACGGTGGTAGTAACTACAGGGAGTGTAACAATGGTGGCGACGGTGTATGGTTTGAAGGTGGCGATCAGTAATTTTTCTAGGGTACATTGAACTCAAAATCAAACCTGCATCAATAATCACAAGAATCAGATCCATTTCCTTGTTAATCCATAGAAAAATAGCCTAATGTAAAAATACAAAAATAAAATCAGATAAAGAAACAAACAAAAAGAAGAATAAGATCTCATAGAATGGAGGCGTACCACAAATTTAATTAGAAGTAGTGCTGCACAACCATCTCTTTCCGGTGGTCGTTGATATAACACAGCGGAAATTGTGAAGGTCTCATATATGGAAGGGAGAGAGAGACAGAGAAAGAGAGGAGCGTATAAGGCTAAAGGATGAGCATGACTTCCATGACAATCCAAGACTCCCGTCATGTCATTGCTACATCACCAAGATTCCCAAGGCTTCCACTAGGGGTGTGCAAACTCTCATGACTACCCTTTTAATTTCCACGTCACATTTATATTTTACGTTTTTTAATTAAAACCAAACATTAAAAATTAATTAAAACCAAACATTTAAAATTAAATAAAAGAAATTACATAAAAATAAAAAAAAACCACATTGCACGAAATTAAAAAAAACATAAAAACGACAATTCCTAAATTTTTTTAAAAAAACTACTTATTCAAATATTTCTTCCGTGCTCGTTCCGTCATCAATCAGATCGCCTCGAGGTCCTCTTCGGTCCCGGATCGGCTAACCAAAACATAATCCAACCGCGATTCTGCAATTTCGTTGTGGCGGTTGAATTGTTCAACGAGCCGGTCGACCTTTTCCTCGACATCGTCTTTCGAAGACGAGCCGGAGGCATCTCGGCTTGCTCTTTTCGCTCGGTCGCGGCCGATGGGGCGTCTAGGCGGAGGCATCTCGGGTATTGTGGTTGTTGGGACGAACCCGAAAGCATACTCGTAAAAGTGCAATTCGGGGAAAAGTTGAAGTTGTATTCGCCGCGGGGCGTGTGTGTAAAAATGAATGGAATGTGGTTTATATTTATAGTTGGTAAAAAAAATTTAATTTTTTTTATAAATTCCAACGACTAGTAACGGTTATAATTTTGAATTTTTGGCTGTCTTCACGCGTTCACCGGATGACAACGCCTTGACGCCGGGCTTCAAGGACGCGGGGGGGGGGGGGTGTTTGCCGCGTCCTTCTGCTGATGTGGAGAACGCGCCCTAGGCCGCGTGTGGCACACCCCTCGGTCTAATAAGTAGAGAGAGGGGACGACATGCTTATTTATGTATATGTGTGTGAAGAAACGAAGGGTCTATATGTAGGAGATAAAGAGCCTATCGATTCTCAGATTTTGAATTTCAAAAGTGGACAATCAAAATTTTCAACTTATTCAATATTTAAGAAAATCCCGCCCATAATTCATGCTGCATAAAAGAGTTGTACGTCTTAATTTCAATGTCTTAATTTTAAGACTTTGCTGCATAAAATGGGTTGTAATTTATATATATATATATATATATATATATATATATATATATATATATATATATATATATATATATATATATATATATATATATATATATATATATATATATATATATATATATATATATATATAGACACACACACACAAGGTGCATACCCGCGCTATGCCGGGCGTCACGTAGTTTTCTTTCCGCTATGTTGCGAATGTTCCTTTCGAATAATAGTTTTCAAGCGAGGAATACTTTATCTTCGACGATTAATTTTCTTCAGCAAACTGAGAATATTTATCTTTCGGAAATTAGTTTCTATTATCAAACACGTCGTATTTAAAATAACATGCAGTACATTGCGAAGAATATTTTCTAGTGATTATCTAAATAATGTGACATTTATGTAAAAAATGGTCATCCAAATAATATGATATGTACTCTAAATTCTAGATTTTTTGCATGTGGAAGTTTAAGTTCCCGATTTTTCAAAAATGTGTTGGATTAGGTGTCTAAGCCATGACTTTATATTTATATTTATCTTGTTAATTGAAGCAAAGTCCATTTGGGTTGCCCTCATAGCTGGAGGTTAGGATAGAGTTCAGTGAAGTAAAAGGTTGATTTATTAATTGTTTAATAAATCAATAGAATTAATTAAATGGTTTATTAATATATTTAAGTGTTAATATATTAATTAGAAACTATAATAATTAATCAAGATTTAATCCAGAATTAATTGGATTTAATTCAGTGATTAAATTAATTAATAAAAGGTGCAGGGACTGGTTATGCAATTATTCAATAGTTGAATACTGACTGGCCAGTGGACAGGGATCAAAAGTGGCACCAACTATGGAGGCTTCTCCATAGGTGGCGAAACCCTATTAGGGTTTAGAAAAAGACTTGGTCCATTTAGTCAGCAGGCTTGCCCATTTGCAGGCTCCTTAGGGTTTCAGCTTTAACCCTTGGAGGCTATAAAAGGAGGTACCTGGCCACCCTAAAACCTGCGCCAATTTTGAACTAGAGGATCTCTGCTAAACTGTCTTCTCCATTGCTTGGGTGTGACTCGCATTTGAGGCAGGACACTTGTGCTGCTAGCTTCAAGAACAAGATTCAAAGGTTGGTAACTCTTGTTTTAAACTTTAGAAATTATTGTTGGCCTTAGGTTTTAGTTTATAATCTTCATAGAAGAAAAAATAGATCTTCTTAGGGTTGCATGTGAACAATAAGTTATTATTTGTTCATTGATTGCTAGAAAACCCTTCAGTGGTATCAGAGCTTAGGCTTGTTTTCTTATGAATTGATATAAACTGCTTGAATGATTCTTGCCTTGAGTGTTTTTGCGAAAAACTCTCTTGGAATGGCCTAAATTTCGTGGCCTAGGCTAGGGTTTCCTAACCCTAGCCGCCACCCCCTTGGATTCCCTTGATTTGTTTGCCTTTTATAAGTAGGTTGTTATTTATGGTAATTATTGGATAATTAAATAACTGGAACCCCTTATCTTTGCATGCTGATTTCGTGATCTAGGGATAAGGGTTAGGAAATTAATTTGATTAATTTTTGTGATTCCCTTATTAGATTTAATTAATTTAATTAATTGTTAATTAAAAAATAAATTAAATCAGCTTAAAGATTTAATTAAAATTTTCGAAAAATACATATAAATTCACGAAAATTCTTAGAAAATTAAATCTAAAATATTTTAATAAGATTAAAATATATCTTATATATTTATGATTAAAAGTTAATAATTTATATATAAGAAAGTTGGTTAGTCTTACCGCAAGTAGGCCTTATTCACAAAACTGTCCTCTAAAGAGGGTATAAGGCGACTGCCTATAACATGGCAGTCTAATGGGTATCCACTCTTACCCACCGCTCTCCTGTCAGTCGAGTATCGTTAGCCAAACGGGTTTGATAGAACCGCTAAGCCTCTTAAAAATATAATGCTATAATTGAAAGTACTAGAACCTTGATCAAAACCCAATCTAGTTACTTTAGGATAAAAATGTGAATTGGTGATAATCCATGGAATTTCACATTGCACTTTGTGGAACGTTGGTGGAGCGTGTGTGGTTTACCGGCATGCCAACTGGGGTCCGTAAAGACTTGCAATGAGTTTCTCGATTTTGTCATTATTAACGGAGCGTGTGTGGTTAACCGGCACGTTAATTAGAGATGACAATTGACTTCGAGAGTACCGAGCGAATTTGCGTGGTTATTCACACCCGGTTTGTGATCCTCGGCATCCCAGTCACAAATAGTGGGGCACATCCGAGACTAAACATGCCATTGAATAATTTAATGTGTCTCAACAGATCTAGGAATTTCATAAGATGAAATTGATAAGTGTATTATCTACCTTAATGACCATTATGTTGTGATTACGGCATCCCTCTTCACACCATAGTTGGGGCATTTTGGGTCCTAGCCTTAATAAATAATATATTGGGTAATTATTTAAAAGGATTAATTAAACTTATAAAATTCTGTTTATTGTAGATGTCTGAATCAAGTGTCTATTCTCCTCCCTCTTCTTCTTCACCCATTTCTGAGAGCATCAGAAAGCACCTGCTAAATATGGAAAGGCTGACTGGCCTTAACTGTAAGGAATGACTTCGCAATTGGAGACGGGTTCTCGTCATTGCTGGCAAGCCTCATCTCACCGAGTATCCAATCCCGGTTCCACCGGAACAAGTCATCATAAAGAGTACTTATGATGAGCGTAACCTTTTAGTTGATGTATCCGAAGAAATTCATGACCTCATGCTGTTGACCATTGACCCCGAATTCCGCAAGGATTTTGAATCCTTGGGGCCATATGAGTTAATGCAATCGGTTGAGGAAAGGTTCCGAAAACCGGTTGAAGAGGAACGAGCTAGGATCTTCAAAAGACTTGCAGAATGTAAGTTAAAAGAAGGAAGTAGCATCGATTCGCATGTTCTTCAGATTGAAGCGTACATAGGCGAATTGTACAAACTTGGTCATTCCATGAGTCAGGAGTCGAGTGTTAACACTCTACTCTCTTCACTGACCAGTAAGTACGATCTGTTCATTCAGACGTATATAAAGGAAGACCAGAAAAAGAACTTAATGGAAATGCGTCCACTGTTGACTTTATACGAGTCACTCTTGGACAAGCATAGCTCCAATGGTTCAGCTACTTCTGGATTAAGTCAAGTAGGAAGATGCTGCAAGAAACGATCCAGATCGTCTGGACATGTCTTCAACTGGGAATCCACAAAATCGGATACAGTCGCCGAAAGATTGGAAGACGCTCCAAGGTCAAAATCTTTTGAAAGCTCAGGTATATCTAAAAACCTCAAAACTCATGTTCCAGAATTCCTTGATGCATAATGTGATAGTCACATTTCGGTTTGTATGAAGGGAATCAGTAGAGTACGGGACATTGGCGCATAGGAGCACATTTGGATTGGATTTCCGGCTCATGCAGTTTTGAAGTTTAGTTAGATATTGAAATATTGTTATTAGCTTTTAGATGCGTATGACATTGTCTATCATATAGTACATTATTCAAGGATTTTTGTTTTTAATAAAATTGTCGTTTAATTTCTTTTAACACATGTTGTTTGAAATTATCCTTGAAATGTTATATAAATGTGTTGAATGCATGATTAGCAATAACTTGAATGTTGAATGCATCCAAAATGCTTGGATTTTAGAAATTGTGTCCTTTTATGATTATTAAAGATAAATGTCATAAGAGTCAATTCAACCAAAGGTCCAGTTGGACAGGACTTTGGAATCACCTGACTTAAAGTCACTTGATGAGTTGAGTTCTTAATGTGTTAAGAAATGAATCAACCAAAGATCCAGTTGGACAAGACTTTGGAATCATTTGACTTAGAGTCAGATGATGATTAAGTTCTTTATAAAGCACATGTGGCAAGAAATGAATCACCCAATGATCCAAAGGATAGCATTTTAGAATCAGCTGACTTAAAGTCAACTGAAGATTGCAAGTCTTGAACAGAATTAACAAAGTCATAAGTTTACATAGAGATGTAAAAGAGATTAAGATTAGGAGCAATGAACACATAGTTGCTGTGTACTGCTCGAATCTCCTAATAGAACACAATTGTTTGTACTTCACAATATTTGACAGTCGGTATGACGAATATGACTTCGCTTATCAGAATAAGTGACTGGATTGAAACCTTGAACAGTTCAAGGACTTTAAAGGAAGTACGAGATCCACAGAACCTGAGTGACAACATAAACTGGGAAAATGTTTCACAGTTATTCTCTTCCAAGAACATTAATAGTTATAATGTGTCTTAGGGAAGATGATGGAGCATTGGTCGAAACAGTTCGATCCTCAATGTATGAGATACATTGTCAATTAGTTTCCGATACATTGAATACTATACCAGTCAGACCAGATAAACCATATTCCAACCACATCCTTCGACTAGGTAGGTTTTGCAGACACTGTCTGAAATGTAAAGCTGGGATTGTCCCACTTGTACATTAAAAGTCCAGGGTCTTGTAGTGTTCGTCTGAACCTCATGACCAGCCTGAACCTAATCAGAATTGTCGTTTCACAGGCTATCCCGCTGTACCTGAAAAAGAAAGAGCTCTTTTAGAAAGAACTCATGTTCTAAGGAAAGAGTGGGAGTTAGGACAGTCTTGAATGAGTTCAGAATTAGCCAAGTGAAATAACCTTTAGTCATCACTAGGCTTAGAGCAGAAATCAGATTTCTGTTTTAATACTGACATAATCTTCTCTTGACCAGTAGTACTGATCACCGTCATAAGTAGTTATGATCGGGGTGACATACCGAATAGTGGTAAAACACTATAGTTGGTACGGATTTACAGTCCGACTACTTGGAAGCATTGGTGAGCCCGGTTGCTGCCAATTAAGAGAACCTTAGGACGAGATACAATCTATGTGGCATTTTTGATTGATTTTACACGTGGTCTAAAAACCAGTGGGAGTAATTGAATCATCAAACGAAAGCAGCATGGACAGAAACGTACCTTCAAAACATCTGGTTGAGTGAGACGATACTCAGAGTCAAGTAATTGACTCCGAGAGAAGCACTCTCAATAGAAGATGAAATCCGAAAGGATACTGCAAATTGTAAGTCGTTAGTGGAGCGCGTGTGGATCACCGGCACACTAATAGGGACTCACAAAGAATATGCCAGTATAAAGGTACATGGGCCCGAGATTTCCCCGCGGGCATCTCGCAAGAAAGGATATTCAGATTCTCAAAATATACCAAAGGATTGGATTTTGAAAAGGGGCTGAAAGATATCCATTAAGATGTCAGAAAGGTTTGGATTCTCAAAATGTGCCAAAAGTTCTGGATTTTGTGAATAGTCCATAACCGTGTCAAAGCCAGTGGGAGTGTCGCTGTTATCTACTATCTCCATATGTGTGTTACATAATGTTTCTAGGAAAACGTCACTTTTCATTACAAAGTGTAATGACTTGGTGTTAAGAGACGGATCGCTATGAAAGACTTAATAAAGATACGGCATGCTCGGGTGGTTATAAACGTCTATGAGATAGATCGAAACTCTACAAAAAATGATCTTGATGAGACTCAAGATGCATTGCCCTAGGAAATAGTTTTCTGTCATTGCAAAGTGTGATGATTTGGCATGAGAGATATAAAAGGTGCAACATACTCACATAATCCATTGACATATATCAGATAGATGTTGTCATCGGTATAGACCTGGCCATAGTAAGCATGATCTTGATAAGATTCAAGATGCATGAAGAAAAGTCTCCGAAAGGATATAGTTATTAAAAGTCGTGACACAAGGATTATAAGTAATCCTAAGATTCCAAAAGGGTTTGGAATAGGACTAGATCGAATCCAACAAATTTCTTGGATCGATCAAAAGTGTCATGAACATGTCTTGATGACTTAATGCTTAGAGCATAGTGAGTCAGATTCAGGATATGACCTCGCTGGGAATACTTAATGGATTTTGTACATACGTGAGAAATCATGGGGAAATGATTGGGGTGAATGTTGATAACAATTTGAAAAGAGGTTTTCAAATAAGGACTTAATGGTTAAAGAATTTCGTTGGCATTCCGATGGAGCGCGTGTGGCTCACCAGCACATCGTAACACCTCGAAATAGTCTTAGGGTGCAGTCCTGTGGACTAAAGATCCCGAGAACCATGGAAAGTCACAGTACATAGAATGGAGTTGTTAGTGAGAATGACGGTATGACCAAAATTGAAATATCATCGAAAGGATATCCGATCGGATAAAATGTATAAATGTATAACATTTGAATACATAGAAAGAGTGAAAGGTCAAGTAGACATAGATACATAACACGAATTATATAGTTTAAAAGGAATCTAGAAACCGATAATAGTTTTATGTAAAATCCGACTTGGTGATTACATCGTGGAGACTTGGTAATTAGGCAAGAGTAGCCACCGGTCAGATTTTATGTTTCAATTTTGCATGTTTCACTTCCCGAATAATTTGATTATTCAAAAGTCCACGGTCGCTCATACTTTTCAGGAGTAAGTATGAACGAAGACTGTCGTGAATTGGTTTGTAGATTGTCTAAGGAGTTAGACATTGTAGTAAGACTGTTACAACGTTCATGAGTACTTAGAAATAGATATTTGAGTATTGGATAAACCCGCGCTCAACAGATTGCTTCATGGATTACATCACGAGCAATGTTGAGACGATAATATCGTATGATCTTGAAGCGGAGACATATGAGTTGAAATTTATGAGTCGATTGTGCATTGATAATGCGAAAACGTATCGGTAACTCGATGTTACAAAACGTATTGTTGTGTACGATTTGATAAGTAAAAGACACAATCATATGAGTCGAAGCTTATTCGTTCCTTGACCCTGATGGGAAACAGATATCTGTATGCCGCTCGATGATTTTGAAGTTGACTAAAGTGCTGGCCAGCCTGGACTAAATTGATGGGTTCAATTAGAAGTCCGAAAGTCATAAGCAGAATCGGAAATCGGGAAACAGAGTATCGGACAGAGATTGATCTCAATCCATGTCTCGTGTCTGAAAATATCTTGTTGGACGAAGGTTCATATGATCACTTATCTATGGAGAGAACTGACTGGGTCAGAGTTCGGCAGCAGTTTCTTGGAAGCTGCAGGTTGTTTATTAATCAGAAGATAAATTAAAGTCATAGACTTATCCAAGTGGGAGACTGTTGGATTAGGTGTCTAAGCCATGACTTTATATTTATATTTATCTTGTTAATTGAAGCAAAGTCCATTTGGGTTGCCCTCATAGCTGGAGGTTAGGATAGAGTTCAGTAAAGTAAAAGATTGATTTATTAATTGTTTAATAAATCAATAGAATTAATTAAATGGTTTATTAATATATTTAAGTGTTAATATATTAATTAGAAACTATAATAATTAATCAAGATTTAATCAAGAATTAATTGGATTTAATTCAGTGATTAAATTAATTAATTAAACGTGCATGGACTGGTTATGCAATTATTCAATAGTTGAATACTGACTGGCCAGTGGACAGGGATCAAAAGTGGCGCCAACTATGGAGGCTTCTCCATAGGTGGCGAAACCCTATTAGGGTTTAGAAAAAGGCTTGGTCCATTTAGTCAGCAGGCTTGCCCATTTGGAGGCTCCTAAGGGTTTCAGCTGTAATGCTTGGAGGCTATAAAAGGAGGCACCTGGCCACCCTAAAACCTGCGCCAATTTTGAACTAGATGATCTCTGCTGAACTGTCTTCTTCATTGCTTGGGTGTGACTTGCATTTGAGGCAGGACACTTGTGCTGCTAGCTTCAAGAACAAGATTCAAAGGTTGGTAACTCTTGTTTTAAACTTTAGAAATAATTGTTGGCCTTAGGTTTTAGTTTATAATCTTCATAGAAGAAAACATAGATCTTCTTAGGGTTGCATGTGAACCATAAGTTATTATTTGTTCATTGATTGCTAGAAAACCCTTCAAAATGTAGGGGTCAAAGACCATCAAATTATAAAATCATATTATGTTGGGGTGTTTGTGCTTTATGCTCATCTTTTGTACATCTCACATATTGGATTATTAATCATTCGGCACCTTGAATATTTGTTTCGATTTTTACGTTATGATTATTCCGCACACGTCAAATCCGACTTTACAATTGGTGTCAGAGCCTTACCTTGAAGATCTAGCGATTATTTTAAGGGAACGATCTCGATTTGACAACGATTGAAGATTGTTTCAAGTTTTAACGATTGTTGGTGAGTCTCTCATGAATTTTTGGATTGATTTATCTTTTTGGGTTATTGTTCATCATGTTCTTCATCTATATTCATCATATTCATCTTTTGAGTAGATCTGGAATTTATTCTTCATGCCTAAATCTAATATTCCAGATCTAGATCTGAAATAAAATCACATTTTATCCACTGTTCATTTCCAAATTTGTGCCCAAATTTCATTTCCAGATCTATATTCACTGTTCGTTAGCCAATATTGCATCCACAGTTCATTTCTAGATCTGATTGAAGATATTAGCCATAAAGAATCTGATTAGCCATAAAGAATCTGATTCGTTGTTTGATTCTTTCATCTCTTGTTTCTTCAACTGTATACACCGTACACAATCAACATTTGGGCCTAATTTGTTTATTTCCTAGACCAATGCAATGATTGCCCTAAATCACTTTCAGATTCACTGTTCTCGATTCCAGCTTCCCTCGATATTCATACGTCCATGGTGACTTCAATTTTCGGTTCTACGATTTATAGATTCATAGCTTTTAACTGGTGTTTTATTCCTCACGAGATTGATTGATTTGAATCACCGATTATCGTCATTTGTTTTGAGTGATATTTATTTTTGACATCAGCCTCACAATCGCGATCGATGTGTTCAAAAATTCTGTTTTGCTTTGGATTATCGTTCCTTGATTAGTCTTGTAGTGCAACGATTACACGTTTGCAAGATTGACGATGTAAATCAAAGTTTTTATCCGATATCGATTGAAGACTTAATAATTTTTCGTACGAACATGTAGAAACTGATTATAATATTCATATGGATGATTAAGAATTTGAAAATCGGGTATTGTTAATCGTTGATGATGATTCATTATCTGAAGTTACTGAAGTTCAGGGATGATGATTTCAAAATATTCTTAGTTGATGTTCTTGATTTTCAATGGTATTCTTCAACTTTTACGGTGATTTCGGTGCTTCATTTAGATCCTTATATTAGTCTTCATTCTATTTAAATGGTGTTTGTGAGTTTATTGCATATACGAAGTCTATACCAAACTATCTTTGGTCCGGAATTGAGATTTGCAATGGTGAACATGTTGGAAAAGAAAAAGATAGAAATACTTAAGAATAACTTTGAAAGATCGAATATGCTTAACAATATTTAACACAAACAAGTAATTGTGCGGAAATGTAAAAGGCTTAAGATCAAAATACAGGAATTAATAAAACTTAAATAAGAATAATAGTATAATCACTAAGAACAAAGTGTTTGATGGAATGAAGGATTTTATATCATTTAAGAATAGTTACAAATGAGTCTCGCCAAACCATGAAGAAAAAGTGTGTTGGAACTCTTATTTTATAGTGCAAGGAGAGTTCCCATAAGATAAGGACCTACGGACTGAAGGGACTACAAACCAGTCAACTTCAGATTGTTCTATGTATAATAGTACAAAGTCAGACTAGGATGGCCTACGATTGATTTTTCTCTAACGGAATAGTACAAGAACCATACGACTTTAGGGAACATGAAATGACAAGCCTAACTATAATATATAATCAGATCTACTTATATTTGTCTTTATCTTCACTTGATATAGGCTTTTGATGTAACCGAAAATCAGAAGTGATCTTCGGTATAGGTGAATTTCGGATGAGTTACTGATTGACTAGATCTTCGAATGACTCTTAAGTTGGTTGAATCAACAATGAAGTTCTTCCAACGTTCTGGTGTTCCATGAATCTTCCTTACCGAAATTAATACCTGAATTTCGGTATATTCAGGTCTTTACATGGAAAGCAAATCTTCTGTGTTTGAAGCTTCTGAAGATGATCTGAAATTCATACTTGAATTTCGGTACAAATGATATTCCAATTTTCGGTTCAACACATAAATAGACACAACAAATATGAAAAGGCTTGTTCAGTGATAACTATAAAAAGTGTTGCACTTACTGACACGTCGTAGTCGTCGATGCGGTAAAAAATACTAGATTTATCCTTATAGCTCACTAGCTAGCGGCAAGTAAGCGTCGAACCGTGGAGTCAGTGGATGAAATTCTGTGTCAAAAACGTGATCGATCTATAGTCTCATTCTATAGATGGTTTCCGTCCATGCACTTGAAAACAACCGAAAAAACACGAAAACGTAAACTACGACTTATTGTTCCAAACTTACTTCCAATATCATTCAATCAAAACCATTCAATCTGATTTCAAGATCTAAATCAGAAACCAAGAACCAAACATTCAAACCAACGAAATAACTATGAAAGTATCAAACCGAAGGGTTTTCTAGCAAACAATGAACAAATAATCTCTTATGGTTCACATGCAACCCTAGAAAGATCTATGTTTTCTTCTATGAAGATAATAAACTAAAACTAAAGGCCAACAATAATTTCTAAAGTTTAAAACAAGAATTACCAACCTTTGAATCTTGTTCTTGAAGCTAGCAGCACAAGTGTCCTGCCTCAAATGCAAGTCACACCCAAGCAATGTAGAAGACAGTCCAGCAGAGTAATTCTGGTTCAAAAGTGGCGCAGAAAAAGGGGAGCCAGGAGGTTCCTTTTATAGCCTCCAAGGGTTACAGCTGAAACCCTAGAGGAGCCTCCTTAAAGGGCAAGCCTGTTGACCATTTGGACCAAGGCTTCTAAACCCTAATTAGGGTTTTCGCCAACTATGGAGTTCCCTCCATATTGGCGCCAACTTTGGCCCCTGGCTACTGGCTTGCCAGTTATTCAACTATTGAATAAATACAAACCAATCCCTGTACTTTTAATTAATTAATTTAATCACTGAATTAAATCCAATTAATTCTAGATTAAATCTTAATTAATTATTATAGTTTCTAATTAATATATTAACACTTAAATATATTAATAAGCCATTTAATTAATTTCTATTGATTTATTAGACAATTAATAAATCAACCTTTTACTCTACTGAACTCTATCCTAACCTCCAGCTATGAGGGCAACCCAAATGGACTTTGCTTCAATTAACAAGATAAATATAAATATAAAGTCATGGCTTAGACACCTAATCCAACAGTCTCCTACTTGGATAAGTCTATGACTTTAATTTATCTTCTGATTAATTAACAACCTGCAGCTTCCAAGAAACTGCTGCCGAACTCTGATCCAGTCAGTTCTGTCCGTAGATAAGTGATCATATGATCCTTCGTCCAATAAGATATTTTCAGACACGAGACATGGATTGAGATCAATCACTGTCCGATACTCTGTTTCCCGATTTCCTATTCTGCTTATGGCTTTCAGACTTCTAATTGAACACATCAATTTAGTCCAGGCTGGCCAGCACTTTAGTCAACTTCAAAATCATCGAGCGGCCTATAGATATCTGTTTCCCATCAGGGTCAAGGAACGAATAAGCTTTGACTCATATGGTTGTGTCTTTTACTTATCAAATCGTACACAACAATGGGTTTTGTAACATCGAGTTACCGATGCGTTTTCGCATTATCAATGCACAACCGACTCGTAAATTTCAACTCATATGTCTCCGCTTCAAGATCATACGATACTATCGTCTCAACATTGCTCGTGATGTAATCCATGAAGCAATCTATTGAGTGCGGGTTTATCCAATACTCAAATCTCTATTTCTAAGTACTCATGAACGTTGTAGCAGTCTTACTGCAATGTCTAACTCCTTAGACAATCTACAAACGAATTCACGACAGTCTTCGTTCATACTTACTCCCGAAAAGTATGAGCGACTGTGGACCTTTTGAATAATCAAATTATTCGGGAAGTGAAACATGCAAAATTGAAACATAAAATCTGACCGGTGGCTACCCTTGCCTAATTACCAAGTCTCCACGAGGTAATCACCAAGTCAGATTTTACATAAAACTATTATCGGTTTCTAGATTCCTTTTAAACTATTTAATTCGTGTTATGTATCTATGTCTACTTGACCTTTCACTCTTTCTATGTATTCAAATGTTATACATTTATACACTTTATCCGATCGGATATTCTTCCGATGATATCTCAATTTTGGTCATACCGTCATTCTCACTAACAACTCCATTCTATGTACTGTGACTTTCCATGGTTCTCGGGATCTTTAGTCCACAGGACTGCACCCTAAGACTATTTCGAGGTATTACGATGTGCCGGTGAGCCACACGCGCTCCATCGGAATGCCAACGAAATTCTTTAACCATTAAGTCCTTATTTGAAAACTCTTTTCAAATTGTTATCAACATTCACCCTAATCATTTCCAAATGATTGCTCACGTATGTACAAAATCCATTAAGTATTCCCAGCTAGGTCATATCCTAAATCTGACCCAGTATGCTCTAAGCATTAAGTCATCAAGACATGTTCATGACACTTCTGATCGATCCAAGAAACTTGTTGGATTCGATCTAGTCCTATTCCACACCCTTTTGGAATCTTAGGATTACTTATAATCCTTGTGTCATGATTTTCAATAACTATTTCCTTTCGGAGACTCTTTTCCATGCATCTTGAATCTTATCAAGGTCATGCTTACTATGGCCAAGTCTATACTGATGACATCATCTATCTGATATATGTTAATGGATTATGTGAGTATGTTGCACCTTTTATATCTCTCATGCCAAATCATTACACTTTGCAATGACAGAAAACTATTTCCTAGGGCAATGCATCTTGAGTCTTATCAAGATTATTTTGGCAGAGTTTCGATCTATCTCATAGACGTTTATAACCACCCGAGCATGTCGTATCTTTATTAATTCTTTCATAGTGATCCGTCTCTTAACACCAAGTCATTACACTTTGTAATGAAAAGAGACGTTTCCTAGAAGCATTATGTAACACACATATGGAGATAGATAACAGCAACACTCCCACTGGCTTTGACACGGTTATGGACTATTCACAAAATCCAGAGCTTATGACACATTTTGAGAATCCAAACCTTTCTGACATCTTAATGGATATCTTTCAGCCCTTTCTCAAAATTCAATCCTTTGGCATATTTTGAGAATCTGAATATCCTTTCTTACGAGATGCCCATGGGGTAATCTCGGGCCCACGTACCTTTGTGAGTCCCCATTAGTGTGCCGGTGATCCACACGCGCTCCACTAACGACTTACATTATGCAGTATCCTTTTGGATTTCATCTTCTATTGAGAGTGCTTCTCTCGGAGTCAATTACTTGACTCTGAGTATCGTCTCACTCAACCAGATGTTCTGAAGGTACGTTTCTGTCCATGTTGGTTTCTTTTGATGATTACTCCCACTGGTTTTAAGACCAGGTGTAGAATCAATCAAACTGTCACATAGACTGTATCTCGTCCTAAGGTTCTCTTAATTGGTAGCAACCGGGCTCACCAATGCTTCCAAGTAGTCGGATTGCTAATCCGTACCAACTATAGTGTTTTACCACCAATCGGTATGTCACCCCGATCATAACTGCTTATGATGGTGATCAGTACTACTGGTCAAGAGAAGATTATGTCAGTGTTGAAACCGAAATATGATTTCTGCTCTAAGCCTAGTGATGACTACAGGTTCTTTCACTTGGTTAATCCTGAACTCATTCAGGACTGTCCCAACTCCCACTGTTTTCTTGGAACATGAGTTCTTTCTAAAAAGAGCTCTTTCCTTTTCAGGTACAGCGGGATAGCCAGTGAAACGACATTTCTGATTAGGTTCATGCTAGTCATGAGGTTCGGACGAACACTACAAGACCCTGGACTTTTAATGTACAAGTGGGACAATCCCAGCTTTACATTTCAGACAGTGTCTGCAAAACCTACTTAGTCGAAGGATGTGGTTGGAATATGGTCTGACTGGTTTAGTATTCAATGTATCGGAAACTAATTTGACAATGTATCTCATACATTGAGGATCGAACTGTTTCGACTAACGCTCCATCATCTTCCCTAAGACACATTATAACTATTAATGTTCTTGGAAGGGAATAAACTGTGAAACATTTTCCCAGTTTATGTTGTCACTCAGGTTCTGTGGGTCTTGTACTTCGTTTGAAGTCCTTGAACTGTTCAAGGTTTCAATTCAATCACTTATTCTGATAAGCGAAACCATATTTGTCATACCGATTGACAAATATCGCGAAGTACAACCAATTGTGTTCTATTTGAGGATTCGAGCAGTACACAGCAACTGATGTGTTTATTGCTCCTAATCTTAATCTCTTTTACATCTCTATGTAAACTTATGACTTTGTTAATTCTGTTCAAGACTTGCAATCTTCAGTTGACTCTAAGTCAGCTGATTCCAAAATCCTATCCTTTGGATCTGTGGGTGATTCATTTCTTGCCATTTGTGCTTTATAAAGAACTTAATCATCATATGACTCTAAGTCAAATGATTCCAAAATACTGTCCAACTGGATCTTTGGTTGATTCATTTCTTGACACATTTAGAACTCAACTCATCAAGTGACTCTAAGTCAAGTGATTCCAAGGTCCTGTCCAACTGGACCTTTGGTTGAATTGATTCTTATAATATTTATCTTAACAATCATAAGTTATACAATTCCTAAATCCAAACACTTTGGATGTATCAATATTCAAGTTATTACTGATCATGCATTCAACACAATCATACAACATTTCAAGGATATTTCAAAGAACGAGTGTTAAAAGAAAATTGACAATTTTATTAAAACAAAATCCTTGAACAATGTATTATATGACAGACAATGTCATACACATCTAATAAGCTAATAACATGATTTCAACATCTAACTAAACTCTAAAACTGCATGAGCTTCAGATCCAATCTGAATATGCTCCTATGCAACAACATCCTTCATCCTACAGAGTCCATGCATACAGAGCAACTGTGAGAAACACATCCTGTATCAAGGAATTAAGGATCAGGGGTTCTGAGTTTTAAGATATTCCTGAGTTGCCAAACTGTTCGGCTTTGGAGCATTTTCTAATCTTTCTGTGACTGTGTCCCACTCTGTGGATTCCCAGTTTGAAACATCGAGGAACCGGTCCAGACGATCTGGATCATTTCTTGATGTGTCCTATTACTGGACTCAATCCCGAAGCAGCTGAATCAATGGAACTATGCTTCTCTATGAGCGACTTATACAGAGTCAACATTGAATGCATATCCATGATTGTCTTATCTGCTTTCCCTTCCTGTACATCAGGATGAACGGATCAGCGAGTCGAGCTAATGCTTTAACTCCCGATCAAAAGGGAACCAGATTTATACAGTTCACCTATGTGTCTCTCAGTCTTGAGAACATGTGATCTGGTGCTACTTCCTGCAAACTTCAAACTCTTTGAAGATCTTAGCTCGTCCTTTCTCAACCAGTTCATGGAACCTTTCCACAACTAGCTATGTTAACTTATCTAACCCAGGAATTCAAAGTTCCTGCGGAACTTGGGGTCAATGATCAATAGTATTAGGCAACGAACTTTCCTTGACTTAACAATCAAGGAGTCATGCTCATCACAAGCTACTGTGTGATGTCATGCTTTGGGGAGCGGACACTCAGTCAGATATGGCTTGCCAGCAAAACAGAGAACTATTCTCTATTTATGAGGCCATACCATATAGTTAAGGCCAGTCAGCCTTTCCATATTTAGCAGGTGCTTTCTGATGCTCTCAGAAATGGGTGAAGAAGGAGTGGGAGGAGAATAGACACTTAATTCAGACATCTACAATACACAGAATTTATTAGTTTAATTTTTTCTTTTAAATAATTACCCAATTCATTATTTATTAAGGCTAGGACCCAAAATACCCCAACTATGATGTGAAGAGGGATGCCGTAATCACAACATAATGGTCATTAAGGTAGATAATACACTTATCAATTTCATCTTATGAAATTCCTAGATCTGTTGAGACACATTGAACTATTCAATGGCATGTTTAGTCTCGGATGTGCCCCACTGTTTGTGACTGGGATGCCGAGGATCACAAACCGGGTGTGAATAACCATGCAAATTCACTTGGTACTCTCGAAGTCAATTGTCATCTCTAATTAACGTGCCGGTTAACCACACACGCTCCGTTAATAATGACAAAATCGAGAAACCCATTGCAAGTCTTTGTGAACCCCTATTGGTGTGCCGGTTAACCACACACGGTCCACCAATGTTTCACAAATTGCAATGTGCAATTTCATGGATTAGCACCAATTCACATTTTTAACCTAAAGTAACTAGATTGGGTTTTGTTCAAAGTTCTAGTACTTTCAATTATAGCATTATACTTTTAAGAGGCTTAGCGGTGCTATCAAACCCGTTCGACTAATGACACTCGACTGACCAGGAGAGCGGTGGGTAAGAGTGGATACCTATTAGACTACCATTTTATAGGCAGTCGCCTTATACCCTCTTTATAGGACAGTTTTGTGAATGAGGTCTACTAACGGTAAGACTAACCATTTTATCTTATATATAAATATTAACTTTTAATCATAAATATATAAGACCTATTTTAATCTTATTAAAATATTTTAGAATTAATTTAATAAGAATTTTTGCAAATTTTAAACCATTTTTGAAAATTTAAATTAATTCTTTAAATATTAACTTTTAATTAATAGTTAATTAAACTAATTAAATCTAAGATAGATTTTATGAAATTAATCAAATTAATTTTATTATCTAGGGCCCCGCAATTTTCGAAAAATACAAGCCAACAAATAAGGGTTCCAGTTATTTATTAGATACAGTTACCAAAAATAACAACCTACTTATAAAAGGCAAGTAAATCAAGGAAATAAAGGGGACCATGGGGCTTGGCGGCTAGGGTTAGGAAACCCTAGCCTAGGCAACGATTTTGACCTCCACACAAGGGGTAATTTTCGATTTCCCCTCATGAAAACATAAACAGTTTATGCAATATTATATCAAACACAAGAAAACAAGCCTAAGCTTTGATACCACTGAAGGGTTTTCTAGCAAACAATGAACAAATAATCTCTTATGGTTCACATGCAACCCTAGAAAGATCTATGTTTTCTTCTATGAAGATAATAAACTAAAACTAAAGGCCAACAATAATTTCTAAAGTTTAAAACAAGAATTACCAACCTTTGAATCTTGTTCTTGAAGCTAGCAGCACAAGTGTCCTGCCTCAAATGCAAGTCACACCCAAGCAATGGAGAAGACAGTCCAGCAGAGTAATTCTGGTTCAAAAGTGGCGCAGAAAAAGGGGAGCCAGGAGGTTCCTTTTATAGCCTCCAAGGGTTACAGATGAAACCCTAGAGGAGCCTCCTTAATGGGCAAGCCTGTTGACCATTTGAACCAAGGCTTCTAAACCCTAATTAGGGTTTTCGCCAACTATGGAGTTCCCTCCATATTGGCGCCAACTTTGGCCCTTGGCTATTGGCTTGCCAGTTATTCAACTATTGAATAAATACAAGCCAGTCCCTGCACTTTTAATTAATTAATTTAATCACTGAATTAAATCCAATTAATTTTAGATTAAATCTTAATTAATTATTATAGTTTCTAATTAATATATTAACACTTAAATATATTAATAAGCCATTTAATTAATTTCTATTGATTTATTAGACAATTAATAAATCAACCTTTTACTCTACTGAACTCAATCCTAACCTCCAGCTATGAGGGCAACCCAAATAGACTTTGCTTCAATTAACAAGATAAATATAAATATAAAGTCATGGCTTAGATACCTAATCCAACAAATATGTCTCGGTTACAGTTGAAACCCTAAGGAGCCTCCATAGTTGGCGCCACTTTTGGCCCCTGTCCACTGGCCAGTTATTTATTCAACTATTAAATAAATACAAACCAGTCCCTGCACTTTTAATCAATTAATTTAATCACTGAATTAAATCCAATTAATTCTAGACTAAATCTTAATTAATTATTATAGTTTCTAATTAATATATTAATACTTAAATATATTAATAAACCATTTGATTAATTCTATTGATTTATTAAACAATTAATAAATCAACCTTTTACTCTACTGAACTCTATCCTAACCTCCAGCTATGAGGGCAACCCAAATGGACTTTGCTTCAATTAACAAGATAAATATAAATATAAAGGCATGGCTTAGACACCTAATCCAACAGTCTCCCACTTGGATAAGTCTATGACTTTAATTTATCTTCTAATTAATAAACAACCTGCAGCTTCCAAGAAACTGCTGCCGAACTCTGACCCAGTCAGTTCTGTCCATAGATAAGTGATCATATGATCCTTCGTCTAACAATATATTTTCAAACACGAGACATGGATTGAGATCAATCTCTGTCTGATACTCTGTTTGCCGATTTCCGATTCTGCTTATGACTTTCGGGCTTCTAATTGAACGCATCAATTTAGTCCAGGCTGGCCAGCACTTTAGTCAACTTCAAAATCATCGAGCGGCCTGCAGATATCTGTTTCCCTATCAGGGTCAAGGAACGAATAAGCTTCGACTCATATGCTTGTGTCTTTTACTTGTCAAAATCGTACACAACAATGCGTTTTATAACATCGAGTTACCGATGCGTTTACGCAATATCAATGCACAACCGACTCGCAAATTTCAACTCATATGTCTCCGCTTTAAGATCATAGGATATTATCGTCTCAATCATTGCTCGTGATGTAATCCATGAAGCAATCTATTGAGCACGGGTTTATCCAATACTCAAATCTCTATTTCTAAGTACTCGTGAACGTTGTAGCATTCTTACTACAATGTCTAACTCCTTAAACAATCTACAAACCAATTCACGACAGTCTTTGTTCATACTTACTCCCGAAAAGTATGAGCGACTATGGACTTTTGAATAATCAAATTATTCGGGAAGTGAAACATGCAAAATTGAAACATAAAATCTGACTGGTGGCTACTCTTGCCTAATACCAAGTCTCCACGAGGTAATCACCAAGTCGGATTTTACATAAAACTATTATCGGTTTCTAGATTCCTATTAAACTTTTTAATTCGTGTTATGTATCTATGTTTACTTGACCTTTCACTCTTTCCATGTATTCAAATGTTATACATTTATACACTTCATCCGATCGGATATCCTTCCGATGATATTTCAATTTTGGTCATACTGTCGTTCTCACTAACAACTCCATTTTATGTACAGTGACTTTCCATGGTTCTCGGGATCTTTTGTTCACATGAATGTACCCTAAGACTATTTCGAGGTGTTACGATGTGCCGGTGAGCCACACGCGCTCCATCGGAATGCCAACGAAATTCTTTAACCATTAAGTCCTTATTTGAAAACTCTTTTCAAATTGTTATCAACATTCACCCCAATCATTTTCCAATGATTTCTCACGTATGTACAAAATCCATTAAGTATTCCCAGCCAGGTCATATCCTGAATCTGACTCACTATGCTCTAAGGATTAAGTCATCAAGACATCTTCATGACACTTCTGTTCGATCCAAGAAACTTGTTGGATTCGATCCAGCCCTATTCCAAACTCTTTTGGAATCATAGGATTAGTTGCAATCCTTGTGTCACAACTTTCAATAACTATTTCTTTTCGGAGACTCTTTTCCATGCATCTTGAATCTTATCAAGATCATGCTTACTATGGCCAGGTCTACACTGATGACAACATCTATCTGATATTTGTCAATGGATTATGTGAGTATGTTGCACCTTTTATATCTCTCATGCCAAATCATCACACTTTGCAATGACAAGAAACTCCTTTCCTGAGCTATGCATCTTGAGTCTCATCAAGATCATCTTGGCAGAGTTTCGATCTATCTCATAGACGTTTGTAACCACCTGAGCATGCCGTATCTTTATTAAGTCTTTCACAGCGATCCGTCTCTTAACACCAAGTCGTTACACTTTGTAATGCAAAGAGACGTTTCCTAGAAGCATTATGTAACACACATATGGAGATAGATAACAGCGACACTCCCACTGGCTTTGACACGGTTATGGACTATTCACAAAATCCAGAGCTTATGGCACATTTTGAGAATCCAAACCTTTCTGACATCTTAATGGATATCTTTCAGCCCTTTCTCAAAATCCAATCCTTTGGGATATTTTGAGAATCTGAATATCCTTTCCTGCTAGATGCCCATGGCGTAATCCCGGGCCCACGTACCTTTATACTGGCATACTCTTGTGAGTCCCCATTAGTATGCCGGTGATCCACACGCGCTCCACTAATGACTTACAATATGCAGTATCCTTTCAGATTTCATCTTCTATTGAGAGTGCTTCTCTCGGAGTCAATTTCTTGACTCTGAGTATCGTCTCACTCAACCAGATGTTCTGAAGGTACGTTTCTGTCCATGTTGATTTCTTTTGATGATTCAATTACTCCCACTGGTTTTTAGACCAGTTGTAAAATCGATCAAACTGTCACATAGACTGTATCTCGTTCTAAGGTTCTCTTAATTGGCAGCAACCGGGCTCACCAATGCTTCCAAGTAGTCGGATTGCTAATCCGTATCAACTATTGTAACGCCAAGATACTTATTATATAATTATAAAAAAAGGGTAAATTGGTCATTTTACCTTGGAAGGGTAAAATGGTCTTTTGGACAGAAAAGTATTTGGTTTGAAATAATATTTTGAGTTTTGGACTTAAAATGTTATAAAAACTGATTTTTGGTCGTTTTACCGAAAAAGGGTATTTTGGTCATTTGACCAAGTCAACGACCAATTATGTAAAAATATTGTTGGTTGTGGCAAAAATGTAAGAAATGGAAGTTTTATTGTAATAAAACTTGGTTATTGTGGTCAAAGTTCAAGAAAATGAACTTTAGGACCAAAATTGTAAAATTTTGGGGTATAAATATAAGAGAGTTGACTCTCCTCTTTGACCAGCTCATTGTGCAGCTACGGGAGTGGATTTTTGGAGAGAAATTTCTGGAAGATCATGAAGCTTGAGGCAAGGAATTGGAATCAATGTTTGGAATGGGTGATTCCTAAACAATTTAAGGTTAGTAATTTGATTTCTATCCAAGCTTTTGTGTGTTCTTCACATGATGAACTAGAAACTGAATTTCAGTTATGATTATGTGTTTAAGTTGATGTAATACTTCCATTGAGTCTTGCTAATAAGGACTTAACTAAAGAAAGTGGAAGTAGATTGCTATTAGTGATGAATTTGAAGTTTGGGGTTGTTAGAACTAAGAACCCTAATTCTTCATTTTGATTGAATTGGTTGTTTTGGATGGTTAAAAACCTTGTTAAAGTATAAGGTTTTAGTCCTAGAACAAACCCCAATCGATTAAGGACCTGATTAAGGACTTAATGGACTAAAACTGCTTGCTACAGTGCATAAATCGCGGCTGGACAGGAGGCACCTGCAGGTGCCAGGCGCGGTGCGCCCAAACCCCAGGCGGGGTGCGCCCAGGCGCGGTGCGCCCAGGCGCAGTGCGCCCCTGTCTGGGCGGGGTGCGCCCCTCAAACAGAAACTTTGAAACGCTATCTTTTGCGTTGCTTGTCCGATTAAGCCCAAATTTGGACCATAGGCTCGTTATGGTCTGAAAAGTTTGGGAAAATTTTTAGATTGAGTTTCCGACCCCTCGGGGGCACTGTAGACCGATCCGAATGCCTCGGTGAATAGTAAAATTCATATAAAGTTAGTAAACGGAATGTTTATTAACTAGGCATTATTTATAACGATATTGTATTGAACTCTAGTGTATTAGAGTCAATGTAGATGATTATTAACCTATTATCATTTGATATATAAATGGATAAATAGGTATGGGACAAAATGGTTGTGGTGCACGCAAAGGCAAGAAACAACCGAAATTGAAACGCAGCTAGCATCCAGGTGAGTAATCTCACTGATATCATATGCGATATATGATGATTGTATTGTTACAGGTTGAAACGGCTTCGAGGGACGAAAATGACAAGTGTAAAAATATATGTAAAAGACAATACCAGATAAGCCGTGAGTCATTGCGATGACAAGAACGGAGCTGTGAGTCAATACATATATATACACTATGATGTGACAATACCAGATAAGCCGTGAGTCTATAATAGACAAGAACGGAGCTGTGAGTCAACCTTTTATTGACAAGACCGGGACCAGCCGTGAGTCAGTAAAATGAAATGACAAGACCGGATCCAGCCGTGAGTCAATAAACTTATATAGACAAGACCGGAACCAGCCGTGAATCTAGGCAACAGCGGGATTTTCCTGTGAGCCACATATTTTAGGCAACAGCGGGCTAACCCGTGAGCCATATCTAACCGATGCGGCCTTGTTGGCTATGTCTCCGATGCGGCCTTGTTGGCTATGACTCCGGTGCGGCCTTCGGGCTATGTCTCCGATGCGGCCTTCGGGCTATGATATTTGGTACAGCCTGTTTGGCTATGATTTTGTTACAGGTACATTGTGCAGCCTGTTTGGCTATGATTTTGTTACAGGTACATTGTGCAGCCTGTTTGGCTATGATTTTGTTACAGGTACTTGGTGCGGCCTTTTTGGCTATGATATCGGGTTATTAAACCCAGCTGGTGCAGCCTGCGGGCTATGAATTATATATTGATAATTGTTTTGGTGCAGCTTATATAGCTATGACACAGGGTGCGGCTATTAGCCATGATATATGATGCAGTCCAGTGTGACTAAGAAATATGGGACAGAAATCGTTAGACATGATTATAGATGCAAATAACTAACGTGGCTTGTTGATTATATGTCACAATGATTCAGCCTGTAGGGCTACAGAATAGGATGTGAAATCCTAGAGTATATATGGTCAGCCAGTAAGGCTAGGAGTTTGGATTTGATATCCAGACAGTTATATGATTGGGTCTTGATACGTATTATCTGTAGATTTGATTATTCACTGAGCTTTGTAGCTCATACCGTTTGTTACTGTCCCTGCAGGTTAGCATGATACTGATAGGGGACAAGATAGAGTCCGTGACTTTGAAGTGGGACTCGTAGATGCTGTCAGTAGCAGCCCGGCTTTAAAGGAGTTATGGTATTTTTATACTCTCCTTGATACACTTGTACCCGTATTTATTAAAATATACCCCTTGTTATGGTTTTATGTATTGCAACCTATGTTTTAAATGAAAAATTTTTCAGGGGTGTTTTTGTTTTAAAAGCCGGGTGTTACAACTATAGTGTTTTACCACAAATCGGTATGTCACCCCGATCATAACTACTTATGATGGTGATCAGTACTACTGGTCAAGAGAAGATTATGTCAGTATTTAAAATAGAAATCTGATTTCTGCTCTAAGCCTAGTGATGACTAAAGGTTCTTTCACATGGCTAATCCTGAACTCATTCAGGACTGTCCCAACTCCCACTGTTTCCTAAGAACATGAGTTCTTTCTAAAAGAGCTCTTCTTTTACAGGTATAGAGGGATAGCCATTGAAACGACATTGCTGATCAGGTTCAGGCTAGTCATGAGGTTCAGACGAACACTACAAGACCCTGGACTCTCTATGTGTAAGTAGGATAATCCCAGCTTCACATTTCTGCAGTATCTCCAAAGCCTACTTTGTTTAGAATATGGTTGGAATATGGTCTGACTGGTTTAGTATTCAATGTATCGGAAACTAATTGACAATGTATCTCATACATTGAGGATCGAACTATTTCGACCAACACTCCATCATCTTCCCTAAGACACATTATAACTATTAATGTTCTTGGAAGGGAATAAACTGTGAAACATTTTCCCAGTTTATGTTGTCACCTAGGTTTTGTGGGTCTTGTACTTCCTTTGAAGTCCTTGAACTGTTCAAGGTTTCAATTCAATCACTTATTCTGATAAGCGAAGCCATATTCGTCATACCGATTGACAAATATCGCGGAGTACAACCAATTGTGTTTTATTTGAGGATTCGAGCAATACATAGCAACTGATGTGTTCGTTGCTCCTAATCTGAATCTCTTTTACATCTCTATGTAAACTTATGACTTTGTTAATTCTCTTCAAGACTTGCAATCTTCATTTGACTCTAAGTCAGCTGATTCCAAAATCCTATCCTTTGGATCTTTGGGTGATTCATTTCTTAACACATGTGCTTTATAAAGAACTTAATCATCATATGACTCTAAGTCAAATGATTCCAAAGTCCTGTCTAACTGGATCTTTGGTTGATTCACTTCTTGACACATTAAGAACACAACTCATTAGCTGACTCTAAGTCAGGTGATTCCAAAGTCCTGTCCAACTGGACCTTGGTTGAATTGATTCTTATGACATTTATCTTAACAATCATAAAAGGACACAATTTCTAAAATCCAAACATTTTGGATGCATTCAACATTCAAGTTATCATCAATCATGCATTCAACAGAATCATACAACATTTCAAGGATAATTTCAAACAATAGGTATTAAAAGAAAAACGACAATTTTATTAAAACAAAAATCGTTGAACAATGTACTATATGATAGACAATGTCATATGCATCTAAAATTTAATAACAAGATTTCAATATCTAACTAAACTTCAAAGCTGCATGAGCCGGAAATCCAATCCAAATGTGCTCCTATGCGCCAAAGTCCCGTACCTTACTGATTCCCTGCATACAAACCAAAATCTGACTATCACATTATGCATCAAGGAATTATGGAACAGGAGTTTTGAGGTTTTTAGATATACCTGAGCTTTCAAAAGATTTTAACCTTGGAGTGTCTTCCAATCTTTCCGCGACTGTATCCGATTTTGTAGATTCCCAGTTTAAGACATGTCCAGACGATCTGGATCGTTTCTTGTTGCGTCTTTTCAATGGACTTAATCCAGAAGTAGCTGAACCATTGGAGCTATGCCTGTCCAAGAGTGACTCGTATAAAGTCAACAGTGGACGCAGTTCCATTAAGGTCTTTTTCTGGTCTTCCTTTCTATACGTCTGAATGAACAAATCGTACTTACTGGTCAGTGAAGCGAGTAGAGTGTTAACACTCGACTCCTGACTCATGGAATAACCAAGTTTGTACAATTCGCCTATGTACGCTTCAATCTGAAGAACATGTGAATCGATGCTACTTCCTTCTTTTAACTTACACTCTGCAAGTCTTTTGAAGATCCTAGCTCGTTCCTCTTCAACCGGTTTTTGGAACTTTTCCTCAACCGATTGCATTAACTCATATGGCCCCAAGGATTTAAGATCCTTGCGGAACTCGGGGTCAATGGTCATAGCATGAGGTCACGAATCTTTTCGGATTCATCAACTAAGAAGTTACGTTCATCATAAGAACTCTTTATGATGACTTGTTACGTTGGAACCGGGATCGGATACTCGATGAGATGAGGCTTGCCAGCAATGACGAGAACTCGTCTCCAATTGCGAAGCCATTCCTTACAGTTAAGGCCAGTCAGCCTTTCCATATTTAGCAGGTGCTTTCCGATGCTCTCAGAAATGGGTGAAGGAGGAGAGGGAGGAGAATAGACACTTGATTCAGACATCTACAATAAACAGAATTTTATTAGTTTAATTAATCCTTTTAAATAATTACCCAATATATTATTTATTAAGGCTAGGACCCAAAATGCCCCAACTATGGTGTGAAGAGGGACGCCGTAATCACAACATAATGGTCATTAAGGTAGATAATACACTTATCAATTTCATCTTATGAAATTCCTAGACCTGTTGAGACACATTGAACTATTCAATGGCATGTTTAGTCTCGGATGTGCCCCACTGTTTGTGACTGGGATGCCGTGGATCACAAACCGGGTGTGAATAACCATGCAAATTAGCTTGGTACTCTCGAAGTCAATTGCCATCTCTAATTAACGAGCCAGTTAACCACACACGCTCCGTTAATAATGACAAAATCGAGAAACCCATTGCAACTCTTTGCGGACCCCAGTTGGCGTGCCGGTAAACCACACACGCTCCACCAACGTTCCACAAAGTGCAATGTGCAATTCCATGGATTAGCACCAATTCACATTTTTAACCTAAAGTAACTAGATTGGGTTTTTTTTCAAGGTTCTAGTACTTTCAATCATAGCATTATACTTTTAAGAGGCTTAGCGGTTCTATCAAACCCGTTCGACTAACGACACTCGACTAACCAGGAGAGCAGTGGGTAAGGGTGAATACCCATTAGACTGTCATTTTATAGGTAGTCGCCTTATACCCTCTTTATAGGACAGTTTTGTGAATGAGGCCTACTAGTGGTAAGACTAACCAATTTTCTTATATATAAATATTAACATTTAATTATAAATATATAAGATATATTTTATTCTTATTAAAACATTTTAGAATTAATTTAATTATAATTTTCGCAAATTTTAAACAATTTTTTGAAAATTTAAATTAATTCTTTAAGCTGATTTAATTGTTCTTTTAATTAACAATTAATTAAACTAATTAAATCTACGATAGATTTTATAAATTAATCAACTTAATTTTCTATCTAGGGCCCCTATAGGATCGAAAATTACAAGCCAGGTAAAAGGATTTCTAGTTATTTAATTAATCCAATTACCAAAAATAACAACATACTTTTAAAAGGCAAGTAAATCAAGCAAATAAGGGGGACCATGGGGCTTGGCGGCTAGGGTTAGGAAACCCTAGCCTAGGCAACGAAATTGGCCTCTCTCCAAGAGGTGTTTTTCGCAAAAAACACTCAAGGAAAAATAATCCATGCAGTTTATATCAAACATAAGAAAACAAGCCTATGCTCTGATACCACTGAAGGGTTTTCTAGCAAACAATGAACAAATAATTCATATGGTTCACATGCAACCCTAATATGATCTATGTTTTCTTCTATGAAGATAATAAACTAAAAATTAAAGGGAACAGTTATTTCTAAAGATCAAAACTGAGAAAACCAACCTTTTGATCTTATGATCCTAGAAGCTAGCAGCACAAGTGTCCTGCCTCAAATGGTGTCACACCCAAAGCAATGTAGAAGAAAGTCCAGAAGAGTAATCTTGGTTCAAGTTGGCGCAGGTTTTAGGGTGGCCAGGTGCCTCCTTTTATAGCCTCCAAGGGTTACAGCTGAAACCCTAAGGAGCCTCCAAATGGGCAAGCCTGCTGACTAAGTGGACCAAGCCTTTTCTAAACCCTAATAGGGTTTCGCCATCTATGGAGAATCCTCCATAGTTGGCGCCACTTTTGGCCCCTGTCCACTGGCCAGTTATTTATTCAACTACTAAATAAATACAAACCAGTTCCTACACTTTTAATCAATTAATTTAATCACTGAATTAAATCCAATTAATTCTAGATTAAATCTTAATTAATTATTATAGTTTCTAATTAATATATTAATACTTAAATATATTAATAAACTATTTGATTAATTCTATTGATTTATTAAACAATTAATAAATCAACCTTTTACTCTACTGAACTTTATCCTAACCTCCAGCTATGAGGGCAACCCAAATGGACTTTTCTTCAATTAACAAGATAAATATAAATATAAAGTCATGGCTTAGACACCTAATCCAACAAATATGTCTCGGTTACTAGACATACCTATCGGCTAAACTTTCGAATTGTCATCAGTGTATGGTTTATTACACTAAGTCATCCAACTATTGAGTTCGAAGCTTTGTAGGTAAGAATGGTTATTGATGCCTCACATCTACTACTGGTGTTGCAGCAGAGATCACTGGCATAGAGTTTCGAAATATCCACACCATTTGGTTTCAAATGATGAATCATCTATTTCTTGCAGCAGAAAGATAAAGGTGGTTAAGAATGGATTTATGCGTGTGATAGATTACGGTACGCAATCTAACCATCGGCACGGACTTTTTAACTCTCGACTCTGAGTGGCTTTACTCAAAGTGTCTAGAAGTTTGTGTTGCAGAACACCTTTATATTTGGTTAAGATAGGTTGTCAGTGCTTCATACTTACTATGGTGTAACAGTAAGAATCACCAACACTTAAGTGTTACCTCAGTAGTGAGTGGTATAAATCGGTGCGTCGTCGGTAGATAATGTTTAGATTTTTAAATTTTCTGAAAGGAAAGACATAAAATGGAAGACATATTTTTTTAAGTTTTCTGAAAAGTAAAACATAACTAAAGCATATTTTTGTATTTTAACATTTTATAATTTTGTTTGATTTTTGTTTAGATAAATTCTCCCCCTTAAATTTGTGCATGGGAAAGAATTTTGAAAAATTAAGAATCATGAACAAATTTAACGAAACAAAAATAATGTACAATATTTACAGAACTGATTTAATCAATCATCAAAACGTATCATTTTAAGCATAGCCACAAGCACATCAAATCGAGCTTTTGGAAAAGGTTTTGTGAATAAGTCCGTGACATTGTTATCTGTGTGAACTGATTCCAAATGAATCAATTTTCGCTCGTAACAGTCTCGAATAAAATGAATTTTACTGTCGGTGTGCTTGGTCTTAGAATGTTGGACAGGGTTTTTCACGATTTTGATAGCCGCCTCATTGTCACAAAATATGAGAGTATCAAGAAAGTTCATACCATAGTCAAGGAGTTGATGCTGCATCCAGATGACCTGAGAGCAACAGGTCGAGGCAGCAACATACTCAGCCTCAGCTGTAGAAGTTGACCTGGTCTACTGCTTCTTGCATTGCCAGGAAATCAGTCGGTCGCTTAAGAATTGACATCCAACACTGGTGGATTTTCTGTCAATGTCGCAAACTCTATAATTGCTATCTGAAAAAGCATAAAGATCAAATTCACGATCTTTGGATACCAGAGTCCTAATTTAGGTCTCCCTTTAAGGTATCTAAATATCCGTTTGACATTAGTTAAATGAGAGTTTTTAGGATTGGCCTGATGTCGACCGTACTGGCAGACTGCAAAAACGATATCCGGTCTACTTGCCGTCAAATACATTAGGGAACCAATCAGAGAACAATAGTGCGTTTGATCAACAGGTTCACCATCTAGATCTGAGGATAGCAGAGGTCGCTCAGACATCAGGGTGTTGGCAGCTTTTGCGTCCTTGAATTCAAACTTCTCGAGAATATCCTCCACATATTTTCCTTGATGAAGCAGAATACCCTTTGAGCTTTGATTAACTTGTAACCCAAGAAACATTGTCATCTCACCTAACGAACTCATCTCGAACCGTTTCTTCATCACATGCTCAAACTCATGACATAAAACTTCACTTGTAGAACCAAAAATAATGTCATCCACATAGATCTAGACAACAATTTGGTCATTATCTTAGCGCTTGATGAACAGAGTCTGATCAATGGTGCCTCTTGTGTAACCATGCTGCGACAAATGATCTATCAATGTTGCGTACCAGGCACGGGGAGCTTGATGAAGACCATAGAGAGCTTTGTCATGTTTGTAGACGTGATTCAGAAACTTAGAGTTGACGAAACCCGGAGGTTGATCAACATAAATTTCTTCTTTCACTTCACCATACAAGAAAGTAGTTTTGACATCCACCTGGTAGACAGTAAAGTTCATATATGATGCATAGGTGAGGAAAATCCGAATCGCTTCAAGTCGAGCCACCAGAGCATAGACTTAAGTATAATTAAGGCCTTCAATTTAACGAAAAACGCGAACCACTAGGCATGCCTTGTTGCGCACAATGACTCCTGAGTCATCTTGGTTGTTGCAAAATACCCATCTCATGTCAAGAGATTTCTTACCCTCGGGTAGTTCCACCAATTGCCAAACAATTAACTTCTCGAATTGATTATGCTCTTCATGCATGGCATCCACCCAACTTGGTTCATTAAGTGCCATCTGTACATTCTTGGGCTCTATTTGAGAGATGAAGCATGAATAGAGGCACTCGTTGACAGTACCATTTTGGCTTCTGGTTTGAACACCTTCATCCAAAGGACCAATCACGTTGTCAAGTGGGTGATCATGTTGTATTATAGAAGGTATAGCGTGTTCGAGCGTAGCAGTAGAAACCGGAAGATTTGTGATGTTCTCAATACTGCCTGAGCCTGAAGCACCTCTGTCAGAATCTCTGAAGTCATGAAAGGAACTTGTAACATACTCATCAAGAATTCTCTCGGGAAAGAGTGAATCCATGAGAGTGGAGTCGAAATGATCAGCACGATCAGAATTGAGAGCATTTTCATGAGAAGCAGATTGATCGACAATTGGAGGTTCACCAACAACCTGGGATGAGTCAGCAGGAGCATTCTCAGTTGCAATAGTGGAAGTAGGAGATACACCGTCATTTGGAACAGGTTCTTTAAGAATCACTGACGGGTTGATAAGATCATGAATAATTTCTGCATCATCATCTCTGTTTACTCTACTTGGGCCTAGTTGTGTACCTGAAACATCACCAGAAAACACATAGAATGGTTTAAACAAATCACCATAGTTTAACAACCAGTCAGGTCCAACACGGGAATCTGTCGTGTTCTCTTCTAGCTATCTCACGTCGTACGATTCCACGATCTGCTTGGTGACCTTGTTGTACACTCGATATGCCGTCTTACTTGAATATCCAACGAAATAGCAATCATCCGCTTTGGAGTTGAACTTCGGAGTAGCTTCAAGATAAAGAAGAGTACAAGGACAACCGATGGTACGGAAATGCGAGACGTTTGGTTTGCAGCCATATAGAATCTCATATGGAGTTTTCATTTGAGCTTTATTGATGATGACCCGATTCAGAACATAATATGCTGTACATGCAGCATCAATCAAAGTTTTGTTTCGACGCTCAGCAACACCGTTTTGTTGAGGTTTTCAAGCGGCACTATACTGATGCAGTACTCCCTTATCTACACAAAATTTATTCAGTACCACATTCTTAAACTCCCTTCGTCTTCAGATTCGTTTGATTCTCGATAATATTGAGGAACTTTATGACCAGCTCAGTAGTTTCACTTTTGTTCCGTCAGAAGAAAACCCAAGTAAAACGTGAGTAATCATCAATAATAACTAAACAGTAAGAACTACGATTACTACTGACAACATTGACAGGGCTAAAAAGATCCATATGAAGCAACTGAAGGAGCGAGTCAATGGAATTGATCATTTTAGGCTTGTGCGGCTTCCGGTGATGTTTGCCTTGAGCACAAGCAACACATTTTTCAAAAGTAATGAAGTCCTTGATTGGAAGTCCTTGAACAAGATCATTCTTTGCAAGACCATTTAGATTTTTCGGGTTGGCATGACCAAGACGTCGATGCCACAACATGGTATTCTGTTCTGAAGCTTTCGAGAATAAGCAGGTGACGTTTTCTGGAATGTTGTGATTCATGTCGATGATGTAGGCATTGTTTTGACGTTCTGATCGAACAAGTATCAACTCCTCAGGAATGACTACGCCGGATTTGAGAATAAGACATTCCTTCTTTGTAAAGTGGGTTGAAAAACCCTTGTCACCAATCTGAGAAACGCTCAGCAGACTGTGCTTGAGCTCAGGTATAAAGTTGACATTCTCAAACTTCAACACGCCATTTGATACAGTTCCCTTTTGTGTGGTCTTTCCTCTTTCACCACCCACGAAGCAGGCACATCCACCATTAAAATTTTCAACATTGTGCAATTAGGACATGTCGCCTGTCATGTGCCTGGAACAGCCACTATCAACATACCATGGTCTGATGACATTCCTCCGTAACTGTTCCTGCACAAGTTGTGGGATTAATTAGATTTAGGCACCCAGTCCATATGGAAACTGAGTTGACCGTTACTATCAACACAAGAAATTGATTCCAAGCTCATGTCATGTTGATCAATTAAAGGTGAAATATCAGAAGATTTCTTAACACTGCCTTTAGGAACCCATTTATAATGAGATTTGAATCTTTTATCTTTGGTCCAAATGGGAACATTTGCATTAAGTTTAGAGTTAGAACTACTGTTTGAAGATGATTCATGAAATGACTTAGACTTCACAAAGGTTGGTAAATTATAGTCATTTCTTGAAATATGCTTTTTGTTTTTAGTAGTTAAGTTCCTGGCCTTTGTGTCATTGCATTTTTTATTTCGAGAACGTGACCTCGAGGGTTTTCTTTTATGAGATCTCCCTTTTGGTACGTGTTACCAAACCTTTTCATGTTGAGTAGCATACAAGTGTCGGGGACAATTTATGGCTGTATGACCAGCAATTCCACAGTTAAAACAAGTCTGTCTTTTCAATGAAGTATTGGAATTTTGTCTAGGTCTAGATTTGTTCAAAATATTCCCACACACACACAAACATGCAACTGATTTGTTAACCACATTCTCATCACAAGAGTTTTTAAAAAAACTAGAAGTGTTAATATCATTTTCACACACGAATTTAAAACAGGCAAAACACGAATATTAGTCTTTGAGCAGTTTTTATTAAAAATAAGAGTGGGCTTGTCTTCATCATCTTCCTCCTTCAATATTGATTTATCTGCACATGAGGTGGAAACATCAGTAGATTTTATTTCAGAAATCTCAACGATGCCAGACATATCCTCTTGAATAAAATTCGAAAGGTAACATTCTTCAGATTCCTCAGTTTCAGAAGATGAAACAAAGTTATTATTGAAGGGAGGGGGCACACATCTATAACCAAGTCCTTCTCCATATTTACTAGACCGTTTGGTTTGGTGTTCAATTATAGACTCAACTACTTCACTTGATATATCAAATTTCTTAATTGAATTCAGTATTTTGAAATTTTAATTTCAATGCATCATTTTCAGCAGTTAATCTAGCAACTTCTTTGTTTGCAAAGTCGAATCACAAGATTTTACACTAAATTCTTCATACAATTTGTTAAAATCTGAGGTTTTAGGTTCTAACTTTTCTTGGAAAGGCTTCAATTTCTTTTTAGTGTTATAAACAAGATTTTCCATTTCAAACATTTGTTTGAAGAGATTATCATTTATTTCATGGTATTTATTATTTTTATCAATGCAGAATTGTGAAGAGCAAGAATGTTCACTAACTCATCACTGGCAGGGGAGGAGGCAGGATTGGTAGAAACCATGAAAGCAATCTGGAGATCCATCATTTGTTCTTCAACTGCGTAAATATCCATATCACCTTCAATCTGTGAAAGGTGAGCTCTACCTTCTCCATTTAAGTTCAGATCCTGCAACTGATTATCCCATGTGAACTGTTGAGCAACATGGCTCTTTCTGTATTTTTCTGTTGAGGAGAAGCTTCACGATTAGTTCCAGCAGGTACCAGGTTCCTCTCAGTATTCTCCATTATGGGCTTGGTACATTCATGAGCAAAGTGACCAGGTTCGTTGCAGCTGAAACAACGAAGATTTGCTTTGCTGAAGCCCACCTTTCTGTTACCACGGTTATTTGCCCAATTGTTTCTGCCAGTTCTTTGAGTAAATCTCTTGGCCCTTAGAACCGCCATAGCGATATACCAAGAGATATCCATTTCCTCCAAATCATCATGGTTGACTTGATTGAGATCCTCTACCATCATCGGTTGAACTAGTTCACCAGCAACGAGAGTGTTCTAGCAATTTAAGAGACCAGCCATCATTCCCAGATTTTCTTTAGCTCCTTTGGGATGAACTGGAATGGAAGTAGTAGTGCAGCAGTAGGAGCGGGCACGATAGGGACTGAAGATGACATTGATGTGCTTGATGAGGAGGAAGCTTGCTGAGTTTGGACTTTGGCAGGAAGAGCTGAAAAAGCGCTATTGGTAGAGATACACAAGTTAGCAGCTTGATATGAACTGGCATGATTGATCTCTCTCTGTTTGTCATCCATATCGCATGCTTTTACAATAGCCATTACTTCAGCAAGTGACAGTTTACTAAGATCTTTGGTCTTTTTAATGACTGCAACATACATGTCCCAGCTCTTTGGAAGGGAATTCAACAACTTCTTGTTAACTTCAGCTTTGGACAACACAATTCCAGCAGTCGACATTGCGGTGTTCAAGGTGATGAAGCGATGCAGTTGAGTCTCTAGAGATTCTCCAATCACATGATTAAACATGTTGAACTTTCGACGAAGCATGTGTTGTCTGCTCTGCATCATGGCATCATTTCCTTCATAAACCTCAATTAGAGCTTCCCATAGAGATTTTGCAGTATCATATTCTCCAAAACCTTGGGCAATATCAAGAGATAGCGCCATGGTAAGAGTGGCAAGAGCTTTCTCATCACGTTCCACAATATCAAATTCTGCATCTGAATATTGTGCAAGAGGTTTATCTATCACATCTCCATTTTGAAGAGTAATTGTGATTTTGGGTAGAGTACGCAGAAAACTTCTCCACAGCTTAATGTCCTTCATCTAAATGTATTGCTCGAAGGGGTATTTCCACTCTGCAAATCCATCGGCATTTGTCAGCCTGGGGATACGAGTGACAGTGCCCATAACCGAGTCGAGATCTGAATGCATTGTTGAACAGAATCCATCTGAAATGATTTGACAAACACCAAAAATTAACTGGCAAAAATCAAATAGCAGCTGGACCGAAAACCTAGAATTCACGCCGAAATCCTCCACTGAAAACAAGCAGGACCGAAAAGCAGTACCGAAAACCACCTGAACCGAAATCCTTGGGCGAAAACCTTCAACCGAAATCAGTCTTGAGACGGAAACAATAAAACCCTAGGAGGACACCGAAAAACTTAATTGGGCTGACCGAAATCCTCGCTAAGCTGACCGAAATCCCAATAAACCCTAGCCGAAAACCTACACAAGTTCCACCGCCACCGAAAACCTAAGGATCCTGACCGAAAACCTTGACCAGATCTAGAAAACGCCAAAACACTTCTTAAAACTCCGTTTTTGGATCAAAAACACCGTTTTTGGATGAATTTTCCTTGAATATGTCAAGAACACGAAGAACGTGAAGTACAAAAACACCCAAAACAATCAAAAACAGTCTAAATCGATCCAAATCATCCAAATCCAAGCAAAGGTAATGAAGTGATTGATACCAAAAACACAACGTTTAAAGCTCTGATACCAATTGTAGGTCCCAAACAATCTCAAAACGGATCTAAATGGTATCAATCACACAATATAAAGACGGATTACCACAATCTTCAATGCACTCTATTAATCTTCAATAGACGGGTACATAAGATCGCTTAGGTTGCTTGAACACACAAGAATTCGCTATAAAAGCCTAGAGCTCCAAAACAACCAACCAACACAATGAATGAATACAATACATATATATATATACCTAAGCTACCCAGATCGATATCCAAAGCCCATGGGCCGAAATCCTCTACAGGCCTGACCGAAATCGCTAGGATTTCGGTCATCATGACCGAAATCGCTAATTTCGGTCATCATGACCGAAATCTTAGGGGATTTCGGTCCAAGGCCGAAATCATCAAACAGCCCCTTTAACTTTGATATTTTCCAGTTTGAACCCTGTAAATGTAAAGATTAAACTACAAAATAAGTCCTAACAATAATTATAACTGAAAACGTAAAATTGCATCAAACGTAAACCAAAGTAAACTTGCATTCAAAACAAAACTTGAATCAGAGACGAATGCTTCTAAAATCAGGGACTAATCCAATTCTCTATGATCGATGGCGTTATACAATCCAGAACCCACGATTGCACAAGAGTTAAACAATGAACGATAAATCAAAAATAAAACAAAAACGAACCCAACTAATGAATGTAAACTGCTAACCTACGAAATCTGAGTCAAAGAAGCCTGAGTTCCACTCAAAGGATCAATATTCGCTCCCGAAATCCAAAGTGGGAGCCTCTATTTATAGTTGAGAAAAATCGCTCTTTGCGCAGCAGATAGGCATAGTACGTTCCGTGGATCAACCTTATCCCCCCGTTTCTTCGCACTTTGAATTTGAAACAAATCCGACTTAGATATGATCCACGTGCCCGCGCCGCGGTCTTTTTTCCTCCGTTCCGCGAGTATCACTTCGACTTGATCTTCAGATTTGCCATTACTTATTCAATTTTACACAAAATCCCCTTATATCCGTACTAAAACACAAAACAAGTCCTTGGAACTTAAAGTGAGTAATGTTAGCATCTTAGAACGATAATTCTACTAAAACATAGTCCAATAACACCTAACATGGCTAACATTGCTAGGCGTTATCTGATGGATGCAAATCACGGTTGAATTAACAATGATTCCTTATGTTATGAAGCTAAGAATATCATTTTGGGTTGGTGAATGATGGTTCCTTCTTCGGTTTAAGAGAATAATAAGTAGTGTTGTTAGGACTTATTTTTGTGGTTTAATCTTTGCATTTATAGGGACTAAAATAGAAAATATCAAAGTTAAAGGGTCTGTTTGAGGATTTTGGCCAGGGACCGAAATCCCCCTAGATTTCAGTCATGATTCGGTGGGCCTGGTCTGGCGATTTCGGTTGGACAGGTCCATGGGATTGGGGTTTTCGGTCTGGTAGGCATAGGTATATATATGTGTCATTAGCCTTCATTTGGCTGGTTTGTTGTTTTAGAGCATTAGACTAGCATAGCGAAATTCTTTGTGTTCAAGCAACCTTAGCGATCTTATGTACCCGTCTATTGAAGATTAATAGAGTGTATTAAAGATTGTTTGTGTTTTGATTGATACCATTTAGATCCGTATTGAGTAATTTGTGACCAACAATTGGTATTAGAGCTTGAAAACCTGGTGTTTTTGAGTTTTTGGTATCAATCTCATCATTACCTTTGCTTGGATTTGGAGGATTTGGATCGATTGGGACTGTTTTTGATCATTTTGGGTGTTTTTGTTCATTCTTTTCTTCGTGTTCTTGACATATTCAAGAAACAATCATCCAAAACAGAGTTTTTGATCCAAAAACGACATTTTGACAAATGTTTGTGCGTATCTTAGATCTTAAGGAAGATTTCGGTCACGCTCCAGGACATTTCGGTGGCGGCGGATTTTGTCCTGGATTTTGGTTAGGGTTTGTTACATTTCGGTCCATTAAAAGTGGTTTTTGGTTGGCCTAACTAGCGTTTTCGGTGTCTCTCTAAGGTTACATCGATTTCGGTCGTTTTCGGTCAAGATTTTTCCAGCCTCATTTTCGGTTCTCTTGCTTTTCGGTTCTCGATTTCGGTTGAAGGGTTTTTTCGATGGTGGTTTTCGGCCTAATCAAGTGATTTCGGTCCTGTTGATGATTTTCGGTTCATTTGCCTATTGATTTTTGGTGCTTTTTAAAGTTTTATTTTTGATGGATTCAGATATTACAAACGTTAACACTGATCTCGACTCAGTTATGGGTACGGTCACCCGTATCCCTAGGTTGATCAAGGTTGAAGGCTTCTCTAAATGGAAGTACAGATTTGAATAGTACATCAAGATGAAGGATGTCAAACTGTGGAGAAGTTTCTTACGCCCTCCAGTCAAAATTACAATGACCAGAGATGATGTTGTAATTGACAAACCTTTTGAGGAATACTCTGACCTGGATTTTGAAAAAGTTGAACAGGATCAGAAAGCTCTCGCTACACTTTCTATGGCACTTTCACCAGAAATTGCTTAGCGTTTTTGTGAATATAAGTCTGCTAAAGAACTTTGGGATGCATTAATTGATGTCTATGAGGGAAATGACAATATGAAACAATGCATGCAGGATCTGCTTCGTCAGATGTTTAACTTGTTTAATCACATACTTGGAGAATCCCTTGAAGCTCAATTACAACGGTTCATTACTCTAAACACTGAAATGACAACTGCTGGATCACTTTGTCAAAAACTGAGGTCAACAAGAAGCTTCTGAACTCCCTCCCAAGAAGTTGGGATATAAATGTGACTATCATTAAGAAGACCCGCGATTTATCTAAGCTTTCTCTCTCTGAAATAATGGCTATCATCAAGTCATGTGACATCGATGATAAACAAAGAAAGATTAATCACGTCACGTCATATCAATCCGCTAATCTTGGAGTCTCTACGAACAGTGCTTTCTCTGCTCTCGTTGCTCAAGTTCCAAATCAGCAAGCTCCTTCCTCTTCTAGTATTCCAATGGCTGCTCCAGCATTTACTACACCTTTCCAGCTACCAAATTTGCAACTCAAACTCCATCTCTTCCCAAAGGAGCTGAAGAAAACTTAGGCATGATGGCTGGTCCTCTCAACTGCTATAATGCTCTTATGCCTGGTGAACTGGTTTAACCAATAATGGTGGGAGATCTTGATCAAGTCAACCCTGATGATTTGGAAGAAATAGACATCTCTTGGCATATCTCTATGGCGGCATTCAGGGCCAAGAAGTTTACTCAGAGGACGAGAATAAACAATTGGGTTAACAACAATGCTGACAGGAAGGTGGGCTTCAGCAAAGAAAATCTCCGATGTTTCAACTATAACGAGCTTCGTCACTTTGCTCGTGAATGCACTAAGCCCAGAATGGAGAATACCGAGAGGAATCTAGTGCCTGTTGGAATAAACCGTGATGCTGCTCCTGAACTTCAGAATGCAGAAAGAGCCATGGTTGCTCAACAGTTCACATGGGAGAACCAGCTGCAGGATCTGAACCTCAATGGAGATGGTAGAGCTCATCTTGCTCAGATTGAAGGTGACATGCACGTTGATGCATCTGAAGAGAAAATTATGGATCTCTAGTTCGCCTTCATGGTTTCTAGCAATCCTGATTCTGTCCCTGCCAGTGATAAGGTTAGTGAAGTTTCTTGTTCCTCCAAATCTTACACTAATAAAATTGCTAAATACCGTGAATTAAATGATAATCTTGTTAGCGAAATTTTTGACCATGAAAATATTGTGCATAGACATAAAAAGAAACTGAAACCTTTACAAGAAAAGATAGATGCTAAAACCTCAGGCTACCGAATCCAACCTTAAGAAAATTTATGTATCAAATGAGGTAGTTAAATCTATAATTGAACATCAAACTAAGTGGTCTAATATACACGGTGAAGGACTTGGATATAGTTTTGTTCCCCCTCCCTATAATAATAATTTTGTTCCATCCTTGGAGACTGAAGAATCAGAAGAATGTTATCTGTCGAATTTTATTCAAAAGGATAAATCTGGCACCACTGATAGTTTTGAAATGAAATCTACTGATGCTTCTACCTCATGTGTAGATAAATTGAAATTGAAGATTGATGACAAGGAAGACCCACCTGCTTCTGTTTCTGATAAAAATTGTTTAAAAATTAACGCTTATGTTTTGCCTAATGATTGTGTGCTGTAGACATTAAAACTTCTAATGTTTTGAAAAAACCATGTGATGTTAGCTTTAAAAAATCTAGGACAACGGTCTTCATTAACAAATCTGTTTCATGCTTGTGTGTGTGTTGAAATAATTTGAGTAAATCTGGACCTGGACAGAATTCCAATACTCCCTTGAAATGAAAAACTTGTTTTAATTGTGGAATTGTTGGACCTATAGCCAAAAATTGTCCCCGACACTTGTATGCCTCTCAGCATGAACATGTTTGGCAGAACGTGTCAAAAGGGAGATCTCATCTCAAGAATCAACTTCAAATAGTAGTTCTGATTCTAAATTCAATGCAAATATTCCCATTTGGTCCGAAGATAAAGGATTTAAATCACATTATAAATGGGTTCCTAAAAGCAGTGTCTAAAAAACTTATGCTGTTTCACCTATGCTTGATCAACGTGATATGAGTTTCGAATCAATTAAGTGCATCGATAGCAAGGGTCAACCCAGTTTCCGTATGGACTGGGTGCCTAAATCTAATTAACCCCGCATCTTGTGCAGGAACAGTTATGGAGGAATATCATCAAACCATGGTATGTTGATAGCGGCTATTCCAGGCTCATGACAGGCGACATGTCCTAATTGCACAACGTAGAAAATTATAATGGTGGATATGTTTGCTTTGCGGGAGGTGAAAAGGGAAAGATCACACAAAAGGGAACTTTCTCAAATGGCGTGTTGAAGTTTGAGAATGTCAACTTTTTACTTGAGCTCAAGCACAGTTTGCTGAGTGTTTCTCAGATTTGTGACAATAGTTTCTCAACCCACTTTACAAAGAAAGAATGTCTAATTCTCAAACCTGGCGTAGTCATCCCCGAGGAGTGGATTCTTGTCCGGTCAGAACGACAAAACAATTCTTACATCATCGACATGAATCACAACACTCCAGAAAACGTCACTTGCTTATTCTCGAAAGCTTGAGAACAGAATGCCATGTAATGGCATCGACGTCTCGGTCATGCCAATACAAAGAATCTGAATCGCCTTGCAAAGAATGATCTTGTCCGGGGGCTTCCGATCAAGGACTTCATTAAATTTGAGAAATTTCTTGCCTGTGCTCAAGGCAAACATCATCGGAAGCCGCATAAGCCTAAACTGATCAATTCCATTGATTCGCTCCTTCAGTTGCTTCACATGGATCTCTTTGGCCCTGTTAATGTTCTCAGTATTAACCGAAGTTCTTATTGCTTAGTTATTATTGATGATTACTCACGTTTTACTTGGATTTTCCTTTTGAAGAACAAAAGTGAAACTGCAGAGCTGGTCATGAAATTCATTACTCTTATTGAAAATCAAACGAATTTGAAGACGAAGGCCATCTGATGCGACAATGGAACTGAGTTCAACAACGTGGTATTGAATAAGTTTTGTGTAGATAAAGGAGTGCAGCGTCAGTATAATGCTGCTCGAACACCTCTACAAAACGGTGTTGCTGAGCGTCGGAACAGAACTCTGATTGATGCTGCACGTACCATCCTGTGCTACTCAAAATTACCAGTGATCTTTTGCGCTGAAGCAATTAACACAGCCAATTATGTTCAGAATCGGATCATCATCCACAAACCTCAAATGAAGACTCCATATGAGATTCTCTATGGCTTCAAACCAAATGTCTCGCATTTCCGCACTTTTGGTTGTCCTTATACCCTTCTTCATCTTGAAGCTACTTCGAAGTTCAACTCCAAAGCGGATAATTGCTACTTCGTTGGATATGTAAGTAAGAATGCGTATCGGGTGTATAACAAGGTGACCAAGCAGATCGTGGAATCGTATGATGTGCATTGACTAGAAGAGAACCAGACAGATGTCTGTGTTGGACCCGACTGCCTGTTTAATTATGCTGACTTGTTTAAACCATTCTATGTGCTTTCTAGTGATGTTTCAGGTACACAACCAGGTTCTAGTGGAGTAAACAGAGACGATGATGCAGAAATCATCCTTGATCTCATCAAGCCGTCAATGATCCTTGAAGACCCTGCTCTAATTGACGGTGAATCTCCTGCCTCCACTATCGTAACTGAAGATGCTCCTGTTGACTCATCTCAGGTTGTTGACGAATCTTCTGTTGTCAATCAATCTGCTTCTCATGAAGATGCTCTCAACTCTGATACTGTTGATGTCTTCAACTCCACTCTCATGGATTCCCTTTTTCCCAAGAGAATTCTTGACGAGTATGTTGCAAGTACCTCTCAAACTTCAGAGATTCTGACAGAGGTGCTTCAGGCTCAGGTAGGGTTGAAAATATAACAAATCCTCCGGTCTCTACTGCTTCACTCAAAGATGTTGTGCCTTCAAGAATGCAGCGCGATCACCCAATTCATAATATGATTGGCTCTTTGGACGAAGGGGTTCAAACCAGAAGCCAAAGTGGTCCAGTCAATGAGTGCCTCTATTCTTACTTTATCTCTCAAATAGAGCCGAAGAATGTACAGATGATACTTAATTAACCTAGTTGGGTGGATGTCATGCATGAAGAGCTTAATCAATTTGAGAAGTTTAATGTCTGGCAATTGGTGGAACTACCCGAGGGCAAGAAATCTCTTGACACGCGATGGGTGTTTCGAAACAAGCAAGATGACTCGGGAGTTAGTGCGCAACAAGGCACGCCTGGTGGTTCGTGGATTTCATCAGATTGAAGGCCTTGATTATACTGAAGTTTACGCTCCGGTGGCACGACTTGAAGCAATTCGAATTTTTCTCGCCTACGCATCGTACATGAACTTCACTGTATACCAGATGGATGTCAAGACCGCCTTCTTGTACGGAGAAGTGAAAGAAGATATTTACGTTGATCAACCTCTGGGTTTCGTCAACTCAAAATTTCCGAATCATGCCTACAAGCTTGATAAAGCTCTTTATGGTCTTCATCAAGCTCCCCGTGCCTGGTACACAACATTGACGGATCATCTGCTGCAGCATGGTTACATAAGCGGCACAATTCATCAGAATCTGTTCATTAAGCGACAAAATGCAGACCAAATCGTTGTCCAGATTTATGTGGATGACATCATCTTTGGTTCTACAAGCGAAGCCTTATGCAAAGAGTTTGAGCAAGTGATGAAGAAACGATTCGAGATGAGTTCATTGGGTGAGATGACAATGTTCCTTGGGTTACAAGTTAAGCAAAGCTCAACGGGTATACTGCTTCAACAAGGCAAATATGTGGAGGATATTCTCGAAAAGTTGGAATTCAAGGATGCAAAAGCTGCCAATACCCCGATGTTTGAGTGACCACTGCTATCTTCAGATCCAGATGGAGAACCCATCGATCAGACGTTCTATTGTTCTATGATTGGATCTCTAATGTATTTGACGACCAGCAGACCGGACATCGTTTTTACAGTCTGCCAGTCTGCTCAACATCAAGATAATCCTTAAAACTCTCATTTAACTGCTATCAAACAAATCTTTAGATACCTTAAAGGGAGACCTAAATTGGGTCTCTGGTATCCAAAGAACCGTAAATTTGATCTTTATGCTTTTTAGATAGCAATTATGGGGTTGCGACATTGACAGGAACTCCACAAGTGCTGGATGTCAATTCTTAGGAGACCGACTGATCTCCTGGCAATGCAAGAAGCAGCAGACCGTGTCAACTTCTACAGCTGAAGCTGAGTATGTTGCTGCCTCGGCCTGTTGTTCTCAGGTCATCTGGATGCAGCACCGACTACTTGACTATGGTATGAACTTTCTTGACACTCGTATATTTTGTGACAATGAGGCGGCTATCCAAATTATGAAAACCCGGTTCAGCATTCTAAGACTAAGCACATTGATATTAAAGTTCATTTTATTCGAGATTGCTACGAGCGAAAATTGATCCATTTGAAATCAGTTCACACAGACAACAATGTGGCGGACTTAGTCACCAAACCTTTTACAAAAGCTCGGTTCAATGTGCTGGTCTAAATGCTTAAAATAATACGTTTTGATGACTGTTAAATCAGTTCTGTAAATACTGTATATTATTTTTGTTTCATTAAATTTGTTCATGGTTTTAGTTTCTCAAAAATTCTTTCCCATGCACAAATGTAGGGGGGAAGAAAAACAAAACAAAAATTACAAAATTTAAAAATCCAAAAACATTCCGTTTTCCTTATGTCTTTATTTTAAGAAAATTAAAAATCAAAAATATTTTTCAACTTATTAACTACAAACATCCTACCAAACCATCATTCACATATTTCCAACCAAACCATTTCTATCTATTATCTACCGAAGACGCATCGAGTAATACCACTCACTGCTGATGTAACACTTAAGTGCTGGTGATTCTTACTGTTACACCATAGTAAGTTTGAAGCACTCACAACCTTACTTGACCCTATATCAAGGTATTTCTGAAACACGAACTTCTAGACACTTTGAGTAAAGCCACTCAGAGTCGAGAGTTAAAAAGTCTGTGTCAATGGTTAAATTGCATACTATAATCTATCACATGCACCAATCCACTCTTAACCACCTTTATATTTCTACTACAAGGAATAGACGACTCATCACTTTAAACCAAGTGGTGATGATATTCTGAAACTCCAGGCCAAGTGATCTCTGCTACAACACTAGTAGTAGATGTGAGGCATCAACAACCATTCTTACCTACAAATCTTCTAATTCAAGAGTTGGATTACTCAGTGTAATAAACCATACACTGTTGACAATTCGAAAGTCTAGCCGATGGGTATGTCTAGCAACCAAGACATATTACACGCTTACACCACTCTTGACCTAAACTTCTTCTAAATAAGATGTTTGTGACTCAATGCGATATTACCTCACATTGATGAAACATCGAAATTCTGGGTTAGTGATCGTTGTTGTTCACCATAATAGCTGTGAGACCCCAACAACTTCATCGGATTCAAATTGGCACTAGGATGGTACACTCCGTAGAGTTTGGATACCATTGAACGTCTCGCCAAGAGCAAAGTTAACTTATTGACTTTTCAACTGCATTAAGTTCTTTGATCAAGGATATGCAGGGGCCAAAATCAAAACGACCACAAGTAGTTCACCGATACTCAAACAATCTCCATGCATTCCCCTGGGTTCACACAGATACTGCGAGAAGTCTCATTCTGAGCAAAGGATGAATCCTTGAACAACTGTGGTGAGAGTTTATAATTTCGTGACCCACAGGATTTGAAGTCAAAATTCGTATCGATAAGCGCCTGCTAAAAGTGAAGTTCAAGAATTTCGACACGAATTTTTGTTCCCGAAGAATGTGAAGCTTAATTCTGTATGTGGTCTAGAAGAAATGAAGAGTCAGACCCCGGTCAAAGTCAAAGTCAAATCAAAAGTTGGATGTGCTGATTCATTACCTACGGCAAAGACCGGCTCGCCCAATAAACTTTCAAAGTCAAATTTGAAGAAAGACTGATACCTAAGATGAAGTTGTCTCTGCAACACACTGAATGCTATTAACGTCTACACCCGTCACCTACAAAGCGGGAGATTGTTATGCAAAAGGGGAGATTGTTGAAATGTTCTGCAGTGTACAACCGATCCAGGTTCAAGACAGAGCTCAAAGATAAATGAAAGCATTAAACCAAGGGGGAGATTGTTAGGACTTATTTTAGTGGTTTAATCTTTGCATTTATAGGGACTAAAATAGAAAATATCAAAGTTAAAGGGCCTGTTTGAGGATTTCGGCCAGGGACCGAAATCCCCCTGGATTTCGGTCATGATGACCGAAAACCAAGGGTTTTCGGTGGGCCTGGTTTGGCGATTTCGGTCAGACAGGTCCATGGGCTTGGGTTTTTCGGTCGGGTAGGCGTAGGTATATATATATATATATATATATATATATATATATATATATATATATATATATATATATATATATATATATATATATATATATATATATATATATATATATATATATATATATATATGTGTGTGTGTGTGTGTGTGTGTGTGTGTGTGTGTGTCTTTAGCCTTCATTTGGCTGGTTGGTTGTTTTGGAGCATTAGACTAGCATAGCAAAATTCTTTGTGTTCAAGCAACCTTAGCGATCTTATGTACCCGTCTATTGAAGATTAATAGAGTGCATTGAAGATTGTTTGTGTTTTGATTGATACCATTTCGATCCGTGTTGAGTTATTTGGGACCTACAAGTGCAACTTTTAGATGAATCAACTGTAATATCTTCTTCTTATGCCTTGTAGGAAGGAAGTTGATTGTAGTGACTTAGATATGGGTTAAAGATTCATGTCATTCAACTACGAGGATTTGGATCGAGGAGTTGATGTTTACAGACTTTTCTAAATGCAATAAGTTTGCGAGGAATTAGAGTTGAATCGTCAGTTGACCTTGGGTGAGTAACTGGGAGTAGAGATCCCTATCACTATCTTTTGTGTGTTTTATCAACTATTTTCATGCTTGTCTTTTGTGTGCAATGTGTTATATGATTAGTATTTGTACATTGGATGAAATGAGTCCTTTTTAAAGACCTTTCTAAATGAAGATTATGGCGTTGTTTTGTACGAGTTTTGAGTATCCTATTAGTGCATTGCATATAGAATGAGATCGATTATGTGAACCCTTGAGAACGAGTATAGTTCTTTTCCCAACCAAAAAGGATGAAGGAGACATTAACGAGTTTAGTCATTTTCTCAACTAAAAGGATGTAGGAGACATTTTAGTCTTACTCGAATATAGGGAAGACGAATGAGATGACTTTCCCGCCACTAGGGAATTGCATGAGGGGGTAGTTACCCCTCATGAGTCTAGTGTGATAGGCACTAGTCTTAGTTAAACTTACTAGGTAATCAGGTATTATGCTTTTTGCTTGTTGGTTGTGAACTTGGGTAGGTGCCATTGAGGGTGAGCTGGACTTTTATGAGATGGACATGGGTTTGGATAGTTGCATCATGCATTGCATTGCATTCATAACTATCAATTTTTTATTAAACATTTATGACGTAGTAATGTTTTATACAACTATTGAGATGATAAACTTTACAACTTTTAAGTGTGTAGAAACTATTTTTGATTTGTCCCGGATGTGGTGGTTACACTACCCACTCTGAATGGGCCAGCCTCGGGTAAGCTTATTGGGCATTCCATTGCCTAACCTATTTTGATGTGTACTCAGGTTAATTAGATATTGGGACTTTAGAGGCTCTAGATATTTTAGAAGGCCACAGATTATGTGGTTTCATTTAAGTTGTGTAATGGTATTCAGAATTTAACAATCTCGCTCTTTTAAAAACCAATATGTTTGATTTAAAATGGGACCAAATGATTTTCCGCAACTTAAACTTTGAATGATTTCTTAACAAACCTAATGTGTTTTAAAACGGTATTTGAATGTAAATAGACACTTTTGAAGATGTTGAAATTAAACTTTTCAATGAATGATGATTTTTTAACAATGATGATAAACCATGGGTTTTAAAATTGTATTTTTATGAAAATTCTTAAGCGAGAGTGTTTCACTAACCCATCTTATTCTTTAGATCTTTTCATTTAACAATTTTTTTCTCAATATGCCAAAATATGTTGGTGATTTTAGTGTCACCAGGTCATTTTGTGTAACTGGAACTAACATGTGAGCTAAGGGTTATTTAGTTTGTATCCTAATATATGTTCGGGGTATGTGCGGAGTGCACGCATGTATAAGGTCAAATAAATAGCCGGTTCGACGACAAGTCGGGGGTCCAGGGGCAGCGCTCCTGGGCTCGGGGTTTCCAAAGGGGCAGCGCCCCTTTGGCGGGGTCTAGGGGCAGCGCCCCTAGCGGGGGTTCCAGGGGCCGATCCCCTGGCTGGGGTCCCGCTGACTAATTTCGTCAATTATGAGGGTACTTAGTAGAAAATCGTATTTCTCGACGAGAATTATGGTAAAACTGACTAATTTCGTCAGTTTTGAAAACCATTAATCCTTCATAAATTCGTGACTTATTACCTAAGAAACCGATGACGGCAACCCTAAAGCCCATGACGGCTACCCTAGACGAAACCCTAATCCACTAGTTTATTATAAATACGGCTCTCCTCTTTGAGGAGAGGACAGACCATATAGCTCTCGTTTTTCATCAAACTCTCTCAGATCTCCATAGCAATTTGGCTCACGTTTTCTGTGCCTAGATTCGTGAGTGTCCTCTTGGATTATCCTATGCTGAATTTCTTGTAACCCGAGCATAGGGTAGAAATATCAGTTCGGAAAGTGTTCTCACGATCCAAGGGGTATCCAGATCTCCACTCAAACCCTACCAAATTCTAACAAAATATGCCTAACAAACGCAAGAAAGTTTGGTGAGAGTAATCAAATTTTTTCAACTTTGGGTTTTTCTCTATTTGGTTTTCATATTAAGTATTGATACTTTTATTTATTTGTTTGATTTTGTTATTTAAGTTATAATAATCGAGATTTTTGGGCAGATGAAGGTAGCGTATGTGTTTGTAATTGTTGCAGAACAATTATTCGATGAAATTCAAACATGAAACCCATTTGAAAGTTTGCGGAGATTGAGATCAACTGATTTATTTTTCTTATTTTGAAGTTTTATGTTTCTTTAGGAAGTTTATATATTGATTTAATGTGTGTTTTTGTTGAATCATTAAATATGATTCATGTTAATAAGTTTAGTTAATAGAAAGTTTAAATCATGTTCATTTTATCTCCAAGAGTACTTTATTTGGATCTACTTGCACACTCTCTTTTTTGTTGTGCTAACTTTATTATTTCATATGATATGCCATTTACAAATCCTGATGATCATTATATGTTTGAATTTACATAAGGTTGAGACGATCGTTTGAAATCTGTTGCAATCCTCGTGATTCTCATATGTTTAATATCTCTTTGTTTAATGCAAAAGTTGTCAAAGGGTATTATTGTCCAAAAGTTATGCAGAAATATATCTTTGCTTATTGAATATATTGATTATGTTTAACTGAAGCAAGAGTGCAGCAGTTTTTCAAGAGAAGGAAAGTACAAAAGAATTTTTCAAGAGGAGATTGACGGTGTTGTAGTAAAAAAATGGGAAAATGACTTATAAGGGTAATTATGTTTCAAAACTGTTCAAAAAACACCATCCAAGTTTGGTTTGTTCAAAAAACACCATTCATGTAAGGCCTTTGTACAAAAAACACCATCCAAGTAAGACCTTTGTACAAAAAACACCATCGAACTACATGTTTTGTTCAAATTTTACCCGATGATAACCGGCTCTTGCAGGTTAAAGGATGACTTGGCCGGTCACCAAGTATTAGGCCAAGTCATCCTTTAACCTGCAAGAGCCGGTTACCATCGGGTAAAATTTGAACAAAACATGTAGTTCGATGGTGTTTTCTGTACAAAGGTCTTACTTGGATGGTGTTTTTTGTACAAAGGCCTTACTTGGATGGTGTTTTTTGAACAGACCAAACTTGGATGGTATTTTTTGAACAGTTTTGAAACATAATTACCCTTATAAATCATTTTCCCTAAAAAAAATGGGAGATGATCGAGTTTTTGATAGAGAAAGTGAAACTTGGTTTTATTATTTGATTGATTTTACCAAGAAAGACAACAGTGTGATGTTGCCTAGCTATCTTCGTACAAGAGCATGGTCTCACATTTGCTTCATCGTGAAAGACAAAATAAAAGAGAGGGTATAAGAGCATGAGTAGTCCAATACCTTATCTTTTTGCTGATATTACGAGATTTCAAGAAAGACTGAAAAATGGTGGAAAAGTGGACTCACACTTATCCTAAGATGTTTAAAATAAACCAACTTACAATTAAAATAATCAGATAATAAAATAGTTTAATTTAGTACATACAGATATGTATGACCAAGGTTACTGTCCAACATATAAATATATAAAGATTTTTTTAGATATTAATAAATAAAGGAAATTACAATTAAAAGCTAAAAGTAATATAATAAAATTCTTACGTGGGTGAATGATCACCTTATTTGAATTACAAAATTTGAACATTCGATGAATCTAGAAATAACATTAGACGGGAATACAAAATTTAAAATATGCAACCACAAAAAATTTGAATCTTCTTTTATATAATGAAATTTTAATAAACTTTCCTGTAAATTAAGAAGAAATTCAAAAGATGTGATATGACTATTGTTTGATGCAGGTCGCACTTTACAGACATGATATTTGGCATAAAAAATTTCAACATCATGTTTACATGGGAGAGAAACACATGGTTTTCTTAGTTCCAAGACAATTTATTGTCATTTTAGAGCAAACACGTCACTTTGTACATTACTATATTCAAAATTAAAAGTGGCTAACGTCATTGAAACATTTTTAATGTATGGTGGGTGCTTTATTTGTGTATAATTTATAGTGAGTTATTAATGTAATACTTTTTGTGGTGAATGTGTCATGTATGTATAGTGTTTTTAATAAGTCATAGACGATTTATTAGTATAATCTTTTCATTTTGTTTTTATCGGATATATTAACTTTATAATTTATTAGTATAATCTTTTCATTTTGAATTTCTTTGAAAAGATTAAAATTTGTTAAATGAATTTTTTTTTTAATTTTGAAAAATTTCCACTTAGGTTTTCATATCTTCAAATTTTTAAAAACTGGATTTTCAAACTATCCTACCAACGATAATAGACATAATGAAGGATTTCCTTCTTACGCCTCCTCACAAGACATCAAAAATTGGTTTTAACAATCAGATTTCCATGTATAAACATGTTTGAATTTGATCAAAAGTCTGGCATTGACAATATAGATAAGACTGGATTTCAACTTTATATGAAATCAATACTTCAATATGTGGTTCAAGTCACTATATTGATTCTTCGGAGCCTAAACTGAAAACCCAAACCCTAAAACCCCAAACTTAAACTGAAATCAAAACGATGAAACACTTAACCCAAAACGACAAATCTCAACCCCTACCCCCCCCCCCCCCCCCAAAAAAAAATTTGTCGCACAGGTAACCTTGATGATGAAAATAAACTAATCAGTAAAATGAACCTCATTTTCGAATGAACACTACTCATTGAAACGAATTATTCGTCGTCGTCACCCGGGTATATATATATATATATATATATATATATATATATATATATATATATATATATATATATATATATATATATATATATATATATATATATATATATATATATATAAGTCCCAATTTCTTAGATCTATCAAAGTATCAATCCAAACACTCGATTGTGCGGAATCCAATCAAGTGTATAATACGAAACAATCAACGATGTGATTCAAGAACGAGCTTTAATCTTCAATGCACACTATTTGATTATCAATAGTCTAGTACATAAGATTCACACTTGATCGATTTCTCTCTATTCTTGTGTATAAGCTCCAAGTCGACCAACATGACAAATGACAAAACAAACACTATTTATACGTAACTTAAACTTAAGCCCATACACAGTTAAGTCCACCGAAAACGCCAAGCCCAAGCCCACCGAAATCAAGCTGATTTCGGTCATGGTTCAACCGAGAACAACGGGGTTTCTGGTCCCTGACCGATAACGTCATTTTAACCATTAAACTCGAAATAATCCTTTTTAATGACAAGCATAAACCACCAAAATTATGTCCTAACAATCTCCCCCTTGGTTTAATGCTTTCATTGTTATTCTTTCCTTTGATCTTGGCTTTCAGCTCTTTGCTCGATCATGACTTGACTGCGAGATACAGTTGGACATTCTTTAGATTTGACTTTGAACGCTCTTTAGGTGTATAGGTCTTCAAATCAGCACATCCAGCTTTGAATTTGCTTTGACTAGTACTTGGAGTATGAATCTTCTTCTTCACTTCATGATCACTTAAGGTAAACATGCAGCAATAGAAACTGTTTGAAGAGGAATTCAACGCAGCTTGTCGCATAGAGTTACGCTTCATCTTTCTTTGGGGATAAAATGTTGTGTTGAAAACTTTTAACTTCACTTCTCGATCCACCACTCGAAATATTCATGTATTATTTTTAAGGATAACTGGCGCTTCATGAATCGTAATGATGACCAAAAATATTGTGGGTCACAGTCATAAAGACCTTTTTCGCCACAGTTGTTCAAGGACCCAGCCTTGGCTCAGGAGGAGACTACTCGTAGTATCTTTGTGAACACAGAGGAACGTACTGCAACTGATTGAGTATCAGAGAACTTACTCGTGGCCTTTTTTGATTTTGGCCCCTGCATATCCTTGATCAAAGATCTCATTGCAGTTAACAAGTTAACTTGGCTCTTGGCGAGATGCTCAATGGTATCTGAATCTTTGCGGAGTGTACCATCCTGGTGCCAATTATGGTTCCGGTGTATTGCTGGCAGCTATTGTGGTAGTCAGCAGCGATCACTAACCCAGAGTTTTGATGTTTCACCAATGCGAGGTAAAGACACATTGAATCATGCACATCTTTAATAGAAGAAGATTTGGATTAAGAGAGGTATGAGCGTGTAATATATCTTGGTGCAAGATATACCCATCGGCTAGAGTTGCGAATTGTCGTCAATGTATGGTATAGTACATTGAATCATCCAACTCTAAATTAGAATATTTGAAGGTAAGAATGGTTCTTGATGCCTCACATTTACTACTGGTGTTGTAGCAAAGATCACACGCATAGAGTTTCGAAATATCATCAACATTTGGTTTTAAGTGAGGAATTAGTCTATTTCTTGCATCACAAAGATAGAGTGGGTAAGAATGGATTGGTGCGTGTGATAGACTACGGTACGTAATCTAACCATCGGCACAGAGTTTGTAACTCTCGACTATGAGTGGCTTAACTCAAAGTGTCTAGAAGTTGAGTATTAGAGGATTTGAGGTTAGGTTTAGAGAAGTTGTTAGTGCTTCATACTCATTGTGGTGTATCAATAAGAATCATCAGCATATGTTTTTTATCTCAGCAGTGAGTTGTATAGCTCAGTGCGTCGTCGATTGATAGAGTAAGGACTGTCTTAAAAAATCATCGTGATGGTGAAACACATCATTGAAATGAGATTTTGGATCTGTATTCCTGATTGGTATAGATCATAAACATTGGCGATCGAGCAGATTTGTGTAGATTTTAAAGGAAAATAACTAAAGTAATTAAAAAACATATTTTTGGATTTTTTTTTAATTTTTGAAACGAAAAGACATAAAAGAAACAGACATGTTTTCGGATTTTTGAATTTTATATATACATTTTTTTTAATTCTCCCCATAACTTTTTGCATGGAAGAGAATAGCAAAAGTAAAAACATGAACATATTTAACTAACCAAAAAAACCTATAAAATTTACAAGAATTGAATTGTCAGTCATCGAACCGAATCATCTTTAAAAATCGAACAAGCACATCAAAACGAGCTTTTGCAAAAGCTTTGGTAAAAAAAATCCGCCACATTTTTATCTGTGTGAATTTGTTCCAAGTGAATAAGTTTATGCTCATAGCAGTCTCGAATAAAATGAACTTTAATATCGATGTGCTTGGTTTTCGAATGTTGGACACAGTTTTTAACAATTTGAATAGCGGCATCATTATCACAAAAGATTGGAGTGTCAAGAAAGTTCAAACCATAATCTAGTAGTTGATGTTGTATCTAGATGACCTGAGAACAGCAAGCCGATGCAGCAACGTATTTAGCTTCGGCTGTGGAAGTGACACGGTCTGCTGTTTCTTGCACTGCCATGAAATCAGTCTATCTCCCAAAAATTGACATCCGGCACTTGTTGATTTCCTGTCAATATCACATCCTCCATAATTGCTTTCAGAAAAAGAATATAAATCAAATTCACGGTTCATAGGATACCAGAGACTCCAATTTCGGTCTTCCTTTAAGGTATAGAAAGATCCGTTTAATAGCAATTAAGTGAGAAGGTTTAGGATTAGCCTGATGACGTGCACATTGGTAGATTGCAAAGACGATGTCAGGTCTGCTGGCCGTCAGATACATTAAGGAGCCAATCATTGATCGATACATGGTTTGATCAACATATTCGCCATCTGGATCCGATGTCAGCAGAGGTCGCTCAGCCATCGGAGTAGCAGCAACTTTCGCATCTTTAAACCCGAACTTCTCCATAATGTCATTGACATATTTTCCTTGATGCAGCAATATACCCTTTAAACTTTGATGAACTTGCAATCCTAAAAACATCGTCATCTTCCCCAGAGAACTCATCTCGAATCTCTTCTTCATTACTTGCTCAAAGTCTTTACACAAAGTCTCGCTTGTAGATCCAAATATAATATCGTCCACATAAATCTGAACGACAGTTATATTTGTCTTCTCTCGTTTAATGAACAACATCTGATCAATCGTCCCTCTTGTATACCCGTGTTGTAACACATGTTCGGTCAGAGTAGCATACCAAGCTCGAGGAGCCTGACGAAGACCGTAGAGTGCCTTATCCAGCTTGTAGACATGGTTGGGAAACTTTGAATTGACAAACCTCGGTGGTTGATCAACGTAGATTTCCTCCTTGACTTCTCCGTATAGGAAGGCTGTCTTGACGTCCATCTGATACACGGTAAAACCCATATAAGAAGCATATGCCAAAAAGATACGAATCACCTCCAATCGCGCCACGGGAGCATATACTTCAGTGTAATCAAGACCTTCTATCTGTCTGAACCCGCGAACGACCAGACGCGCCTTATTTCACAGAATAACCTTGCTATCATCTTGCTTATTGTGAAATACCCATCTCAAGTCTAGAGACTTCTTTCCTTCGGGTAGTTCCACCAGCTGCCAAACCTTTAGTTTTTCAAATTGGTTCAGCTCTTCATACATTGCATCAACCCAGCTTGGTTCATTGAGTGCCATCTCTACACTGTTCGGCTCAATTTGCGATATGAAGCATGAATAGAAACACTCGTTGACATATCCGCTCTGACTTCTAGTCTGGACCCCATCCGTCAGAGAACCTATGACATTTTCAACTGGGTGATCGTGTTGAATTCTTGAAGGAATAGCATGCTCGAGCGTTTCTGAAGAAACTGGAAGATTTGTAATGTTCTCAACTCTACATGCGGCTGAATCACCTCTATCGGATGTTCTGAAGTCATACGAGGTGCTTGCCACATACTCATCCGGAATTCTTTCAGGAAAGAGACAATCCATGAGTGTAGAATCAAACAGGTATGCAGAGTCAGAGTTGAAATTTCCTGAAGGAGGGAGAGTTTCTTCCACGGCTGGTGTTTCGTCAACAATCTTTGGAGATTCAGCACGAGTGTCATCAGTCACCATAGGGGGATCAAAAGATGCACCATCATTCAAGATTGAAGGTTCATCAATTATCATGGACGGTTTGATCTACTCAGCGAGAATTTCTTCATCATCATCTTTATTGACTCCACTCGGACCTGGTTGTGTACCTGAAACATCATCAGAAAGCACATGAAAACGTTTAAACCATTCAACATAGTTGAATAACCAGTCAGGACTGACTCGGGCATTAATTTCACTTTCCTCTAGCCAACGCACATCAATTGATTCCACTATCTGCTTGGTGACCTTATTGTACACCCGATAAGCAGTCCGACCAACATACCCTACAAAATAACAATCATCAGCCTTTTAATTAACATTTGGAGTGGCTTCCAGATGAAGGAGGGTGCATGGACACTTTGGATTAGGTGTCTAAGCCATGACTAATAATTAGTATTTACCTAATTAATAGTAGCAAACTCCATTTGGGTTACCCTCACAGCTGGAGGTTTGGTAGAAAGTTCAATAGAGAGAAAGATTGATTTATTATATGATTAATAAATCAATAGAAATAAAATAAATAGTTTATTAATATATTAAAGTGATAATATATTAATTAGAAACTCTATTAATTAATTAGAAATTAATTTGGAATTAATTGGAATTAATTTAGTGATTAATTTAATTAATTAAAGGTGCAGGGACTAGAATTGTAATTATTCAATATTTGAGTAAGTGACAATTTTAGCAGCAGGATAACAAGCGAAAGTGTGTATGTATGTGTGTGTGTGTGTGTGTGTGTGTGTGTGTGTGTGTGTGTGTGTGTGTGTGTGTGTGTGTGTGTGTGTGTGTGTGTGTGTGTATGTATGTATGTATGTATGTATGTATGTATGTATGTATGTATGTATATATATATATATATATATATATATATATATATATATATATATATATATATGTATATATATATATATATATGTATATATATATATATATATATATATATATATATATATATATATATATATATATATATATATATATATATATATATATATATATATATATATATATATTCGATTTTTATAATGTAGGATAAATAGATTTGAATTGATATGATAAGGTTTCTCTTATTTGAATTCAAAAAAGGTTTATCTCTAAAGGTTTATCTGGTTATTTACTGGAGGCTATAAATAGGGAGCCTCAGACCCCATAAACCTGCGCCAACTTCACATATTCTCTCTGGAATTTTCGTGACCCTCCCCTCCTGCTTCTGGGTGTGACTTCATTTGAGGCAAGATAATTTTGTTTCTTAGCTTCCAGGAAATCCTAAAGGTTAGTTTTTCTGATTTAATTCTTTAGCAATTTTTTTGTTGGCCTTTTAGGAATTATTTATATGTTCAAATATAGAAAACATAGATTCTTTATAGGTTGCATGTGAACTTAGGATTTTAGTTGATAGATTTGCAGAATACCTTTCAGTCGTATCAGAGCTATTTGTTGTTTTCGAATTGAATTGTTATAATTGTTTTCCTAAAATTTAGGGTTTAAAGCTTATAAACCCTAATTTTATGAAAATCGATTTAAGGTTAAGGTTTTGGAGACCCTAGCCCCTCCCCTTTATTATTTTCGAAAATTACATAGGGTTTTAGAAGGTATTCTATTTTTGGTAACTTTTGATTATTTAATAATTGGATAACCTTAAACCCATTATTTGTTTTTCGAAAATTAAGGGGTTTAAGATAGGTTTAAATTAATTTGATTTGTGATACCTATCTGGATTTAATTGATTTAATTAATTTAATTAATTGTATAATTAAAAGATAAATTAAATCATTTAGAGGTTTAAATTTAATTTTAAAATTAATAGTTAATTTTCGAAAAATTAAATGGATAAACCAGAAATATTTTAAAAGTTTAAAATACATCTTATATATATTATAATTAAAAGTTAATATTATATGTATAAGATAAACTGGTTAGTCAAATCAATAGTAGGTCTCATTCACGAAGCTGATCTATAAAGAGGGTATAAGGAGACTGCCTATAAAATGGCGGTCTAATGGGTGTCTACTCTCACCCACCGCTCTCCTGATCAGTGGAGGGTTGTTAGCCGAATGGGTTTGATAGGACCGCTTAACCTCATTAAAAGTTTAATGTTATTAATGAAAGTACTAGAACAGCTTTATAAAATCCTAATCTAGATACTTTAGGAAAAATGTGAATTGATGCTAACCATGAAATTGCACATTGCACTTTATAAAACATTGGTGGAGCGTATGTGGTTTACCGGCACACCAATAGGGGTTCATAAAGAGTTGCAATGGGTTTCTTAATCTTATCATTATTGATGCAGCCTGTGTGGTTTACCGGCACATCAATTAGAGATGGTAATTGACTTTGAGAGTACCAAGCTAATTTGCATGGTTATTCACATCCAGTTTGTGATCCTCAGCATCCCTATCACAAACAGAGGAGCATATCCGAGATTAAACATGTTATTGAACAGGTTAATAAATCTCAAAAGATCTAGGAATTCCATTATAATATGATTATCTTCCGTGGTGGAATTGGCTGAATCATCATTCGCCTACCTTTATAAAATTTACAATTAGATTACGGCATCCCTCTTCTAAGTTGTGAATTATTATAGTTGGGTCCTAGCCTTAATTATTATATTAGGTTAATATTAAGGATTATATGTATCTAATTAAAACTACCTTCTTTTATAGATGTCTTCCAGCTGACCAATCCGTTCCCCACTCTAACAACAGTAATGGCTCTGAGGTTTGAGAACAAAGAGTATATTCTTGATACTGAGCTCATTGAAGTTGACCCCGACACAGCTACTCCCAAGGAATATGCCTCTTATAAAAAAACACTATGATGATGCGACCAAAGTGGCCTGCATCATGATTGCTACAATGAAACCTAAATTGCAAAGAATCTACGAGGACTATTGGCCTTATGAAATGCACAAGGACCTTGCGGAAAAGTTCCGCAAGCGAGCGCGTGTCGAGAGGTGCGAAGTGGTCAAAGCCTTCACGAACAGCAAGCCAAAGGACGAAGAGTCCGTCTGCACTCACGTGCAAAGGATGCAAGGTTACGTGGATAGGCTAAAGAAGCTGGGTATGCTAGTCAATGAGGAATTGGCCGTTGATATAGTGCTTAACTCCTTACCGAGTTCTTATGACCAGTTCACACTGGCGTATCATTTGAACAACACTCATACCTCTTTGGCTGAATTGCATAGCATGCTGCAAACTGCAGAATATGGGCAGAAGGGTAATATATCTACTTAATCAAGCACAAGTCAGATACTTTTGAAAAGTTCAAAGAGTTCAAAAACAAAGTTGAGAATCAATTAGGCAGGAAGATAAAGAAGCTTAGATCCGACAGAGGTGGTGAGTATCTTAGTATCAAGTTCCTAGACTATCTAATGGAATGTGGAATAGTTTCACAGTTAACACCTCCGAGAACACCACAGTTGAATGGTGTTACCGAGTGGCGTAACCGAACCCTGTTGGACATGGTTCATTCCATGATGAGTTGAGCTTCGCTTCCCATCCACTTCTGGGGGTATGTCTTAGAGACTGCCACCCACATCTTCAATCTTGTCCCTACTAAGAAGGTTGCCAAAACACCTTATGAGATGTGGACGGGGAAAGTTCCCTCGTTAGCACATATCAAGGTCTGGGTTGTGAGGCTTTCGTAAGACGAGAGACTCAAGACAAACTCGCAGATAGAAGTGAGAGGTCTATTTTTGTTGGATACCCTAAACTGTCTTTTGGATACTTGTTCTACAGACCGAGCGAGGACGTGGTCTTTGTAGTGAGATGAGGAGTCTTTCGAGAGAGAGAGAGAGCTCATATCCAAAGAGGACAGTGGGAGTACCATTGACCTTGAAGAAATTCAGGAGTCATCTGATGATGGAACCTTAGGAGAAACTAGCAACCAACAAGAGGAAGATGTTCCTGTTGGTTCGACAGATATATCCTTACCTCTTAGAAGCTCTGGTAGTATTACCATGCCACCCGAGTTTTATGGTTTCCATATTACTATGGATGGGGACACATTTTTCAGTGATAGGACACTGATAAATATGGATGAGCCAGCTAACTACCGGGAAGCAATGGCAGTCCCTGAGTCTACCAAGTGGAAAGAGGCAATTGACAGCAAGATCAAGTCCATGTATGACAATCAAGTTTGGAACTTGGTTGACAATGTACCGGGTCGAAAGACAGTCAGGTATACGTGGATCTTAAAGAAGAAGACCGACATGGATGGAAAGGTGCACACTTTTAAGGCAAGACTGGTTGCAAAGGGCTTTACATCAGCCAGAGGGTTTTGTCAATGCAAAGTATCCTGATAAGGTGTGTAAGCTTAAGAAATCGATCAACGGATTGAAACAAGCTTCTCGCAGGTCGAATCTTTGTTTCCATGAGAAAGTCAAAGAGTTTGGTTTCTCTAGGAGTGAGGATGAGTCCTGCGTATATGTCAAGGCTAGTAGGAGTATAGTCACTTTTCTGGTGTTGTATGTTGATGACATACTGCTCATGGGAAACGACATTCCAACCTTGCAAGATGTCAAGTCTTGGGTTGGGAAGTCTTTCGCCATGAAATACCTAGGAGAAGCTGCATATATTCTCGGGATAAGAATATTGAGAGATAGGAAGAAAAGACTAATTGGACTTAGTCAGAGTACATACTTGGAAAAGGTACTAAAGAGGTTTAGTATGGAAAATTCCAAGAAGGGAGAGCTACCTATCCAGAGTAATGTAAAGTTGAGTAAGACTCAAAGTCCGAGTACAGACGAGCAGATAGCTGACATGAGTCGGGTACCGTACGCTTCGACTGTAGGGTCGATCATATATGCTATGACGTGTACTCGCCCTGACGTGGTCTTTGCTTTGAGCATGGTCAGTCGGTACCAATGAAACCCTGGAAGAGCGCATTGGATAGCTGTCAAGAATATACTCAAATATCTACGAAGGACAAAGAACATGGTGTTATTCCTTGGTGGCAGCGATACTTTGAGAGTTAACGGGTATGCAGATGCCAGCTTTCAGACAGATAGAGACAACGGTCGGTCTTAGTCGGGTTGGGTATTCCTTTTGAATGGGGGAGCAGTTACATGGAAAAGTTCCAAGCTAGAGACGATGGCTGATTCTACGTGCGAATCAGTGTACATAGCAGCGAGTGAAGCGTCAAAGGAAGCGGCTTGGCTGAAGAACTTTATCGGTGACCTTGGAGTAGTCTCGAGTATTCAGGAGCCCATGGAACTGTTCTGCGATAATGAAGGAGCGGTTGCTTTGACAAAGGAACCGAGAGACCATGGAAAGTCCAGGCATATCGACAGAAAATACCACTATATCAGACATAGAATAGAAGAAGGTCACCTCCTTGAAAAGAGGGTATCATTTGAAGATAATCCTGCAGATCCCTTGACAAAGGCTCTGAGTAGGATCATGCACAATCAACATGCTAGGAGCACAAGATTGAGAGATGATATTAGTTTTTGTAATTTGATAGGATTTGAAACTTGTAACAATGTAAATGTAATTGACTTTAGTGATTTAATAATAGATATTTATTAATGAGTATTGTTTGCTGCTATTTGTCAATTGTTTATCCTTGTGTTTCATTTTGCATGTTTACTTCCTGAGTAATTTGATTATTCGAATGTCCACAGTCACTCATACTTTTAGGTAGTAAGTATGAACCAAGACTGTCATGAATTGGTTTGTAGATTGTCTAAGGAGTTAGACATAGCAATAGGATTGCTACAATGTTCATGAGTACTTAGAAATAGAGATGGATAAACCCACGCTCAATAGATTGTTTCATGGATTATATCACGAGCAATGTTGAGACGATAATATCTTATGATCTTGAAGCAGAGACATATGAGTTATAATTTGCAAGACGATTTATCATTGATAATACGAAAACGCATCGGTAACTGGATGTTATAAAACGTGTTGTAGTGTGTGATTTTTCTGGTAAAAGATATAAGCATATGAGTCGAAACTTATTCGTCCCTTAACCCTGATGGGAAACAGATATCTATAGGCCTCTCTATGATTTTGAAGTTGACTAAAAGTGTTGGCCAACCAGGACTAAATTGATGTGTTTAATTAGTAGTCTTAAAGTCATATGTAAATCAAAAATCGGGAAACAGATAATCAGACCTAGATTGATCTTAATCAATTTCTTGAGTCTGAAAATATCTTGTTGGACGGAGGATCATCTGATCACTTATCTATGGACAGAACTGACTGGGTCATAGACTTATCCAAGTGGGTGACTGTTGGATTAGGTGTCTAAGCCATGACTAATAATTAGTATTTACCTAATTAATAGTAGCAAAGTCCATTTGGGTTGCCCTCATAGCTGGAGGTTTGGTAGAAAGTTCAGTCGAGAGAAAGATTCATTTATTATATGATTAATAAATCAATAGAAATAAAATAAATAGTTTATTAATATATTAAAATAATAATATATTAATTAGAAACTATGTTAATTAATTAATTAGACATTAATCTGGAATTAATTGGAATTAATTTGGTGATTAATTTTATTAATTGAAGGTGCAGGGACTAGAATTGTAATTATTCAATAGTTGAGTAAGTGACTATTTTAGTAGCAGGATAGCCAGCGAAATTATATATATATATATATATATATATATATATATATATATATATATATATATATATATATATATATATATATATATATATATATATATATATATATATATATCACATATCAAAAGGAAAACAACATGATATTAAATCACTAAAATTTCAAAAGAAATACAGTTTCAGAATATCACAATCATATGATTTCTGTGATTTTTGTGTTATCTGTTTAAAGATACCATCTTTTCAATCCATTTTTTATACTGATATCCTCCTTTGTTTCTTTTCTGTTACCGTTAGAATTGAAGGAGTTCATTACTTATAGAAAAACCAGATCCACAAAGAGATGGCAGAAGCACCAAATATACAAGAGATGGCATACCATCATCAAGTCTAAAAACGGAAGGACGATTATACCAAATAAATCGGAATTTGTAAAGAATCGCCTTATTATTAAAATGGGTGTAGGCTTATTAATATACAAATTAAACACTCTGAACCTCAAATAAATCAGAATTTGATACCTAGAAAGTAGAAACCGGGAAAGCAAAAGGATGAAATTAGAAGCACCGATGTCACTGAAATGGAAAATCGGAACTCGAAAGAATCACTGGTGGGTCGGCGGTGAACTCGTAATCACTGATTCACTGATGGCTGGTTCCTCGTGGGTTGGTAGTCGCCGGTGGGAGGACAACGAGGCGGAACGACTTGATCGGGATCGGGAGCAAAGGATTGGAGCAAAGGACCAAAGGAACGACTTGATCGGGATCGGCGGCGATTAAAAGATTCTGAACACCGACTGCAGTAGATCGGGAGCTCAGGGTCGGATTGGTGGTGGCGATTTTCTGGTTTTGTCGGATTCATGCTTCGTGTCGGAGGCGTGTTCTGCAGGAAGCGAGGCCGTTGGTCTTCACGGGATCAGTATGATGTTGATCGGTAAGATGTAGCAAGGATCCGACTATAGCTGTGGGAGATGGATGCTTCCCTCATGGTGTTGAACTGTTGATCTATGCAGGTCGGAGGACAAGGAGGCGGTAGTAGCAAGGATCCGACATCAATGGTAGAAACGGATCCGGAAGGGAGGATAAAAGGAGAAGGGTGAGTTCGATAGAGGGAGAGAGAGATGCAGAAGGAGAAAGGGTTCGATAGAGAGATTGAGATCGAGAGATGCAGAGGGAGAGACTAGGAGGGTACATGGGAGGGAGGCGTAGAGGATAAATGGGTAGGAGGAGGCGTCATTTTTCTTAGGGTTAGGTTAATATATGGATGTATAATTGCAACTGAAATTACATATATGGCCCTTCCAAAATCATATCTATATGTGATACGTATGTGTTTCGTGCCAGTGGTCTACGTATATATCTATAAAAAGCATATCATAAAAGTTACGAATAATTATAGTTAGATATTGATTATTCCTATTTTCATATATTTGTATATATACTTGTTCAAATATTCATTTTAGTCATTAGATCATTCCACAAATAATGTATTTGTTTTATGATTGTTTGTTTAATTGTTTCTACTAAATTTTATAATTTGTGTTATGCAACGAGTTTGAGTTGCTTCAAATAAAAATTACAATTATCATTTCTTTTTACTGTGATACGACATTGAATTCTTTTTCAATTTAACAACTAAGGGTAATAATAATTCGATTTTTTTACTAAAATTAAACTCAAACTGAAAATTTTCGTTTTTACCTTTGGAAATACTACAATGGCAAGACATATTTATTACTTTAATTACATATAAGAAACAAAAGTGAACCAATTTTTTTTTCTAAAATACAAAAACCAAATCTTTGTTTTTCAAAAAAATTTGGTTTTCGTCTTCAAATTTTCAACTTGGGGGGTGGGGGGGGTTACGATTTTGATTTTTTGCACATCCTTATCAACTACAAAATTCATCTTTTCGGTAACATATGATTTTAGTGGTTAATAAGAATGTGTAAAAAAACTAAAATTTTGAAACTGCAAAATCCAACACGTTTTGGAAAACCAATGATTTGGCTTTTGGATTTCAGGAAATCTATTTTTCGGTACAATTTAGTTTATTATATAAAATTGTTTTGCATTTGGATTTAAAAAAAAAACTATTTTTTTAGAAATTTCTCCTAATAAAAAACCCCTTAAATTTGTAAGCACAATTAAGATCTATTGGACAAATTTCGAGTATAATCACAAAAAAAAAAAAAAAAATTCAGAAAGTAAACTCTTGGCAACCCGTCAAAAGGAAATTAATCGTCAAAACAGAAAATTCCACAGCCACCTTCATTCTTTGCCCGCCATTTGCCAAGGAAACCCACATACTAAATAAATTATCTATCGTCTGCTTGCCAACCAAACTATTTGATGAAAGAAACTAATTGACGTCTGCCGCATAACACAATTATTTCTCTTATTACCCAAAATAATCAATTAAATAAGATTAATCGTCATCGGAAACAAATCATCGAAACAAAGTAGTTGACTTCTACCCCCCACCCCTGTATGGCAAATCTGAAACCCAAAACCTAACTCGTAATTACTGAAACGAAAAAATATGCTACCGCCGCATTGCGTGGGTACGCAGCTAGTATATATATATATATATATATATATATATATATATATATATATATATATATATATATATATATATATATATATATATATATATATATATATATATATATATATATATATATATATATATATATATATATATTCGATTTTAATAATGTAGGATAAATAGATTTGAATTGATATGATAAGGTTTAGCTTATTTGAATTCAAAAAAGGTTTATCTTTAAAGGTTTATCTGGTTATTTGCTGGAGGCTATAAATAGAGAGCCTCAGACCCCATAAACCTGCGCCAACTTCACATATTCTCTCTAGAATTTTTGTGACCCTCCCCTCCTGCTTCTGGGTGTGACTTCATTTGAGGCAAGATAATTTTGCTGCTTAGCTTGCAAGAAATCCTAAAGGATAGTTTTTCTGATTTAATTCTTTAGCAATTTTTTCTATTGGCCTTTTAGGAATTATTTATATGTTTAAAGATAGAAAACAAAGATCATTTATAGGTTGCATGTGAACTTAGGATTTTAGTTCATAGATTTGCGGAAAACCTTTCAGGACATCCAAAGGTGCGGAAATGAGAAAATGTCGGTTTGTGGCTGTAAAGTATTTCATACGGAGTCTTCATGCGATTCTTGTTGATGAGAACCCGATTCTGAACGTAGCATGCCGTATTGATGGCTTCAGCCCAGAAGAACACTGCAACTTGGAATCACATAGCATGGTTCAAGCAGCATCAATTAACGTTCGATTTCTGCGCTCAGCAACACCATTTTGTTGTGGTGTACGAGCAGCACTGTATTGACATTGTACTCCCTTTTCAGCACAGAATTGATCCAAGATAGCATTCTTGAACTCAGTCCCATTATCGCATCTGATTCCCTTCACCTTTTGATTTATCTGATTTTCAATAAGGATGATGAATCTCTTGACCAGTTCTGTAGTTTCACTCTTATGCTTCAAAAAGAAAACCCAAATAAAACGTGAGTAATCATTTATGATAACCAAATAGTAAGAGTTTTTGTTGATACTCAAAACGTTGAATGGACCAAAGAGATCCATCTGAAGTAGTTGAAGGAGCGAGTCAATGGAGTTGACCAGTTTGGGCTTGTGTGGCTTTCGATTATGTTTTCCTTGTGCACAGACTACACACTTCTTGAAGGTAATGAAGTCTTTGATAGGCAGCCCCCGGACGAGATCATTCTTGGCAAGACGGTTCAGATTCTTAGCATTAGCATGACCGAGACGACGATGCCAGAGCATGGCATTCTGTTCTGAGACTCTAGAGAACAGGCAAGTAACGTTCTCAGGAATGTTGTGGTTCATATCGATTATGTAGGAGTTGCTTCTGCGTTCAGACCGCACTAGAATCCACTCTTCTGGTGTCACGATACCAGGCTTCAGAATCAAACATTCCTTTTTAGTGAAGTGCGTCGAAAAAACTCTGTCACAGATCTGAGAAACACTCAGTAGACTATGCTTCAGTTCTGGAACGAAATTGACGTTTTCAAATTTCAACAAACCGTTGGTAACCGTCCCCATTTGTGTGATCTTCCCCTTTTCTCCTCCCGCAAATGACACATACCCTTCATTGATATTTTGAATGTCGTGCAATTGAGAGATGTCTCCTGTCCTGTGCCTAGAACAGCCACTATCAACATACCAATGTCTGATGATATTCCTCCATAGCTCCACCTGCAAAAGATGCGGGATTAATTAGATTTGAGAACCTAGTCCATTCTGAAACTGGGTTGACCTTTACTATCAACACATGAAACTAGTTCTAAACTCATATCTTGCTTGTCAAATAATGATGAATTTACAGAATCCTTTGAAATGCTGCCTTTGGGAACCCATTTGTAAATTGGTTTGTCCTTTAACCAGATGGGAACATTCACTGGATTTTGAATCATGGCTACCCTTAGATTTAGGTCTATTTTTTAAATGAGAACTAGAAGATGGTCCTTGAGATGACTTTGACCTCACTGATTTTGGCTTATCAGAGCCATTTCTCAAGTCAGTCCTTTTGTCCTTGGAAGTCTGATTGTTGACCTTGGCAATATTCCAATCACCATTTCTTGAACGTGACCTTGAAGATTTTCTTTTGTAAGCTCCCTCTTGGTACGTTCTTCCAACCTTGAGCATGGAAGGGAACATAAAGGTGTTATGGACAATTTCTGGCAATGTGACATGGGTCCCATAGTTAAAGCAGGTTTGTCTTTTCAATGGAGTATGAGCGGGACTTGGTCCTGGTCCAGATGAGGTATGTTTCAAAGAATTTCCACAACCACACACACACACACGCAACATCACCACGAAGTTTGAAAAGATTAACATTTTTAACGTCTTGTTTCACACAATTATTTAAAACAGAAGAAACTGAAATATTAGTCTTGGAACAATTTTCATCAAAAATAGGATCATTCTTGGCCTACTTGTTCCCATCCTCCACTTTCATTTTACCTGCCCATAAGGTAGAAGCGTCAATATTGTTTACTTTAGCACTCTTAGAGGAGCCGGATTGGTCAATCTGAACTGAACTAGTTACAGTGGGCTGCTCTGTTTCTTGCGTTTCAAGGGAAGTAGTATAGTTATCATTAAAAGGAGGTGGAACACTTTTATACCCAAGACCCTCACCATGTTTGTTTTGCCATTTTAACTGATGTTTAATCATGGATTCAACAGTCGTACTTGACACATCAAATTTCATAAAAGTAAAATCAGCATCTTTAAATTTTTTCTTTAATACGTCAAGTTCGACAATTAAATTGGCAATTTTCTCTTTGGCAAACAGATGATGACTGCATTTTTCGCTATATTCGTGTTTATGTTTCTTTATTTGTTTGAGCTTCTACCTTTTCTATAAGGGTTTGTGTTTCTTTTTGAAGTTATAAATTTTGTTTTTAAGGTCAAAAACCTCTCTAACTAGATTATCATTATGCTCAAGATATTTATTAACTTTATCTACACAAGCTTGAGAGCAATAAACTTCACTAACCTCTTTGGTTGCAGGATTGGTAGAGACCATTCTGAGTATAAAAACTAAAGATCGTTTGATTCAAGTATGCTGAATAAGAATAAGATTGACAAGATCAAATGGAAGAACAATTGTTGAATGATTGTATTCAACACTCAAGAATAATTCAAAGAGAACTATTCTGTATGAGCATGCAGTGAACGTAAGTTACAATCAAGAATTACCAAAACGTTAACCCTAGCAAGGGTACGTGCATGCCTTAAATAGTCTAAGCTAATAATGGAATGGACAGGCCCACCCGATAACTAAAAGGCCAATTACAAGGCACAATTGACTCAACAATAAATACTAACAATCTCCCCCTTTGAGTCAAATTGCAAAAGCGAGTCTTCACTCCTCCTTCTTCGGAGCCGAGACCGCCATCTTGAACAACTTCGACATCATGTTCAGAAGAGTTCTTCGGAAGATCAAGTACCAGTTGATCATATCTGAGAAACACTTATTGTCTTCTTCAATGTTTTCCTTGCATTTGTTGACAAGAACGAGTATTTTTTCCAAGGCTGATGTTCGGTATAAATGTTTGTCTATCAAAAAGAACATCTTTTTCTGAATGACATCTCCTTCCTTCATCTGGTAGGCAACGCTCCAGTGATGATTTTCAATCTTTCCGAGCTTGCGTTTCTTGAGATTGGAAGATGTTGGCTCAGCTTTAATGGAAGGTCGTGTCTTCAGAACTGCAGCGATCTCTATATCCAGCTGCGAAACCTCATGAATATAGCAGATGAGCATTCTCCCGAGGTGTTCAAGAACGGGTTCATACTTCTTATCATCTTTAGACAAGATCTGAAACATGGAAATCCAATCGAATAGATTCATGAAAGGCAGATGTTGTTAGATTAGGTGTCTAAACCATGACTTATAAATTGTATTTATCTTATTAATTGAAGCAAAGTCCATTTGGGTTGCCCTCATAGCTGGAGGATTGGTGTAGAGTTAAATAGAGAGAGAGGTTGATTTATTAATTGTTTAATAAATCAATAGAAATAAAATAAATAGTTTATTAATATATTTAAGTGTTAATATAATAATTAGAAACTATAATAATTAATTAGAAATTAATCTAGAATTAATTGGATTTAATTTAGTGATTAATTTAATTAATTAAAAGTGCAGGGACTGGTTTTGTATTTATTCAATAGTTGAATAACTGGCTAGCCAGTGGAAGCCTTAAGTTGGCGAAATTATGGAGGCCACCTCCATAATTTCCAAACCCTAATTAAGGTTTAGAAGGCTTGGTCAAAATGGTAAATAGGTTTGTCCATTAAGGAGGCTCCTCTAGGGTTTTGACTGTAACCCTTGGAGGCTATAAAAGGAACCTCCTGGAACCTTAAAAACCTACGCCACTTTCAAAGTCTCTCTGGAACTCTGCTATCTTTTCTCCATTGCTTGGGTGTGACTCCATTTGAGGCAGGATAATTTTGCTGCTAGCTTCAAGAAGAAAATCAAAGGTTGGTTTTCACAATTTTATTCTTTAGAAATAAACTGTTGGCCTTAGGAATTATATTATATGTTCATTGATAGAAAAACATAGATCTTTTCTTAGGTTGCTGTTGAGTCATAAATAAAGATTGAGTCAAAGATGCTGATCGGATTAATCGCCAGATTTAGTGCCTTTAGTTTAACTATCGGTTATGAAATGGGCCTGTCCTTCCATACTTAGTTTTTGTATAAATAGCATGCACGTACCCTAATTAGGGTTAACTTTTATAATCTTTTACGGCACTCATACTGAATAGTTCACATCGAATTGTTCTTGAGTTGCATATAAATCATTCGACATCAGTTCTTCATATTGTTTTGTTCCTGTTCTTGTTTATCTTTCTTATTCCGCATTGTTTGAATCTTGATCCAACACTTTTGTGACAACAATTGGTATCAGAGCAGGAGTTAGTGTTATTCACAGATCTGTCTTTGATTATCTTCATCGTTTTGATCGATTTTGGATATTAGACTTTGATCTTTACGTTAGATTCTTCTTTTGATCTGTTCTTACACTTCTGATTCAAACCATAAACAAGTTTCAATGGCTTTTGACGACTCACATACTCAGTCCTTCAATCTTTCAAGCAGCATTGGATCCACCACCAGGACTCCAATTCTATTTACTCAAGAATATGAGGTTTGGGCGTTGCACTTTGAAGATTATGTTCTTGGCATTAAAGAACATGGAGCAACGATTTGGCAAGCTATTACTAATGAAACTCATGCCCATACGACCATAAGGAGGGTTATCAAAACCCTCAAAGAATACAACAATCTGCTTGTTACTCACACAGATATTCCTCAAGACGAGAAGGATAAACTGATGTGCAACATTAAAGCATTCAGAATTATCAGATTCACTCTCCAAGCAGACACTCTTCGCCTGGTTAATTCATGCGAGACAGCTAAAGAGATCTGGGATAGACTTAAAGAGTTGTACTCTGGAGATGCTGACCTCGAGCACTCAATTCAGACCACTCTTCTTTCCGATTTCGGATCTTTTGTACAAGGTCCGGAAGAAACTCTAACCCAGACATTCAATCGCTACAACCATCTTCTTAGTCGATTGTTAAAGTACAAAATTGCTCGGACTGTAATTGAGCAGAAGGTCACTTTTCTAGATGGTCTTCATTCCGAATGGAAGGCCATTGTTTCAACAATAAAAGCGCATGAACAGTTTAAAACTTACACTCTGGCTAAAGTTGTAGGAATCCTTAAGTCCCATGAAAAAGAAGTTACTTCGGAAGCTAAAGCGACTGTTGGTCTTGGTTCCCTTGCTTTAGTTTCCGCTGGGAAGAAATATGCTGAAATCGATTCTGATTCAGATTTCTCCGACGATGATCTGACCAGAGAAGATAAAGCTTTGATGGTCTCAAATCCCAAGAAGTTCTTCAAGAAAAACTTCTCTAAATATAAAAACCGAAGCCGACAAGGAGGTTTTAATTCTGAAAAAACATTGGAAGAAAACCAGAAAAAAAAGGTGATGAAGAAAAGAAGCTTGTTGGTGACTCGGGTTATGATTGCCATTACTGCAAAGGCAAGAACTACTTCGTGAAAGACTGCTTGCTCCGAAAGCAAATTGAGAAGAAGGAGCAGGTAAAAGATGAAGCATATTATGCAAAGATGATTGCGGAACTGAAAAAGAACGATGCTTCAACTACCAAAGCAGCTTTTGTGGTCAAGGAGGATAGCGAGTTCGGTGCCGTTGAGGTCTGGTCAACGGATTCAAAAGATGAGGAGGTAAGAAATCCAACTCACGGACGATGTCTGATGGTAAAGACTGACCATTCCAAAAGCAGATGGTACTCTACTGATGGGTGCCAAACTTCAGCAAGTTGCTTTGCTGCAAAACCTGTTTCGGAACAGGTAGAGGAATGCGAGGCTGTGGTCAACAAGGTACGCTCTATCCTTAAGTCTTTAAATATTTGCTCTTCCAATTATGATAACGAACTAGATGATCTTAGATTTACTGTCTCCAGTTTGAGTGATAGCTTAAAAAGAACACGTCTAAGTAATTCTAACTTAAATGATCAATTGAGTAGGGTATCGAATAAGAATGAGGAGAGGCGAATGAGAATCGAGGCGTTGGATAGTGAATTAGTTAGAACACGAGACGATATCATTTATGTCAAAAGGGATAATTTAATTCTTGTCAAACAGAGGAATATTTTTTGTTTAATCGCAAAACGTCTTTACAATAATATTACTCAATTGCATCTTGACTGTGATATAGGCAGGGGTTTACACAAAATGATTTTGCCCTTTCTTGAATTGAAAGAGGACAAAATTGATGCTGAATGCTACAGGTGTGAAACCATTGTTTCATCTGATGATGTTTCGGAAGCATATCGTATTAGACTTGACAAAATTGAAAGTTATATTCAGTCTAAAGAACATAAAAACATGGTTAAAGAATATTTTTCTGAAAATGATCATGAGGAAATTAAAACAGCAACCTTGAAAAACTTTCACTCATTATGCTCTAAATTGAATTCTGATAATACTCACATTAATGAGAATATTTCTGATTTTGATGAAAGTGAAATGAGTGAGATATCAGTTGAGGATGAAATTGACTGTTCAGAATTCATAAACAATTCTACTGATACTAAGAAAAATCACATTTCTGAAAATTCAGTCGCTTTTGCGAGGATTGTTGAAAATAAATGATCACAATCCTTAAACGAACAAGCCACTGTTTTTCCAAAGATTCAGACCATCCCAAACCAAGTTTTTGTTAAACAAGGTCTGAATTCTAAAGATGTAAATGAACTTAAAGTCCTGGTTGATAACGATAATTCCGATGTCTGTGATACTTACTTTTGGTCGGAACCAATTGACAATTCGGATGAAACCAAAGGTCTTTCCGAAATGACCTCTTGGAAGTCTCGTGGTAAATACATCTCTGGATCGTTGAATAGCAAAAACTTTGTTTCACAAAATAAATCATGGGGCATAAAGGTTCTTTCAAAATCTAAGTCAAGTAATTTCAAATCTGATTCTAATCACTGCTCAACATCTCGTACTCATAAGTCTCCTTAAGAGCTCATTGCCAAAAGGAAACAGATGAATGCGAGGTACAAAAAGAATTTGAAAGAAAGAAAACAATTCTGGAGAAACAAAAACGACTTAAACCCAACCCAGAAAGCCAATTCAATTCCGATTCCAAAATTTGTGAAAACTCCAAAATCTGAGCAAAATCCAGTTCCTATTCATAAAGCCTCAGCTTCAACAAACACAAAGAATCCCACTCATATCCCCAGCTCAAGTGATTCAAAAGGGAAATCCAAGCTTTACCCTGAACCTGAAACCAGACAGAATCTCAAAACCAACAAGATTCACCCAACAGCTATTTCTAAACCAAACTCCTCATCTCAGTCAGTCAAACTTCCAAATCCTACTCATAACTCTCGCAGTCAGAAAACTCATTTTTATCAAGTAACCAACACGTTCATTCCTACGAAATCTCGTTTTGCTAACGAAAGATGGCAATCCACAAAAATGAAAGTGTTCTGAATTGAAAATAAGAAAAATAAACCATCTGTGAGAAAATCATTTTGGGTTGAAAAGTCATGCATATTTCCTACTTTTTGTAAATTCTCACATGGGCCCACATTGGTTTGGGTTCCTAAATCTCTCTAATTCGTGCAGGTACTACGTGACGAACAGTATGATCCAGAATGGTATATTGATAACGGCTGTTCGCGTCACATGATAGGGAGGAAGGAAGAATTACGAGAATATCGATCGCTAACGAATGGAGGAAAAGTCAGCTATGGAAACAATGCAACTGGGAAAATCAAAGGCTATGGCATGATCACAAATGGTGAAATTTCGATCCGAAAAGTGGCATATGTTGAAGGACTTCAGCACAACCTAATCAGCGTTTCGCAACTTGTTGTTGGAACTGGTCTTAGAGTTTCATTTGATGAAGATGGTTCCGAACTGGTTGAAAAGGAATCTAAAAAGCTCGTTCTGAAGTCAAAAATAAAAGGAGAGATGTTTCCTTTGGACATGAGACCCATTCAAGGAAAACCCGTCATTTGCTTACTCACAAAAGCTGCGAATGATGATAGTTGGCTATGGCATAGGCGTTTATCTCACATGAACTTTTGTGATATTAATAAACTGGTACTTGGTGATCTTGTGCGAGGATTACCGCTACTCAAGTACGACAAAGACCGATTGTGTGATGCGTGTGAGCTGGGAAAACAAAGCCGAAAGAGTCATTCTACAATCATCAACACAAAGATCATTGAACCATTGGAACTTCTGCACATTGATCTTTGTGGTCCATCTGCTATCGAAAGCGTTGCTCACAACAAATACATTCTGGTTGTGGTAGATGACTTCTCTCGCTTCACATGGGTGTTCTTTCTCAAGCAAAAATCTGAAGCAGCGATCAACATGATTAACTTCATCAAGCAGATAGAAACTCTTCTCCGAAAGCAAGTTCGAATGATAAGAAGTGATAACGGCACATAATTCAAAAATAAAGTTCTAGATGATTTTCTTGTCAATAAAGGAATCTCGCATAACTTCTCTGCCCCTACACTCCTCAACAAAATGGAGTGGTGGAAAGACGCAATCGTTCTCTCTGTGAAGCTGCTTGCACCATGCTCTCTTTTGCAAAACTTCCTTTATACTTCTGGGCCGATGCCATCGCAACTGCATGTTACACTCAGAACCGTTCAAACATTAACAAACGATTTAATCTCACTCCCTATGAAATCATCAACAAAAGAAAACCGAACGTGAAATTCTTTCATGTTTTCGGATCTAAGTGTTTTATTTTTAACTCAAAAGAAAAACGAGTTAAATGGGATGAAAAAGCTGATGAAGGTATTTTTCTGGGATACTCTCTTACCTCAAAGGCCTATCGTGTTCTAAACAAACAATCTCGGAAGATTGAAGAAACATACTACATCACCTTTGATGATAGATACAATTCAAGAGCAAAGCACTCTACTACGAAGACTCAAGAAATCTTTCCCGAAACAAATAAAACAACAATTCCTCTTATGGATCTATATGAGGAATTCATGAAATTGTTCGATGAACCAGAAAACGCAAAATCAGCAGAAGCAAAAGCAAGAGACAACCAAGGAGATGAGCTGTTGAAGATTATAGATAGTACTATCAGCGAAAACGAAACTTCACACGACAACTCCACAGATGTTCCGATTCCGAACACTACTCCCACTCCTAATGCTCCAACTCCTATTTCCGATGCAACCATCCAGGGGAGAATTCAGCTCCTATCCAGGGGGAGAACCCAGCTCCCATCCAGGGGGAGAGTTCAGCACCTATTCAGGGGGAGGGTATTTCTTCTGAATCAGAGATAAGCACTCCTTCGGTTGGACAAGGTAACTCCGATCTTGCTGATACAAGAAACGATGCAAACTTCCAGGGGGAGAATGAAATTGAAAATAATGACCTTGACACACAGTCAGAGGTACAATCGAAAGCAGAAGAAATTATTCTAGAGTTTAATCCTAAATATGATCCAAACTATCCTCCAATGATAAAATGGACGAGAGATCATCCACAATCTCAAATCATCGGAGAGACATCTGCTGGCGTTCTCACTCAAACTCAAGCTAAAGAAAAGCAGGCTGCATTATTTTCAAAAGTGGAATTTTGCATGTTTCACTTGTTCATCTCCAAGATCGAACCTAAAACAGTTAAAGTTACACTCGATCATGCTGACTGGGTCCAAGCAATGCAAGATGAGCTAAATGAATTTGAACGCAACAAGGTCTGGAGATTAGTTCCGACTCCGGAGAAAGCATCAGTTCTCGGAATGAAGTGGGTATTCCGAAACAAATTAGACAAAGAAGGGAATGTCATTCGGAACAAAGCAAGACTGGTAGTTAAAGGCTACTGTCAAGAAGAAGGAATTGATTATGAAGAAACGTTTGCACCAGTGGCCAGACTGGAGTCCGTTCGGATTTTTCTTGCTTATGCAGCACACAAGGGGTTCGACGTCTATCAGATGGATGTTAAGTCTGCATTTCTGAATGGAGAATTAGAAGAAACAGTCTATGTCAAACAGCCACCAGGCTTTGTGAGCAGCAAACATCCTGATCATTGCTATGTGTTAGATAAAGCTGTTTACGGTCTGAAGCAAGCTCCAAGAGCATGGTATGAAACTTTGACTCGGTTTCTCAAGCAGTCCAAGTTCAAGCAAGGTTCTGTCGACCCAACCTTCTTTCGCAAAAAGGAAGGAAGTCATCTGATGATTGTTCAAATCTATGTCGATGATATCATTTTCGGATCTACACATCCAAGCCTAACGACTGAATTCTGAAAACTGATGGAGACAAAATTTGAAATGAGCTCGATGGGTAAAATCAACTTCTTCCTAGGCCTTAATATCAGACAAAGCTCGGAAGGCATTTTCATCAATCCAGAAGCTTATACCAAATCGCTCTTAGAGAAATTCGGAATGAAGGGAGATTCTAAAGTCAAAGTTTCGATGGCATTCGGAACCAAACTCACTCCTGCACTAGACAAACCTGCAGCAGATATCACTCTCTACCGTCAAATGATAGGTTCACTTCTCTACCTTACTTCAAGTAGACCTGACATCATGTTTGCTGTATGTTTTTGTGCTAGATTTCAGGCTAATCCCAGAGAGCCACATCACAATGTTGTGAAGAACATATTCCGATATCTCAAAAGAACAACCTCTCTTGGGCTATGGTATCCGTCAGGATCTGGTTTGTTTGTTCAAGCATTTTCCGATGCAGATCTTGGTGGTTGTGGATTGGATCGCAAAAGCACTTCAGGAGGATGTCAACTCCTCGATGGAAAACTCGTGAGCTGGCAATCAAGGAAACAAACTTGCGTGTCACTCTCAACAGCTGAAGCTGAGTACATTGCTGCTGCTTCATGCACCTCTCAGATTATATCGATTCAAAACCAACTGAGAGACTATGGAGTCAGTATGAAACGTATTCCACTTTACTGTGATTCCGAAAATGCGATTCGGATCTGCCACAATCCAGTGCAACACTCAAAGACTAAACACATTGCTCTCAGATATCACTTTATCAAAAATCATGTTGAAGATGGAAACATCGAGATTCATTTTGTTCGCTCAAATGATCAACTGGCAGACATCTTCACCAAGGCACTTCCAGAGCTAGCATTTAACAGAATTCTTCAAGGCCTTGGAATGATGGAAGCTGCATCTGTTCCGAAATCCAACTGATTTTCCGATTGATTCCGAAATTCGGAATGCCTCGGAATCGGACTTTAGACAAGAATGACTAGGAGCGAATGTATCCTTTCTGTATATTTATTTTCCTCTATTTTTATTTTTTTATTTTTTTCATTTTTTTTACTTCTTTTTCTCAACAAAACATCAAAAATACTTCCTTTATATATATAAAAAATATCAAAAATATTTTCTATTTCTTTAAAAAAAATTTCTTTGTTTTCGTGTGTTGTGTGTTTTATTTTGTTTTGTTTTGTTTTACCTTGAGTTTTTAATTCTTATTTTTCCCTGTTCTTCATGTTGTCAACTGTACTTGAGAATGCAGATACAGAATCCAAAGAGAAATCCATAAACAAAAGAAAGGCACATTTTATTTAAATTGTAGGAAGGTAGTTCGATACATCAAAAGGCAAAGAAAAACTACTTTTTTCTACAATTTGTAGTAGTGCCACATCGGAGGATCACCCAAATGGAAGGCCTGGTAGATGCGCAGCTCACTCTCGTCGACGAAGAGGCGCGTCCCATCTGCCAGTCCCACAAGGAACTGATCATGAGGGGTTGTATGGGTGATCACCGCCGGCCACCACCCTCTCCTGTGCCAGACCTCCACGAGGTCGAACTGTTTATACTCCACCAAGATCTTTGGTGGGACAGGCTACAGGTAGGGGTAGAAGGTCTGAACCGTCAGTGGTCCACCGCCCTCACCGTCGTTGAGAGTTGTCATCCTCACCTAGTATCAGTGATTCCAGACTCCCATAACGACACCTCCATAGATGCCACCAGCGTACTCGCCTTCCTGCATCTTCACCTCAACTTTGTCAAAGCGGTTGTAGGGACGACGAGCCATGCGATATCTCTTCTGAGGGTAATTTGTTCTTGAAGTGTAGGTTGTGCTACTAACAATGCTTCCTTTTATTGGCGGAAATGACACCGGTTCAGCTCCCAATCATGGATATTTAATTACTTTTTAAAGTAATGATGGAGTCTGCAGTAATTATTACGCGTCATCAAAGCAAAGACGGCTGATTAGCATTTGATTGGACGTTTTCCACTCTTTTCGCCTGAGCATTTAATGAGTTCTCCTAATAGCCCTATTCGTCAGCATTCCTCAGCAAACAACAGTATAGTAACTATTTGTTGAATTAACTGATTTTCTCTTACCACATTTTCTAAGTACCTATATCGAAGATCTATGATTATTGAAATAAAAACCAATTTCAATATATGATTTCGAAAAGTCTAGTCGAAGATCGCAACTCATTTTCACCATGAGGAGCTGTGAGACTCAATCGACCTTTCTTAACCCTTCTATTACTTCTCCACATTCAAACACATTTAACCCTTATGAAGGTTTTCAGCGTTACCACTGAAAACTGATGGTTACAGAAAATCTGTGTTCATGATTTCGGAGTTGTCTCTACCACAATTCCGAATGAAACCCAAAAAAATCCGATTACGCTAAGGAATTGACGAAAACTTCAAAGGAAATCTCAACTTTTTTTTGCGTGATCTTTATGAAATCTACTCCACCAAAGTAATTTCTATCCAAAGAGATCCAGTTTTTCATTTTTTTAAGATTTCAAAATATTTCCTAAGTCAGATACAATACTCCTTACCCTCACTTGTTCTTATGACTACACTGGTCAAACAAGTCCTTTCTTCCGATTTCGGACATTTCTCACGTTTCCGAATTCGAAAGAAAGTTAAACCCACCACATGAAGATAAAATCTTAAAAGATACCTTTCAATGATTCTTATCAATCAATTGATCGTAATTCAACGGGAAACCACAAAATCACTTCTGATTCTCTCTTGATTCCGAAGGAAGAGATCTTTGCCCGAGATCAATCAGTTTTATGTCATTCCGACATCACATATTACCAGATAAATTTTGATTTTCTTCTTTATCTTTGGCACACTCTTGCACAAAAATCATTATTGATTTTTCTAACTCTGGTTTATTTTGTGATAAGGATTCAAGTTGATGACCTGGCAATAACTACTCATCGAGTTTTTGAAATTTGAATGAGGTCATCAAGACGTGTCAGTTACAACGTCATCTCAATGGCAGCTATTTTCTCGCTTTTCACGCGCCTGACAAGCGACTCTTGAGGGCTACTCATGATCATAATGCGAGATTTTTGGGAAACGGAATCGAGTGAAGCGGGATTTCCTTTTTCAAACAATCTCCAAAAGATATTTAAAGGGTTTCTTGGGTTATTCTCTCTCTTATCCACACTTCATCTCTCATGCCAGAACTCTCCATCTTCAAAGCTCTTTCTTTCTTAAGAACTCTCAAGAACTCTCAAATGGCTGGTTCATCTTCTGCAAACGACAACACTTCTTCAACCCTGATGTTGAAGATCAAAGCCAATCAAAACTTGATCATCGATCTCAACTCTTTCCACTACAGCGAATCAATTCTCCCGATGATTGAGTGTCGGAAGTATTCTCCAATCGCATATGCCTTAACTGCATCTGCTACGGTACCCATCTCGCTTCTCTCCGCCGCCTACTCCACCGCCTTCTACAACAAAGCGGAGGAGTTTCTTTCTTTTGAAGTGGGTTCTGTCAAGACAAAAATTTCAAAATCAAGATTCAGTAAACTTCTAGGGTTTACAGAAACCAAAGACCTAGTTGACCCAGAGACACTTCAACTTGTAACCCTTCTTCGTCTGTTCTATCAAATGGGTTACAAAGGCGACATTACCCAATTGTCTAAATTTGCCCCGAAGGGTTTACCACCACAGTGGAATGCCCTTTTCACCATTCTCTTCAAGAGCTTCTCAGAACGTACTACTGGAACTGACAGTGCGAGTAAGCTCTTTTACTCCTTTTTCTATGGTCTTTACAATGCTGTCAATCTTGACTATGGGACAATCCTTTGGAGTCAATTTGTCAAAAGTGTGAACTACAGACACCGACATCAAGAAATTTCATGTGCTCGATTTTGGTCCCTCGTTGTTCAACACACAATCGAGAAGCATGATATTCATATCATGAAGGATTCTGTGATGTCCGTTATTCAAACCTTGCCAACAGCAACCTTCGTCACCAGCAAGTCGGAGGAATTCGATTTTATTGGTGCCATTCCGATGGCAATGCTCAATCGTGTTCCGAAAGATGTCAAATGCATTCTCGACTACTTCAAAAAGACAACTTTTGCTGTTCGGAACCTGGACGACAAAATTCAACTAGCTTTTGACAAGCTTGAGAATCCAAGGAAAGTAACCAAGAGGAATGGCAGGGGTGCCGCTTCCGACACCGAAAAACAATCAAAGCGATCTCGAAGGCTTCGGAGGATGGTCATACAACCTTAATCGGAGGATGAAAACTCCAACGACCATATTGTCACCAATCCTTTAGATGACGATCTGGATGACAATGAAGGAACAAATCAAAGGCCTCCAACACCCACTCCCAAAAACACTCCCAAACCCACACCTCCTGTCTCTCCAAAACATCAAACACCACCAAACTCACCACCATCTAAATCTCCAACTCTCCATCAAACACCACCTAAATCTCCAACTCTCCATCAAACACCATCTAAATCTCCACCCTAACAATAGACACCACCAAACTCTCCTTCACAGAAATCCCCTCCACGAAAATCCCCAACACCAGAAGCCACTACCCCCAAATCTCCAAAATTCCCAGACCCAACTTCCGAAAAGGAAGATGAAGACGTCCTGATTTACGATGATCAGGATGACCTGGCTGATTACATTGAGTCTCCATTCAATGTACACTTCATGATTCGGAACCTTCTGCTCCCATGACTCAGGAGCAATTTCAAGAACTGTCTACGAAATTGGACAAACTTCTTGAAACACAGCAGGGCCCTTCCACTTCCGACTGGCAATCCCGGTTGGACACTCACAAAACTCAAGTAGAGACATTAATTTCGGCAAATGTCAAACTTGTGGAAGAATTCTCCTCCAACATGGAGAAGGCCAACAGCAGCATGGAGGAGAATGCCAAGAAGGTTGCCACCTTGGAATCCGAAATTTTGGATTTTATGAAGGCCTACAATGAATCCACTAAGTCCTACAATGACAAAATGCAAAAGGTCATTCATGGGTTTGCGGAGACCCTAAAAGCTGAAAAGGAAGCAATTGCAACACTTCGCTCCGATCTCTAGAAAGAAAATTCCGATCTGGCGTCTGCTTTACAGTCTAAGATTGATAAGCTGCGAGACAATCTGGCATCGGAAAACGAGTTGATGGATCTCGTGGCCTCTAAAACTACAAAGATCCAACTCCTGAAGGCCGAACTGAAGAACACTACAGCGGTCTTGTCCTCCGCTGTTTCTCAAACACAGGCAGTTCGTAACTGTGTCACCAAGATTGACACATATATTCGTCGGATGGTAGAAGAAGACGATCCAGTCCTAACTCCTTACCTTCGTGGTCACATCACGAATAAACTCCATCCGGTACTTTTGTTGCTAAGCAAAATCCAAGGTGTTTCGGAAGACGTTGCCCTTCCGAAACAAGGGGGAGATGAGAACAAAGCAGATAAATCTGATAAGGATGAATCCGATGACAATGATGGAGACGATGGGCCCGAAAAGCCAAATGAAGAAGAAAAGGAGAAGAAGAATAGAGACGATACTGCTGATGTCTCTAAAAACGACAAAGGCGAAGGAAAGAAAAAGGCCACAAAAAGCCCAGTTCAGAAACCAAAATTCACTACGATCACTAACCTGAAGAAACCAGGGAGCTAAGAGTCTGCTGATGACATTCAAAAACCAAAAGCTGATTGGTTTGAGAAGATGAATGTTGGTGATACATCTGCCGGTCCTTCGAAACGAAAGGCCAAGAAGATCGGTGAAAATGATGTAGATGAAGATCTGGACATGTCGGAGGCTGCCAAACTGGCCAGGGCTGCAAGGGAAAAAGAACTTGACGAAATTCTTCAGATCACCAAACAGCTTGATGCCGAAGATGCAGCCAAACAACAAGCGGAAATTGAAATGAAAGCTCGTAGGATTCTGTTTCCTGATTGGAACTACGAAACCATGAAGTCGGAAGCTATCACACAACCTATAGAGAATTGGCTGCAGCCAATTTGCTCTTACGATGTCGGAAATCATGATGATTCTCAAATGGACTTTCCGATTACAGCAAGAGTATTTCTTATCCGCTGCTTCGATGAACTGAAAACGAACACAGAACCTAGGGCTATAGTCAATGATAAGCTGTTCAACTTCTACTTGGAGCACTCCAAACCGCAGTACATGTCTTGGAGCCTGAAGAAGATTGTGAAGCTCACTCCAAGAATGCCTCATGTGACTTCTCCGTTCCGAAACACTATCTTTCTTGCTCGCAGAGGGTCAGATGATGAGAAAGATGAATTCTCCATGGCTGATCTTCCCTTCATGAACCCATTTGACTGGGTGTCTCTGTTTAACATCCTTTCAAGGAGGGAAGACCATGAGATTCTTCATGAGCACGTCAAGAAACTACTCATGGGCTATATTCTGGAAGTGTCTAATCTTGATGTTGAAGTGGCTTCTGTTCTGAACACCTTTTCGAAATGTTCAGCTGAAAAACCTCCTTCTGATCTGAAAAGATCAAAAAGGGTGACTGGAATGTGGCGTATCCGTCCAAGGAGGGAAAGGATTCGGTGAAAAAGATCTTCTATCTGCGAGACAAACATCTTTACCGAACTCCTGCATTGAAGAAAATTCTCGATCTCATCAACAAGACAAAACTGAATACCGAGAATGACAAGAGATGCTTCAATGATATGCTGACCTGGTACATCGCCTTTCGGAAAAGAATCTTGCTCTTAATTCCGAATATATTCGAGAAGGTTTAGTCATAAATAAAGATTGAGTCAAAGATGCTGATTGGATTAATCGCCAGATTTAGTGCCTTTAGTTTAGCTATCGGTTATGGAATGGGCCTGTCCTTCCATACTTAGTTTTTGTATAAATAGCATGCACGTACCCTAATTAGGGTTAACTTTTATAATCTTTTACGACACTCATACAGAATAGTTCACATCGAATTGTTCTTGAGTTGCATATAAATCATTCGACATCAGTTCTTCATATTGTTTTGTTCCTGTTCTTGTTTATCTTTCTTATTCCGCATTGTTTGAATCTTGATCCAACACTTTTGTGACAACAGTTGCATGTGAACTTAGGTTTGTTGGTTCATAGATTGCTTAAATACCTTTCAGTGGTATCACAAACTTGGCTGTTTTTCTTGTGAATTGCTATAATTGAATGTTTGTCTAAGGGTTTTTGGCGAAAATAAACCCTTGGTTTTGGCCTTGTCGATTTTGGTGGCTAGGGTTTTAGAAACCCTAGCCTCCACCCCATTTTTGGCGAATTGCATGCTAGATGGATAGTAGGTTGTTATTTTTGGTAACTAAGATCTTTTAAATAATTGAAAACCTTAATCCCATTGTTTGCAATTTTCGAAAATTATGCGGATTAAGATAGGTAAATTAATTTGATTAATGTTGTGATACCTATCATAGATTTAATTAATTTAATTAATTGTTAATTAAAAATAAATTTAATCACTTAAAGATTTAAATTTAAAATTTCGAAATTAATTGTTTAATTAGCGAAAATTTAAAAGATTAAATCTAACATATTTTAAAAGTTTAAAATACATCTTATATATTTTATTATTAACAGTTAATATTTTATATATAAGATAAAATTGGTTAGTCTTACCGTTAGTAGGCCTCATTCACAAAACAGTCATATAAAGAGGGTATAAGGCGACTGCCTATAAAATGGTAGTTTAATGGGTGTCCACTCTCACCCACCGCTCTCCTGGTCAGTCGAGTGTCGTTAGTCGAACGGGTTTGATAGGACCGCTTAAGCCTCTTAAAAGTATAATGTTATTATTGAAAGTACTAGAACAATTCATAAAATCCCAATCTAGTTACTTTAGGAAAAATGTGAAAAGATGCTAATCCATGAAATTGCACATTACACTTTATGAGACATTAGTGGAGCGTCTATGGTTAACTGACACACTAATAGGGCTCATAAAGAGTGGTAATGGGTTTCTCATTATTTATCATTGTAGATGGAGCGTGTGTGGTTAATTGGCACATCAACTAGAAATGATAAATGGCATTGAGGTTACCGAGCGTATTTGCATGGTTATTCACATCTAGTTTGTGATCCTCGGCATCCCAGTCACAAACAGTGGAGCATATCCGAGATTAAACATGCCATTGAACAGTTCAATGAATCTCACAGATCTAGGAATTTCATTAGACTGAAATTGATAAGTGTCTATCTACCTTAATGACCATTATGTTGTGATTACGACATCCCTCTTCACACCATAGTTGGGGCATTTTGGATCCTAGCCTTATTAAATAATAAATAGGGTAATTATTTAAAAGGATTGATTAAACTAATAAATTATGTTTCTTATAGATGTCTAAATCAAGTTTCGATTCTCTCCCTTCTCATCTTCACCCTTCTCTAAGAGCCTCAAAATGCACTTGCTAAATATGGAAAGGCTGACAGGCCTGAATCATAAGGAATAGCTTCACAATTGGAGACTAGTTCTCATTATTGCTGGCAAGCCTCATCTCATTGAGTATCCGATCCCGGTTCCACCGAAACATGTCATCACAAAAGGTCTTTATGATGAGCATGACCTCTTATTTGATGAATCCGAGGAAGTTCGTGACCTCATGCTATTGACCATAGACCCCGAGTTCCGTAGGGATTTTGAATCCCTGGAGCAATATGAGTTAATACAATTGGTTGAGGAAAATTTCCAAGAACCGGTTGAGGAGGAACGAGCTAGGATCTTCAAAAGACTTGCAGAGTGCAAGCTAAAAGAAGGAAGTAGCATCGATTCGCATGTTCTCAAGATTGAAGGATACATAGGCGAATTGTACAAACTTGGTCAACCAATCAGTCAGGAGATGAGTGTCAACATCCTACTCCCCTCGCTGACTAGTAGGTACGATCTGTTCATACAGACGTATAGAAAGGAAGACTAGAAAAAGACTCTCATGGAAATTCGTTCAATGTTGACTTTATACGAGTCACTCATGGACAGGCATGGTTCCACTGGTTCAGCTACTTCTGGATTGAGTCCAGTGAAGAGACGCAGCAAGAAACGATCCCAGATCGTCTAGACATGTCTCAAACTGGGAATCCATAGGATCGGATACAGTCACGGAAAGATTGGAAGACGCTCCAAGGTCAAAATCTTTTGGAAACTCAGGTCTATCTAAAAACCTCAAAACTCCAGATCCATAATTCCTTTATACTTGATGTGATAGTCACATTTGGTTTGTATGCAGGGAATCAGTAGGGTACGGGACTTTGGCGCATAGGAGCATATTTGGATTGGATCTCCAGCTCATGTAGTTTTGAAGTTTAGTTAGATATTACAATCTTGTTATTAGCTTATTAGATGCATGCAATGTTGTCTATCACATAATACATTGTTCAAGGATTTATGTTTTAATAAAATGTTGATTTTCTTTTAACACTTGGTTGTTTAAATTATCCTTGAAATGTTGTATGGGTGTGTTAATTTCATGAATGGTAATGACTTGAAATGTTGATGCATCCAAAGTGTTTGGATTCATGAATTGTGTCCTCTATGATTGTTAATGAAAATTTTATAAGGATCAATTCAACCAAAGGCCCATTTGGACAGGACTTTGGAATCATTTGACTTAGAGTCACATGATGAATTGAGTTCTTAATAAAGCATACGTGGCAAGAAATGCATCACCCAAAGATCGAGTTGGATAGGACTTTGGAATCATTTGACTAAGAGTAACTTGATGATTAAGTTCTTAATAAAGCACATGTGGCAAGAAATGAATCATCCAAAGATCCAATGGATAGGACTTTGGAATCAGTTGACTTAGAGTCAGGTGATGATTACAAATCTTGAACAAATTAACAAGGTCATAAGTTTACATAGAGATGTAAAAGATAATAAGAGTAGTAGCAATGGACACATTAGCCACTGTGTATTGCTCGGATTACAATTAGTTATACTTCACGATATTTTTCAATTAGTATGATGAGTATGGCTTCGCTTATTTGTATAGGCGATTGAATTGAAACCTTGAACAGTTCCAGGACTTCAAAGGAAATATAAGATCAACAGAACCTGAGTAACATCACAAACTGATAAAATGTTTCACAGTTTATTCTCTTCCAAGAACATTAATGGTTATAATGTGTCTTAGGGAAGATGATGGATCATTGATCGAAATAGTTCGATCCTCGATGTATGAGATACATCTTCAATTAGTTTCCGATGAATAAAACATTCAACCAGTCAGACCGTAGAAACCATATCCCAATCACATCTTAGACTAGGTAGGTTATGCGACACTATCTGAAATGTAAAGCTGGAATCGTCCCACTTGTACATAGAAAGTCCAGGGTCATGTAGCGTTCGTTCGAACCTCATGACTAGCCTGAACCCGATCAGCAATGTCGTTTTCATAGGCTATCCCGCTGTACCTGTGAAAGAAGAGCCCTTTTAGAAAGGACTCATATTGTAAGGAAACAGTGGGAGTTAAGATAGTCCTGAATGAATTCAGATTTAGCCAAGTGAAAGAACCTTTAGTCATCACTAGGCTTTGAGCAGGAATCAAATTTCTGTTAAAACCTGGCATACTCTTCTCTTAACCAGTATTGTTGATCACCGCCATAAGGTGTTATGATCCGGGTGACATACCAATTAGTGGTAAAACACTAAAGTTGGTACCGATTAGCAATCCGACTACTTGGAAGCATTGGTGAGCCCGATTGCTGCCAAATAAGAGAACCTTTGGGCAAGACACAGTCTATGTGAAAATTTGATTGATTTTACACCTGGTCTAAAAACTAGTGGGAGTAATTGAATCATCAAAAGAAAGCAACATAGAAATTTACCTTCAGAACATATGGTTGAGTGAGACGATATCAGAGTCAAGTAATTGATTCCGGGAGAAGGACTCTCAATAGAAGATGAAATCTAAAAGGATTCTACATGGCACATTGTAAGTCGTTAGTGGAGCGTGTATGGATCACCGGCACACTAATAGGGACTCACAAAGAGCGTGCTGATACAAAGGTACATGGGCCCGGGATTTATCCCACAGGCATCTCGCAAGAAAGGATATTCGGATTCTCAAAATATGCCAAAGGTTTGGATGTTGTGAATAGCATGAAAGATTTCCATTAATATGTCAGAAAGGTTTGGATTCAGGATTCTCAAATTGTGCCAAAAGTTCTGGATTTTGTGAATAGTCCAAAAGACTCATATAACCGTGTCAAAGCCAGTGGGAGTGTCGTTGTTATCTACTATCACTATATGTGGATCACATATTGTTTCTAGGGAACGTCTCTTATCATTACAAAGTGTAATGACTTGGTGTTAAGAGACGGATCGCTATGAAATACTTAAATGAGATACAGCATACTTAAGTGGTTGCGAACATCTATTAGATAGATCAAAAGTCTGTCAATATGATCTTGATAAGATTCAAGATGCATAAGCTCAAGGAAAGGAGTTTCCTATCATTGCAAAGTGTAATGACTTGGCATGAAAGCAGTAAAAGGGTGCAACGTACTCACGTAGCTCACATACATCTATCGGATAGATGTAATCATCAGTATAGACCTAGCCAGTAGAAGCATGATCTTGGTAAGATTCAAGATGTATGAGAAAGAGTCTCCGAAAGGAAATAGTTATCAAAAGTCGTGACACGAGGATTATAAGTAATCTTAAGATTCCAAGAGGGTTTGGAATAAGATTAGATCGGATTCCACGAGCTTCTTGGAACGATCAGAAGTGTCATGAACATATCCTGATGACGTAATGCTTAGAGCATAGTAAGTTGGATTCAGGATATAACCTGGCTAAGAATACTGAATGGATTCTGAACACATGTGAGAAATCATTAGGAAATAATTGGGGTAGATGTTAGTAATAATTTGAAAGGAGTTTCAAATCAGTAATTGTTATCATCAATACTTGATGCTAAAGGACTTAATGGTTAAGTGTTTCGTTGGTATTCCGATGGAGCGTGTGTGGGTCACCGGCACATCATAATACTTCGAAATAGTCTTGGGGTGCAGTCATGTAGACTAAAGTGCCCAAGAACCATGGGAAGTCATAGTACACGTCACCAGAATGGAGTTAGGAGAGAGATAGACAGAATAACTTGTTGAGATATCATCGAAAGAGTATCCGATTGGATCATCTGCCATTAAGTTTATGAATGTGAGACATTCAGGATACATAGAAAGAAGGAATAGTTCATGTAGACATAAATATGAAATTTGAATTGAAAGTTTAAAAGAAAATAAGAAACCGATAATAGTTTTATGATAAATCCGACTTGGTGATTACCTCGTGGAGACTTGGTAATAAGCAAGAGTAGCTGCCAGTCAGATTTTATGTTTCGCTTTCGCATGTTTTACTTCCCGAATGATTTGATTATTCGAAAGGTCCACAGTCGCTCATACTTTGGGAAGTAAGTATTGAATCAAGACTGCCATGAATTGGTTGTAGATTGTCTAAGGAGTTAGACATAGCAATAAGATTGCTACAACGTTCATGAGTACTTAGAAATAGAGATTTGAGTATTGGATAAACCCACGCTCAACAGATTGCTTCATGGATTATATCACAAGCGATGTTGAGACGATGATATCTTATGGTCTTAAAGCGGAGACATATGAGTTGATATTTACAAGTCGGTTGTGCATTGATAATGTGTAAATGCATCGGTAACTCGATGTTATAAAACGTATTGTTGTGCGCGATTTTGACGAGCAAAAGACACAAGCATATGAGTCAAAACTTATTCGTTCCTTAACCCTGATGGGAAACAAATATCTGTAGACCTCTCGATGATTTTGAAGTTGACTAAAGTACTGGCCAGCCAGGACTGAATTGATGTGTTCAATTAGAAGTCTTAGGTCATATGCAAAATCGGTAATCGGGAAACAGAGTATCGGACAGAGATTGATCTCAATCATTGTCTCGTGTCCGAAAATATCTTGTTGGACGGAGGATCATATGATCACTTATCTATGGATAGAACTGACTGGGTAAGAGTTCGGCAGCAGTTTCTAGGAAGCTGCAAGTTGTTGATTAATCTGAAGATAAAAGAACAATTAAAGTCATAGACTTATCCAAGTGGGAGACTATTGGATTAGGTGTCTAAGCCATGACTTATAAATTGTATTTATCATATTAATTGAAGCAAAGTCCATTTGGGTTGCCCTCATAGCTGGAGGATTGGTGTAGAGTTAAATAGAGAGAGAGATTGATTTATTAATTGTTTAATAAATAAATAGAAATAAAATAAATAGTTTATTAATATATTTAAGTGTTAATATATTAATTAGAAACTATAATAATTAATTAGAAATTAATCTAGAATTAATTGGATTTAATTTAGTGATTAATTTAATTAATTAAAAGTAGAGGGACTGGTTTTGTATTTATTCAATAGTTGAATAACTGGCTAGCCAGTGGAAGCCTTAAGTTGGCGAAATTATTGAGGCCACCTCCATAATTTCGAAACCCTAATTAAGGTTTAGAAGGCTTGGTCCAAATGGTAAACAGGCTTGTCCATTAAGGAGGCTCCTCTAGGGTTTTGACTGTAACCCTTGGAGGCTATAAAAGCAACCTCCTGGAACCCTAAAACCCTGCGCCACTTTCTAAGTCTCTCTGGAACTCTGTTGTCTTTTCTCCATTTCTTGGGTGTGACTCCATTTAAGGCAGGATAATTTTGCTGCTAGCTTCAAGAAGAAAATCAAAGGTTGGTTTTCACAATTTTATTCTTTAGAAATAAACTGTTGGCCTTAGGAATTATATTATATGTTCATTGATAGAAAAACATAGATCTTTTCTTAGGTTGCATGTGAACTTAGGTTTGTTAGTTCATAGATTGCTTAAATACCTTTCAGATCTGCAATAGAGAATTCATCCGTTTCCATTTTGTTGCCTCTAACACCCTTGAATCAACCATTCACAAAAGGATCAGTTGTCTCAGAGAGTCTATGTTTCAGTCCAACTAATTTCTTCAGGCTCCAAGATTCGAACTTAGGCTTCACTTGGTCGAGATAACTTGAAGAGTTTTTTATTGGTGTCGGTGTCGGAGACAAGAACCTTCGCAATTGGTTCGAAGCATCGAAACAGGAAGGCTCTTGGGGTGATCGGAAAATTGAGTTGTGAGTCCACTTCGTTGCTAGTATCGAATGAACAAACAGGCTCGAGCCAATAAATTTTGGGCTCTTTGATCGCATCCTTCAACATCCTCTTAAAATGACAAGGAGGGAAAATGCTTTCGGGCCTCCAAGACTGCTTCTGCATCTCGAGCCTCTTGATCTTCAGCATCAAGCTGCTTGCGAAGCTTATGGAGTTCATCAAGCTCTTTTTCTTTCCGAATCCTTTCAAGCTTTTCAGCCTCGGTTAGCTGGTCTTCTTCTTCTTCTACTTCATCATCTTCACCGATCTTCTTACCCTTTTGAATTGTAGAACAAGAAGCTTCACCGGTTTCGGGAAATTTGAACCAGTCAGACTTTGGCTTCTTCTTCTCATCAGCAGACTTTTCAGTCTCTGGTTCCTTCGTGATTTTCACAAATATTGGCTTCTTCACTTCAGCAGACTTCTTGGTAGTCTCTGGTACATTCGGAATTATCTCGTCTTCTTCTTCATCCTTATTCTCTTCTCCCCCTTGTTTCGGAGAAGCCTCGGTTTCCAAAACACCCTAGATTTTGCTTAACATGTTGAAGACAGGATGAAGCTTGTGGGTGATGTGATAACGAACGAGGGATGTGAGAATAGAATCACCCGTTTGAACCATTCGTCGTAAGGATAAGCCAACATCGGAGATACAAGCTTTGATAGCTGTGTTCTGACCTGTGACGGTGGCCTGGTTTTCCGATGTATGTTTGAGTTTAGTAGAGAGAACTTTGATTTTTGCCATTTTCTCTGCAAGCTTGTACATGATGGAGTTTTCCATGGCAAGGTCCTTCTACAACTAATCAACTTTGGCATTTAGAGATGAGACAAGTTCAGCATTCTCCTTTTTGACCTCAACACGAAGGCTAGAGAGAGCTTCTTTCTCTGCCATCAAAGTCTCTCGAAACCTGCCAATCATGTTGTTGACTTTGTCTGTATTTTCATTTGTGGCAGTTCGGAACTCCTTTATAAAGTCAACAAGCTCTTTCTGTAGTTTATCGACTTTTTCGGTCGAATCCTTCACCCGCTTCTCCGATGCGCTGATGGCCTTGACAGCATCTTCAAGGACTTTGGAATTCTCTTTAGTAAAAGTCTCCACTGTGGTCTTGTGTGCATCGAACTGGGATTTCCAGTCAGAAGAAGTGGAGGTCTTTGAGGATTCGACAAGAGAATCCAGCCTCTCATTTAATTCTTTAAAATACACCTTCGTAATCGGGGCCTTGTCATCGTCACTGTCCAAATCCACAGTGAATGGATTTTGAAGAAACCCTGTAATATCATCTTGTTCATTGTAGAACAGAATCTCATCGTCGTCGGATGGAGGAGCGGATTTTTGGTCTGAAGAGGGGTTGGAAGTTTGTTTTGGTGAGGGAGTGGGAGTTCATTTCGGAAGAGATTTTGGAGGAGATTTCGGAGGAGGGAAGGGAGGATTCTGACCTTTGTTTCATGTATCTTCCTCTTCTTCATTTTCCTTATCACTGTTCGGAATCTCAGAATGAGTTCGTTCTTCCGAATCGTCGTGTTCCGAAACAGGAGTCGGAGATCGCGCTTTCCTTGGCTTCTTTCGGGATTTAGTGGGCTTTGCCGTTTCTGAAGCCGATGTCTTCCATTTTCGTTTCCCACCTTTCATCGGTTTCTCCACTTTGTCAAAGGCTTGTTGAACGTCATCGGGGATAAATCGAATCCCGGAGTCAGGCGGTAATTGGTAGTCAGCAACACATTTGATTCCGAGCGGCACCCGGTCTATCATTTCCTCAGGAATGGAACCGAAAAATTCGAAGTTATTTGGATCTGTGGTAACGAATGTGGTTGTGGAGAGAGTCGGAAGTGTATCCATGACAGAATCTTCCATAATGTGCACTTTAAAACGAGTGAGTGCCCCATGTACGACGATCGACCAGAAGCGAGCACAAGAAACTTCAGAGTGACGAGAGGTGGAAGATAGACTCTGAACAAACTGACTCCATAAAACTGAGCCATAATCGAGGTTGATGTCGTGATAGAGACCATAGATGATCGTGTAGAACAACCTGCTTGCACCGTCGGCTCCGATAACTCGTTCAGAAAAGCTCTTGAAAAGAAGTGTAAATAGAGCATTCCAATAAGGAGGAAGATCCGATTTCTTGAACTTCGACAATAGAGAAATATCCCCCTTATACCCCATTTGCCAGAATAATTTCTGAAGAACGACGGAAGGAATGGAGTCCGGATCAACCAAGTTTGTAGACTCAGTGAACCTTAAAAGTTTGCTGAATCGAGATTTTGAGATGGAGGTCTTGATTAAAGCAGCCTCAAAGTTGATGACTTCATCCTTCTTAATGTAGATGGCGGAGGAATAAGCAGAGGAGATATGAACTAGTGGAACGGATACTAACTTCATCAATGCCTCAGAAATTCTTGAATGTTTCAGGCATTCGATCATTAGACGAAGAAGTTCGTTGTACCGGGACGATTCGAGGTCGATAATCATGTTTTGATTCGGCTTGACTGTCAACATGATACACATACCCAACTGTTCATTGAAAGATGATGATTCCGCCATTAAAGAAGATGTGGAGAAGATGAACAGTAGAGATCTTTGTGTTTGAGAGATACAGAAACTGTAGAGAGATAAACCATCAAAATCCCTTTATATGTTTGAGCAATTAAGAGTGGAGAGAGAAAATCCCAAAAATATTGTTGCAGTTTCCCACATATTTCGCCTGTTGATTGGACGTTTTCCCCAAAAAGTAGGCATGTCAGGCGCGTGAATGGCAGATATGGCAACAGTAATGATGATGCCGTAACTAACGCGCGTATGTTACGTCACCATTTTTCAAAATGTCCTGCCTAAGAAAACCTTTTCTCCAAGTAACCTCCATTTTGATGAGTCAACATAAAAAATCGGTAAATACCATGAAACACCTTTCAGAATGAAACCAGAGTTAGAAAAATCAAATTGATTTTTGTGCAAGAGTTTGCCCAAGGAAAAGAAATAAATCAATTTAAATATATGGGATTTTGTGATGTCGGAATTGACATGAAAACAGATGGATCCCGGGCAACGATCTCTTCCTTCAAAATCAAGAGAGATTAGAAAGTGCTTGCGTGGTTTCCCATTGAATTACGATCACTTGTTTGTTGCAAATAGTGAAAGGTTTCTTTTAAGTGTAGGATTCATGGATGGCTAATTCTTCCAACAAATTCCAAAACTTGACATAAGTTCGAAATCTGAGGGAAGTACTTGTTTGACCAGTGTAGCCATTAATAACAAGTGAGGTTGGTTGTTTAAAGGTAACTGTGTATTTCAGAAATCTCTTAAAAATAAAAAAAAACTAGAGCTGATTGGGAAGAAATGTCTTAGGTCAAGAACATTTCATTAAGATCACTCAAAAATTAAAAATCAAGATTTCACGAATCGGTCCGTCAATTCAGAAAGGCAATTCGGATTTTTAGGTTTCACTCGGAATTGTGGTGACAACAATTTCAAGATCATAAACACAGTTGTTGTGTAACCATCAACTCTCAGTGGTAATGTTGAGAATCTTCATAAGAGTTATGTTTACATGAAAGTGAAAGCGATGGAGAAGAATAGACTGGTAAAGAAAGGTTGGGAGTCTCACAGCTAGTCATGGTGATAGTGATTTGCGATCATCAACTAAAGTTGCTGCAACCATATATCAAAATTGGTTTGATTCTGATAATCAAAGGACTACATTTGTCGGTACTAGAAAAGATACAAGGAGGTCAACGGTCAATACTTTGTGATGATGATGGGCCGAAATGTCAGAGACAGGTGGCAAACATTAACAGTCATAATCTGATGAATAGTAGAGTGGCAGAGTTGCAGGCTGGATATAAATCCCCGTCAAATTAAAGATCGCTGATAGGATCTCCTTGAGAAGTACAAAGGTGATCTGTCAAATCAGAATAACTGCAGAGAGAGAAGATCACTCTGGAAATGGAAGTCTCGAGATTGCTGCACCTGTCTGTAAAAGGAAAAGGAGAGCAAGATGTACAAAGCACACAAGAAAAATTATACAACAACATATACGCTCAAAAAAATAGTTGACAGTCCATACAGACGATGGGATAAGGTTGAGGTTAAGCTTATGGAGGGTGAGTTCAGCAGATGAACTTATGGAGGAGTCATCATAGGGGTATGGGCGCAAAGATATGAGGAGCGCCTAACAACACAGATAGACGGTGGTACGGGACGACCTAAGGTGATCCACGTAGGTTTTGGAGCACTTCAGCCAGTTCCACCAAAGGTGTTGGTGGAATTCAAGACTTTTAACAAGGTTGAAGTGTGGTACCACAGGGGATGGTCTCTAGCAACAATTTTGAGAGCAACATCTCAAAATCAGTTTGTTGTGAGGATCTCCGATGAGGTTCAGCTCTTTGTGGATGAAAGCGAGCTGAGGATTCATCAGATGTTCTCTTTGGGAAATCCTTCTCTGTGGAAATATTTTAAGCGGTAGTGTCTGAATGTAAAACCATACTTCGTAATAGACTATTCTTTTGATGAATAAAAAAAATTTGTTTGTTTTATCTTTTTCAAAGTAAGAAAAGAAAATTCATGGAGAAAAAAAAAACAATATAAATGAAACAGAAAAAGAAATAAAAACTACATAAATCAAACACGGTATTTTTGAATTTTGATTTTCTGAAAAGAGTAAAACAGAAATGAAAGTATTTTTGTGATTTTTTTTTCTGAAAAAGAGTAAAAATAGAAATGAAAATCAATTAATGTACAAAAGGATATACAGAAATGTTCTGAGATCAACACCAGCTTTTCCGATTCCAAACGGTTCCGAGCCTCGGAACCCTTCGAAACGTGAACATTAACGTCTGATTACTATGTAGATTTCGGAATTGAGTCATCTTCTATCATTCCAAATCCTTGCAAAATACGATTGAAAGTAGGTTCAGGTAGGGCCTTGGTGAAGATATCAGCCAACTGATCTGATGAGCAAACAAAGTGAACTTCAACATTGCCATCCTCCACATGATCTTTTATGAAGTGATATCGAAGGGCAATATGCTTCGTTTTGAGTGCTGCACTGGATTGTAGCAAATTCGGATAGCACTTTCTGAATTGTAGTACAATGGAATCCTCTTGATATTAATCCCATAGTCCTTCAGTTGGTTCTGAATCTAAATGATCTGAGATGTGCATGACGCAGCTGTGATGCATTTTGCTTCAGCGGTAGATAGTGAGACACAAGCTTGTTTCTTAAATTGCTAACTAACAAGTTTGCCATCTAGAAACTGACATCCTCCAGAAGTTCTCTTCCGATCAAGTCTGCATCCGCCTAGATCTGCGTCTGAATATGCTTGCACAAAGAATCCTGAGCCCGAAGGATACCATAATCCAAGTGAAGTTGTTTGCTTCAGATATCGAAAGATGTTTTTGACTGCAACCATGTGTGGTTCTCTCATATTCGCATGGTACCTGGCACAATAACAAACAGCAAACATGATATCGGGTCGACTAGATGTAAGATAAAGTAGCGAACCAATCATTTGACGATAAAGTGTGATGTGTGCAGCAGTGTCACACCCTCAAACCGTAATGGCGGAATAGTTCAAGGGTGGATGACTTCATGAACAATATCATAACAAAGTTGCACAATAGTGAAAACCAAGCAAACAACTATCATTACATAATTGCAAATGTTACATAGTTTAACTGTTGTATGTTTCAAATACAATTATAATGATATCAAAAGTAGGCAAAAATGACGTCGTAACGTCCTTTCTTGTAGCGCTTGACTTACCAAATCAGTTTCCTGAGAATACAAATAGTTGAAAAAGTGTCAACAATTAAGTTGGTGAGTTCATAAGATTTTTGTATAGAAATGTCCTTTGTTTGTAAGCAATAGTGTTGAAAACCAAAAAATCCAATATTTTCTCATAAAATGTTCCAAGTCTTTAAATCCCAAAGACTAAAATGTAATATGTATACTGTAGTGTACTTTCTTTGAAATGTATGTTTCCACGTAAACAATTTATAAAAATATTAAGTTGATTATTTTCCCATGTGAGATACCATATAACCATACTGTGACTAGTTGGCCTGCTGCGACGTTCTTCAGGCGTCGGAACTGTTAGACATTTGGACACCTCAGACCTGCCGGTCAAGCTGTAGCTAGCAGCTCAGGTGCGGGGTTGTCAATCCCGTATAGATCTATACTCAAATATCGCGCTCTCTTACCGAGACTCTAGTTATATAAATGTTCAGGACTTATAGTAGGTACTTATAAAAGTACTGTGAATATTCATCTCACAAAAATGTATGTATTCCAATCAACTTGTTTACGTTCGATTTGTATATAAAAACTCTTGTAATCGTCCATTATCATTTTTCCCATGATAATATTGTATAGTAAAATAATTATATATTTTTATATAATTATTTTTGTCATGTTTAAATGTCATAGTAACCTTTTATTCATAAACTATTCCAATAATAGTCTATTTTTAGTAATTGCGTCGTAATAACTTTATTTTACGAACGATAGCGAAATAACTTGTTCAAGATTATAAATATTATCTTTTGAGATATTTCTCACAAAATAGTGTAATATCTTGATATTATAATTATTTTTACTAGAAAATAGTGCCTTTGTTTATAAAAACGTAGTTTTTACTAGTTTTCGTTTTTATAACGTTTTTACTCAAGATCTAGTATCTTTGTACACTTTATTTGTAGTTTAGTAACTTTTACACAACTTAATATGTCAAAGTGTTCATAATACATGGATCTACTCATATTTCATGCCAAAATCATATTTATAACATTTTTGTTCAAGATCTAACATTTTTACACACTTATATTATAGTCTAGCAACTTTTATACAAGCATATCATGTATTATAGTGAATATCTTACAAGGATCTATCCATATATCATATCAAAGGTATTTTTATCCAACTACTAACTTTATAAACTTGTGTAAATCAACATATATATCATTTAAACATATAAAAACTTGAATAAACAACATATATAGTTAAAGAACTTGTATTCACCCCCAAAAAGGTTGGAAAAGATGAAAATGTGGGGTATGAACTCACCTTGAGTATGGATCTTAGGATTCCTTGGAAGAAGATTGAAGATTTTGGTTCTAAGACCCGGAGGACCCTTGGACAAAGCTATTATCCAATGGATTTCCGTGAGTATGTGTGTATAAAAGAGTATATGAAGGTATTTAGAACTTAAATCACTAGATGATCATAACTTACCAAGGATACTTGCAAGATCTTTGAAGATGATGAAGTTTGGAACTCAAAGACCTTTGAACAAATCTAATATCCAATGGATATAGATGGATGTTAGTGTGTGTAAAAGGTGTAAAACTTATATCAAGTTGTTTAGAATCAAAGGATGGTTGAAACTTACCACTTGAACTTGTGAATGGAGCTTGGAATTGAAGTTTGAAGAAGATGATGGTGAGGGTGTTCTTGGCCGAGAGCAAGGAAGAAGAGAGGAGAGGAAGAGTGTGGTGAAGTGTGTTGGTTGCAAATGGATGGTTAGTTATGTCCTTGGAAGTGTAAGCTTGATTTCTTTAATAAAAAGAATTATAGCCTTTTAAGGCCTAATATTATAAAATCAAAAGGAGCTTTATGGTGTCATGGCATGTCCCCCCATGGGGCTGCCGATTTTGGAGAGGGGGGTGGGGTGGGGTGGTGAGGTTTTTATAAAAATAGCAATGTAGTTATAAAAATGTGTGATTTTTATAAAATAGTAGGACGTTTTAGTGAAATTTTGTGCGTTTTTGACGAAACAAAGTTCTAAATAATTATTTTGTATAAAAACATTGCCAAACATTTATTTTGATTGAATTATAACTCGTTGGGTGTCGGAATACACGTTTAAGCGCGGTATTCTTCCGTTTTCGCGATTTTCGGCATTTTACCGGAAATTGCATTTAGCTTTGAAATTAAATACTAGATATTATTACGTTACTTATCATATGAATTGTTATTTCATATTTGATGTTTAAGGCACCTCATTTTGTATTTTGAGTCCAAACCCTGTGTACATTTATCCGTACACAGCGGTTTAATCGTTATAACTTTCACATACGAACTCCGTTTTCGACGTTCTATATATCGAAACTTTCGTATTTACGAGTGGATCGTTTTATGAATATTATTATTCTCATAATAATAATTGTACGATTTTCGAATTTCTACGCTACAGTAGTCTGCTGTCCGTATTTTCGACTTTTAACCGATAATTGTTTTGATTTAGCACACGTAATACTTATAATATTAATAATTCATGCAAAAGTTATGGAAAACAACTTTTCAACATATAGATTAACATATGCTTCGTTTGACTACAGTTGACTTTTGTTGACCAAAATTTACAATTGTCACATCATCTACCCGTTAGAGAGAATTTCGTCCCGAAATTTAACTCTTGAGTGGATCCTCAAGGGTTTGGGAAGAGATGTGGATACTTTTGCTTCATCTGGTCTTCGCGCTCCCAAGTAAATTCTGGTCCGCGCTTGGCACTCCAACGGACCTTAACTATCGGAATGCGGCTTTGTTTCGTCCTCTTGATTTCTCTGTCCATGATCTCAACGGGTTCTTCCACAAAAAGAATGTTCTCGTTCACCTCGATCTCGTCGAGCGGAATGACAAGAGTTTCATCGGACAGGCATTTCTTTAAGTTGGATACGTGAAAGGTGGGATGGACATTGCTGAGCTCCTGTGGTAATCGAAGTTTGTAGGCTACTGGGCCGATCCTAGCGAGGATCTCAAAGGGCCCAATGTATCTGGGTTCAGCTTCCCATGCTTTCCAAAGCGTATCATTCCTTTCCATGGCGAGACCTTCAACAACACTCGGTCACCAACCTGGAATTCCAAAGGCTTGCGTCGCTTGTCTGCGTAGCTCTTTTGTCGGTCACGAGATGCTTTCAATCGTTCACGGATTTGAACGATTTTCTCCGTTGTCTCTCGTATGATCTCCGGACCGGTGAGAGCGCTGTTAGGTGTTTGGCCTCTGGCTAGTTGAGTATCACCCACTTCGGCCCAGCACAAAGGGGAAACTACACTTGCGTCCATATAGAGCTTCAAATGGAGCAGCTTTGATGCTAGTGTGGTAGCTGTTGTTGTATGAGAATTCAATGAGCGGTAAGTGGGTGTCCCACGCCTTACCGAAGTCTATCACACAGGCTCTCAACATATCTTCCAGCGTTTGGATGGCTCTTTCACTTTGGCCATCCGTCTGCGGATGGTAAGCTGTGCTCATGTCAAGCCTGGTTCCCATAGCCTTTTGTAATGATTGCCAAAAGTTTGAAGTGAACCGGCTATCTCTATCCGAGATGATTGATCTCGGCACGCCGTGCAATTTTACAATTTCTTTGACGTAAAGTCTTGCTAGCTTATCCGTCCTATCACTCTCCTTGATTGGCAGGAAGTGAGCGGATTTGGTTAGCCTATCGACGATTACCCATATAGTATCTAACCCACCAGTTGTCTTTGGTAATTTGGTTATGAAGTCCATTGTTATCTGCTCCCACTTCCACTCGGATATTGGTGGTTGAACTAGCAAACCCGAGGGCTTTTGGTATTCTACTTTAACTTTGGCGCAAGTCAGGCACTTGCCCACGTAAGTAGCGATTTCTGCCTTCATGTTTGGCCACCAATACAGTTTCTTGAGGTCCAGGTACATTTTGTCGGACCCGGGATGAACGGAGTATCTAGTCTTGTGAGCTTCATTCATGATAATGTCTCTGTATCCACCGAATTTCGGTGTCCAGATTCGGTTCATGAGGTAGCGAGCTCCGTCATCCTTAACTTCAAGGTTTTTATCCATCCCTCGCAAGGCATCATTTGCGACGTTTTCAGGTTTTAAGGCTTCTAGCTGTGCCTCTTTAATCTGAGTGGGTAACTGGGAATGGATCGTCATTGTTAATGATTTCACTCGGCGGCCTGAGTATTCCTTTCGACTGAGGGCATCAGCTACTACGTTGGCCTTCCCTGGGTGATAACGAATTTCGCATTCGTAGTCACTTAGTAGCTCCATCCAACGTCGTTGCCTCATATTGAGTTCTTTTTGGTTGAGGATATGCTGGAGACTCTTATGGTCGGTGTATACTGTACATTCTGTGCCGTACAGGTAGTGTCTCCAGATCTTCAATGCGAACACTACCGCTCCCAACTCGAGGTCATGTGTAGTGTAGTTGACCTCGTGAGTTTTAAGCTGCCTCGAAGCGTAAGCAATGACCTTTCCTCTCTGCATGAGTACACAACCCAGACCCTGGTTCGATGCGTCGCAATAGACCACAAAGTCTTCTGTTCCTTCTGGAAGGGACAGAATAGGAGCGCTGCATAAAGCTTTCTTTAGGGTCTGGAAGGCGGCATCTTGGTTATCTCCCCACTTGAACGTCACACCCTTCTGTGTCAGGGTGGTAAGTGGCTTTGCAATTTTGGAGAAATTCTGTATGAATCTTCGGTAATAGCCAGCAAGGCCCAAAAACTGACGGATTTCTGTCGGAGTTCTTGGTGCTTTCCAGCTTTCGATGGCTTTGATTTTGGAGGGATCCACATGTATCCCTTCTTCGCTGACTACGTGGCCTAGAAAGTCCACTTTTCGAAGCCAGAATTCGCATTTTGAAAATTTCGCATACAGCTTCTCTGCTCTTAATGTCTCCAAAACTTGTCGTAAGTGTTGGCTATGTTCCTCCTTACTTCGTGAATAGATAAGTATGTCGTCGATGAACAGTATCACGAATTTATCTAGGTAAGGTCGGCATACGCGGTTCATCAGATCCATGAACACTGCAGGCGCATTGGTCAATCCGAAGGGCATCACAACGAATTCATAATTGCCGTAGCGAGTTCTGAATGCCATTTTAGGAACATCTTCTTCTTGAACCTTGAGTTGGTGATATCCCGGCCTCAGATCGATTTTTGAGAAGTAACTCGCTCTTTGGAGTTGATCGAACAGGTCGTCAATTCGGGGTAACAGGTATCGGTTCTTGATGGTGAGCTTGTTCAACTCCCGATAGTCAATGCACATACGGAATGATCCATCCTTCTTCTTCACGAATAAGACCGGCGCTCCCCAAGGTGAGAAGCTCGGCCTGATGAACCCTTTACTTAGCAGTTCGTTTAGTTGGCTGGATAATTCTTTCATTTCTGCCGGGGCTAACCGATATGGTGCTTTTGCTACTGGAGTGGCTCCTGGGATCAAATCGATTCTGAACTCGACTTGTCTTGCGGGTGGTACTCCTGGAAGGTCTTCTGGGAATACGTCGGGAAAGTTGCAGACTTCAGGGATTTCTTTGATGTTCTTTACTTCTTTCTTTTCGTCAACAACGTGGGCTAGGAAGGCATGGTATCTTTTCTGTAGGTATTTTCGGGCTTTGATGCATGACACGATTCGGAGGCTGGTACTGGGTTTATCACCGTAGACAACAATGGTCTTGTCATTCGGCAGATGAAGTCGGATTCCTCGTTCGTAACACATGATGTCGGCATGATGGGGAATTAGCCAATCCATACCAACGATCACGTCAAAACTTCCTATTTTAACAGGCATTAAGTTGATTTGAAAGGAGTGATCGTCCAGAGTAAGTGTACAGCCTACGTATATGTTGTTTGTGCTTTCTGTTTTGCCATTAGCCATTTCTACTGTAAATGTTTCGTTGAGTGGTTGAGGTTTTTGTTTTAGTAAATATTTAAACTCGTGGCTTACGAAACTCCTCTCCGCACCGCTATCGAATAGTATACAAGCATATGAATTATTGACGAGGAACGTACCGGTAACCACGGTAGGATCCTCCACCGCTTTCGTGCGTCCCATAGCTAGGACTCTTCTATTTGTCCCCATATTCTTGGCCTTCGGGAAATCACGCTTAAAATGCCCTGTCTCTCCACAACCATAACAGGCTTGACTCACCCCGACATTAGTGGCTTGAGGGGTTTGTGGGGTTGGCGTCCTGCAGAATCGGGCAGTGTGGCCCTTCTTTTTACAGTTCAAGCAGTGCATTTCTCTACAGGGTCCGGTATGGTGGAAGTTGCACTTGTTACACTTGGGTAGCGTCCCAATGTATTGCTTGGTGGTAGTTAGGGCGTTCGGGACAGTGGCTGCACGAATTGCCACAATCTGTTGTCTTTTCGCACCGTCTTGGTTTGGTTGGTTTCTACCCCTGTTCCAGGGTTTCCTCTTATGATCCCTTTCTCTTGGCTGTTCAGTCTTTTGAGTCATGGTTCCCTGGCGCACCCCGTGGTCGACCAATCGTTGGGCCAATCGTTTGGCGCTGTCAAAAGTGGCTGGACTTGCGGCTTCTACATTCCCTTGGATCTGAGATGATAGTCCCCAAATGTAGCGTTCCACTTTTACAGACTCCGGTGTGACCATGGCTGGGCAGAGGGTTGCCAGGTCGTTGAATCGGTTCGTGTAAGCGTTTAGATCCGATCCTTTCATTGTGAGATTCCACAGCTCTTGCTCCAACTTCTGGATTTCCCCTCGGGGGCAGTACTCCTTCATCAACATTGTCTTTAATTCCTCCCATCCCATCGAGTTTGCCACTGGGAGTGTCAGTGACTTGACATGGCCCTTCCACCAAGACATAGCCGTCTCAGCGAAAGTGCAGGCAGCGAACTTTACTTTCATTTCTTCTGGACACGCAGTGATATCGAAGATCGACTCAGTTTTCTCGATCCACCTTGTGAGGTTAAGGACACCACCGGTGCCATGGAAAGTTATCGGCTTGCAACTGACAAAATCTTTGTAAGTACACACTCGAGAATGGGTTGATGTTTCTCCATTGGTGGAATCGTTGGTGCCGTTTCCACTTCCGTTTACATTTACCCCGTTAGTGTTAATATGGGCAACAGCTGCAGTCACGGCTGCCGTGACAGCGGCTTGGAATGTCGTCGAGTCCATCATAGGTGCTTCGGGTGTCTCGACGGGTGTGCGTCTGTTATTTCTTCGGCGAGGTGGCATGATTCTGCCACAAGGATTTAAGATCGACGTTGGTTAGTTTTTGGAAGAATTGTTATGATTATGTCATCATTAGAATGTAGTACTTGTATTTTATTGTTATCTTGTTTCCTTCGTTTCGTAAGTTGTATCTATGATCTGATATCAAACATACTGATCATTCACACATACATCATTTATAAATCAAACATATTCTTCATATTCATAATAATGCGGAGTGTTACATAAATTTTGAAATGAAAATTTGGCCTTCGCAGAGGCCTACAGAGTGATAATGATAAACAGCGTAACGGCTTACAAAAAGTGTAGTCACTTGATTGTAGAACCGCGCCTATATACAATAGTGAGCCTCACATAACGCGTACTCGTAAATGTCCTAATCTATATCAAAATTTGAGTAGTATAACTACTACTCAAGACGAACTGGATCCCCCAGCCCTGCGTAGTGCGTCCACTTGCGCCCTGAGCTCAGCAGCTTCGCGTTCGGCCTCCTCGGCCCTTCGCTCCACCTCGCAAATCCTTTCCTCGGATTCGGATATTCGGACAATCGCCTCGCGCCACATCCCCAGGGCTGTCTGTACGTCCTCCTCGAGAGTGTCGAGTCGTCCAGCGGTATGGCCGCGGGTCTCGTCTAAACGTCGGAGGCGAGCTGAGTTGACCTCGGCGACGGCCCCTACGTCCATAATCTGACTGGTGGTCGCTCTAATCTGCTCCTCATGGCGCCTGATGCGTCCGACCATGGTGGGTAGACCTCGGTCTGCGTAACCCCCTCTACTGAGATCGTAGTGATCGTAGAATAGGTGATATGGGGGTCGCAAGTCCTACTCGCGGCTCCAAACGCGTATCTGCTCTGCCTAATCTGGTGTCGGGCCCTGAAGAGGTTCTTCTATTAGTAAAGGGCGGTGAATGGGAAGTACCCTCTTTCGAGGTGTACGCATCCACAACGGGCCACCAGGGTGGCGATATACCTGAAATAATGGCGGTGGTGGTGGTGCATGTACGCTGCGAACTGGGTGGCGAGGATCGATGACTTCCGGCTCATCTTCGGACTCTTCCTCGTCCCATTGTTCTTCTTCTTCTGAGGCTTCCTCCGGTTCCTCTTCCGGAACCTCTTCGGGTTCCTCTTCTGGTTCTTCATTCAGCCATCCCCCATTTCCCTCCTCGGGGAAATATGGGTCTCCTGGCAAGTGGAATCCGGCCATGGTGTCTGTACGAGGAGTGGGGTATAAGAAGTATATATAAGGGGATTCTTAAATACACACACATATATAACTAAGTAATGTACACAAAATACTCATATAGTATTTTAACTTCATGTTTAGTTCTATAGTGTCATAAAATACTCCTATAGTATTTTAAATTTTATGTTTAGTTCCTTTGGTTACTGGTAAGTGTTCGGACTTGTTGTCCACCACGATTAATCCTAAGCATACGTTAATCATATCTTGGATCAACACAGTTGATCAGGCTCTATTCATCCAAGATATCATCACCAAAACACTTAGGCCTATCCGTAGCGTTCAACTCATCATACCACTTTTGTATGTTATCGTTATGATATCGTTCTAGTATGTATGTATGTACTTATACTTTCATAAAAATTATCGTTGTAATTTTAAAAGTATACTTGTACGAAAATGTTTTCGAGAGTTTTAGTCCCATTGTATTTATAGTTGTATATCTTTAAATGGATTGATATACTTAGTTCACTATAAACAATGCTCTGATACCAATCTGTCACACCCTCAAACCGTAATGGCGGAATAGTTCAAGGGTGGATGACTTCATGAACAATATCATAACAAAGTTGCACAATAGTGAAAACCAAGCAAACAACCATCATTACATAATTGCAAATGTTACATAGTTTAACTGTTGTATGTTTCAAATACAATTATAATGATATCAAAAGTAGGCAAAAATGACGTCGTAACGTCCTTTCTTGTAGCGCTTGACTTACCAAATCAGTTTCCTGAGAATACAAGTAGTTGAAAAAGTGTCAACAATTAAGTTGGTGAGTTCATAAGATTTTTGTATAGAAATGTCCTTTGTTTGTAAGCAATAGTGTTGAAAACCAAGAAAATCCAATATTTTCTCGTAAAATGTTCCAAGTCTTTAAATCCCAAAGACTAAAATGTAATATGTATAATGTAGTGTACTTTCTTTGAAATGTATGTTTCCACGTAAACAATTTATAAAAATATTAAGTTGATTATTTTCCCATGTGAGATACCATATAACCATACTGTGACTAGTTGGCCTGCTGCGACGTTCTTCAGGCGTCGGAACTGTTAGACATTTGGACACCTCAGACCTGCCGGTCAAGCTGTAGCTAGCAGCTCAGGTGCGGGGTTGTCAATCCCGTATAGATCTATACTCAAATATCGCGCTCTCTTACCGAGACTCTAGTTATATAAATGTTCAGGACTTATAGTAGGTACTTAAAAGTACTGTGAATATTCATCTCACAAAAATGTATGTATTCCAATCAACTTGTTTACGTTCGATTTGTATATAAAAACTCTTGTAATCGTCCATTATCATTTTTCCCATGATAATATTGTATAGTAAAATAATTATATATTTTTATATAATTATTTTTGTCATGTTTAAATGTCATAGTAACCTTTTGTTCATAAACTATTCCAATAATAGTCTATTTTTAGTAATTGCGTCGTAATAACTTTATTTTACGAACGATAGCGAAATAACTTGTTCAAGATTATAAATATTATCTTTTGAGATATTTCTCACAAAATAGTGTAATATCTTGATATTATAATTATTTTTACTAGAAAATAGTGCCTTTGTTTATAAAAACGTAGTTTTTACTAGTTTTCGTTTTTATAACGTTTTTACTCAAGATCTAGTATCTTTGTACACTTTATTTGTAGTTTAGTAACTTTTACACAACTTAATATGTCAAAGTGTTCATAATACATGGATCTACTCATATTTCATGCCAAAATCATATTTATAACATTTTTGTTCAAGATCTAACATTTTTACACACTTATATTATAGTCTAGCAACTTTTATACAAGCATATCATGTATTATAGTGAATATCTTACAAGGATCTATCCATACATCATATCAAAGGTATTTTTATCCAACTACTAACTTTATAAACTTGTGTAAATCAACATATATATCATTTAAACATATAAAAACTTGAATAAACAACATATATAGTTAAAGAACTTGTATTCACCCCCAAAAAGGTTGGAAAAGATGAAAATGTGGGGTATGAACTCACCTTGAGTATGGATCTTAGGATTCCTTGGAAGAAGATTGAAGATTTTGGTTCTAAGACCCGGAGGACCCTTGGACAAAGCTATTATCCAATGGATTTCCGTGAGTATGTGTGTATAAAAGAGTATATGAAGGTATTTAGAACTTAAATCACTAGATGATCATAACTTACCAAGGATACTTGCAAGATCTTTGAAGATGATGAAGTTTGGAACTCAAAGACCTTTGAACAAATCTAATATCCAATGGATATAGATGGATGTTAGTGTGTGTAAAAGGTGTAAAACTTATATCAAGTTGTTTAGAATCAAAGGATGGTTGAAACTTACCACTTGAACTTGTGAATGGAGCTTGGAATTGAAGTTTGAAGATGATGATGGTGAGGGTGTTCTTGGCCGAGAGCAAGGAAGAAGAGAGGAGAGGAAGAGTGTGGTGAAGTGTGTTGGTTGCAAATGGATGGTTAGTTATGTCCTTGGAAATGTAAGCTTGATTTCTTTAATAAAAAGAATTATAGCCTTTTAAGGCCTAATATTATAAAATCAAAAGGGGCTTTATGGTGTCATGGCATGTCCCCCCATGGGGCTGCCGATTTTGGAGAGGGGGGTGGGGTGGGGTGGTGTGGTTTTTATAAAAATAGCAATGTAGTTATAAAAATGTGTGATTTTTATAAAATAGTAGGACGTTTTAGTGAAATTTTGTGCGTTTTTGACGAAACGAAGTTCTAAATAATTATTTTATATAAAAACATTGCCAAACATTTATTTTGATTGAATTATAACTCGTTGGGTGTCGGAATACGCGTTTAAGCGCGGTATTCTTCCGTTTTCGCGATTTTCGGCATTTTACCGGAAATTGCATTTAGCTTTGAAATTAAATACTAGATATTATTACGTTACTTATCATATGAATTGTTAATTCATATTTGATGTTTAAGGCACCTCATTTTGTATTTTGAGTCCAAACCCTGTGTACATTTATCCGTACACAGCGGTTTAATCGTTATAACTTTCACATACGAACTCCGTTTTCGACGTTCTATATATCGAAACTTTCGTATTTACGAGTGGATAGTTTTATGAATATTATTATTCTCAAAATAATAATTGTACGATTTTCGAATTTCTACGCTACAGTAGTCTGCTGTCCGTATTTTCGACTTTTAACCGATAATTGTTTTGATTTAGCACACGTAATACTTATAATATTAATAATTCATGCAAAAGTTATGGAAAACAACTTTTCAACATATAGATTAACATATGCTTCGTTTGACTACAGTTGACTTTTGTTGACCAAAATTTACAATTGTCACATCATCTACCCGTTAGAGAGAATTTCGTCCCGAAATTTAACTCTTGAGTGGATCCTCAAGGGTTTGGGAAGAGATGTGGATACTTTTGCTTCATCTGGTATTCGCGCTCCCAAGTAAATTCTGGTTCGCGCTTGGCACTCCAACGGACCTTAACTATCGGAATGCGGCTTTGTTTCGTCCTCTTGATTTCTCTGTCCATGATCTCAACGGGTTCTTCCACAAAAAGAAGGTTCTCGTTCACCTCGATCTCGTCGAGCGGGATGACAAGAGTTTCATCGGACAGGCATTTCTTTAAGTTGGATACGTGAAAGGTGGGATGGACATTGCTGAGTTCTTGTGGTAATCGAAGTCTGTAAGCTACTGGGCCGATCCTAGCGAGGATCTCAAAGGGCCCAATGTATCTGGGGTTCAGCTTCCCACGCTTTCCAAAGCGTATCATTCCTTTCCATGGCGAGACCTTCAACAACACTCGGTCACCAACCTGGAATTCCAAAGGCTTGCGTCGCTTGTCTGCGTAGCTCTTTTGTCGGTCACGAGATGCTTTCAATCGTTCACGGATTTGAACGATTTTCTCCGTTGTCTCTCGTATGATCTCCGGACCGGTGAGAGCGCTGTTAGGTGTTTGGCCTCTGGCTAGTTGAGTATCACCCACTTCGGCCCAGCACAAAGGGGATCTACACTTGCGTCCATATAGAGCTTCAAATGGAGCAGCTTTGATGCTAGTGTGGTAGCTGTTGTTGTATGAGAATTCAATGAGCGGTAAGTGGGTGTCCCACGCCTTACCGAAGTCTATCACACAGGCTCTCAACATATCTTCCAGCGTTTGGATGGTTCTTTCACTTTGGCCATCCGTCTGCGGATGGTAAGCTGTGCTCATGTCAAGCCTGGTTCCCATAACCTTTTGTAATGATTGCCAAATGTTTGAAGTGAACCGGCTATCTCTATCCGAGATGATTGATCTCGGCACACCGTGCAATTTTACAATTTCTTTGACGTAAAGTCTTGCTAGCTTATCCGTCCTATCACTCTCCTTGATTGGCAGGAAGTGAGCAGATTTGGTTAGCCTATCGACGATTACCCATATAGTATCTAACCCACCGGTTGTCTTTGATAATTTGGTTATGAAGTCCATTGTTATCCGCTCCCACTTCCACTCGGATATTGGTGGTTGAACTAGCAAACCCGAGGGCTTTTGGTATTCTACTTTAACTTTGGCGCAAGTCAGGCACTTGCCCACGTAAGTAGCGATTTCTGCCTTCATGTTTGGCCACCAATACAGTTTCTTGAGGTCCAGGTACATTTTGTCGGACCCGGGATGAACGGAGTATCTAGTATTGTGAGCTTCATTCATGATAATGTCTCTGTATCCACCGAATTTCGGTGTCCAGATTCGGTTCATAAGGTAGCGAGCTCCGTCATCCTTAACTTCAAGGTTTTTATCCATCCCTCGCAAGGCTTCATTTGCGACGTTTTCAGGTTTTAAGGCTTCTAGCTGTGCCTCTTTAATCTGAGTGGGTAACTGGGAATGGATCGTCATTGTTAATGATTTCACTCGGCGGCCCGAGTATTCCTTTCGACTAAGGGCATCAGCTACTACGTTGGCCTTCCCTGGGTGATAACGAATTTCGCATTCGTAGTCACTTAGTAGCTCCATCCAACGTCGTTGCCTCATATTGAGTTCTTTTTGGTTGAGGATATGCTGGAGACTCTTATGGTCGGTGTATACTGTACATTCTGTGCCGTACAGGTAGTGTCTCCAGATCTTCAATGCGAACACTACCGCTCCCAACTCGAGGTCATGTGTAGTGTAGTTGACCTCGTGAGTTTTAAGCTGCCTCGAAGCGTAAGCAATGACCTTTCCTCTCTGCATCAGTACACAACCCAGACCCTGGTTCGATGCGTCGCAATAGACCACAAAGTCTTCTGTTCCTTCTGGAAGGGACAGAATAGGAGCGCTGCATAAAGCTTTCTTTAGGGTCTGGAAGGCAGCGTCTTGGTTATCTCCCCACTTGAAAGTCACACCCTTCTGTGTCAGGGTGGTAAGTGGCTTTGCAATTTTGGAGAAATTCTGTATGAATCTTCGGTAATAGCCAGCAAGGCCCAAAAACTGACGGATTTCTGTCGGAGTTCTTGGTGCTTTCCAGCTTTCGATGGCTTTGATTTTGGAGGGATCCACATGTATCCCTTCTTCGTTGACTACGTGGCCTAGAAAGTCCACTTTTCGAAGCCAGAATTCGCATTTTGAAAATTTCGCATACAGCTTCTCTGCTCTTAATGTCTCCAAAACTTGTCGTAAGTGTTGGCTATGTTCCTCCTTACTTCGTGAATAGATAAGTATGTCGTCGATGAACACTATCACGAATTTATCTAGGTAAGGTCGGCATACGCGGTTCATCAGATCCATGAACACTGCAGGCGCATTGGTCAATCCGAAGGGCATCACAACGAATTCATAATGGCCGTAGCGAGTTCTGAATGCCGTTTTAGGAACATCTTCTTCTTGAACCTTGAGTTGGTGATATCCCGACCTCAGATCGATTTTTGAGAAGTAACTCGCTCCTTGGAGTTGATCGAACAGGTCGTCAATTCGGGGTAACGGGTATCGGTTCTTGATGGTGAGCTTGTTCAACTCCCGATAGTCAATGCACATACGGAATGATCCATCCTTCTTCTTCATGAATAAGACCGGCGCTCCCCAAGGTGAGAAGCTCGGCCTGATGAACCCTTTACTTAGCAGTTCGTTTAGTTGGCTGGATAATTCTTGCATTTCTGCCGGGGCTAACCGATATGGTGCTTTTGCTACTGGAGTGGCTCCTGGGATCAAATCGATTCTGAACTCGACTTGTCTTGCGGGTGGTACTCCTGGAAGGTCTTCTGGGAATACGTCGGGAAAGTTGCAGACTTCGGGGATTTCTTTGATGTTCTTTACTTCTTTCATTTCGTCAACAACGTGGGCTCGGAAGGCGTGGTATCTTTTCTGTAGGTATTTTCGGGCTTTGATGCATGACACGATTCGGAGGCTGGTACTGGGTTTATCACCGTAGACAACAATGGTCTTGTCATTCGGCAGATGAAGTCGGATTCCTCGTTCGTAACACATGATGTCGGCATGATGGGGAATTAGCCAATCCATACCAACGATCACGTCAAAACTTCCTATTTTAACAGGCATTAAGTTGATTTGAAAGGAGTGATCGTCCAGAGTAAGTGTACAGCCTACGTATATGTTGTTTGTGCTTTCTGTTTTGCCATTAGCCATTTCTACTGTAAATGTTTCGTTGAGTGGTTGAGGTTTTTGTTTTAGTAAATATTTAAACTCGTGGCTTACGAAACTCCTCTCCGCACCGCTATCGAATAGTATACAAGCATATGAATTATTGACGAGGAACGTACCGGTAACCACGGTAGGATCCTCCACCGCTTCCGTGCGTCCCATAGCTAGGACTCTTCCATTTCTCCCCACCTTCTTGGCCTTCGGGCAATCACGCTTAAAATGCCCTGTCTCACCACAACCATAACAGGCTTGACTCACCCCGACATTAGTGGCTTGAGGGGTTTGTGGGGTTGGCGTCCTGCAGAATCGGGCAGTGTGGCCCTTCTTGTTACAGTTCAAGCAGTGCATTTCTCTACAGGGTCCGGTATGGTGGAAGTTGCACTTGTTACACTTGGGTAGCGTCCCAATGTATTGCTTGGTGGTAGTTGGGGCGTTCGGGACAGTGGCTGCACGAATTGCCACAATCTATTGTCTTTTCGCACCGTCTTGGTTTGGTTGGTTTCTACCCCTGTTCCAGGGTTTCCTCTTGTGATCCCTTTCTCTTGGCTGTTCAGTCTTTTGAGTCATGGTTCCCTGGCGCACCCCGTGGTCGACCAATCGTTGGGCCAATCGTTTGGCGCTGTCAAAAGTGGCTGGACTTGCGGCTTCTACATTCCCTTGGATCTGAGATGATAGTCTCCAAATGTAGCGTTCCACTTTTACAGACTCCGGTGTGACCATGGCTGGGCAGAGGGTTGCCAGGTCGTTGAATCGGTTCGTGTAAGCGTTTAGATCCGAACCTTTCATTGTGAGATTCCACAGCTCTTGCTCCAACTTCTTGATTTCCCCTCGGGGGCAGTACTCCTTCATCAACATTGTCTTTAATTCCTCCCATCCCATCGAGTTTGCCACTGGGAGTGTCAGTAACTTGACATGGCCCTTCCACCAAGACATAGCCGTCTCAGCGAAAGTGCAGGCAGCGAAATTTACTTTCATTTCTTCTGGACACGCAGTGATATCGAAGATCGACTCAGTTTTCTCGATCCACCTTGTGAGGTTAAGGACACCACCGGTGCCATGGAAAGTTATTGGCTTGCAACTGACAAAATCTTTGTAAGTACACACTCGAGAATGGGTTGATGTTTCTCCATTGGTGGAATCGTTGGTGCCGTTTCCACTTCCGTTTACATTTACCCCGTTGGTGTTAATATGGGCAACAGCTGCAGTCACGGCTGCCGTGACAGCGGCTTGGAATGTCGTCGAGTCCATCATAGGTGCTTCGGGTGTCTCGACGGGTGTGCGTCTGTTATTTCTTCGGCGAGGTGGCATGATTCTGCCACAAGGATTTAAGATCGACGTTGGTTAGTTTTTGGAAGAATTGTTATGATTATGTCATCATTAGAATGTAGTACTTGTATTTTATTGTTATCTTGTTTCCTTCGTTTCGTAAGTTGTATCTATGATCTGATATCAAACATACTGATCATTCACACATACATCATTTATAAATCAAACATATTCTTCATATTCATAATAATGCGGAGTGTTACATAAATTTTGAAATGAAAATTTGGCCTTCGCAGAGGCCTACAGAGTGATAATGATAAACAGCGTAACGGCTTACAAAAAGTGTAGTCACTTGATTGTAGAACCGCGCCTATATACAATAGTGAGCCGCACATAACGCGTACTCGTAAATGTCCTAATCTATATCAAAATTTGAGTAGTATAACTACTACTCAAGACGAACTGGATCCCCCAGCCCTGCGTAGTGCGTCCACTTGCGCCCTGAGCTCAGCAGCTTCGCGCTCGGCCTCCTCGGCCCTTCGCTCCACCTCGCGAATCCTTTCCTCGGATTCGGATATTCGGACAATCGCCTCGCGCCACATCCCCAGGGCTGTCTGTACGTCCTCCTCGAGAGTGTCGAGTCGTCCAGCGGTATGGCCGCGGGTCTCGTCTAAACGTCGGAGGCGAGCTGAGTTGACCTCGGCGACGGCCCCTACGTCCATAATCTGACTGGTGGTCGCTCTAATCTGCTCCTCATGGCTCCTGATGCGTCCGACCATGGTGGGTAGACCTCGGTCTGCGTAACCCCCTCTATTGAGATCGTAGTGATCGTAGAATAGGTGATATGGGGGTCGCAAGTCCTGCTCGCGGCTCCAAACGCGTATCTGCTCTGCCCAATCTGGTGTCGGGCCCTGAAGAGGTTCTTCTATTAGTAAAGGGCGGTGAATGGGAAGTACCCTCTTTCGAGGTGTACGCATCCACAACGGGCCACCAGGGTGGCGATATACCTGAAATAATGGCGGTGGTGGTGGTGCGTGTACGCTGCGAATTGGGTGGCGAGGATCGATGACTTCCGGCTCATCTTCGGACTCTTCCTCGTCCCATTGTTCTTCTTCTTCTGAGGCTTCCTCCGGTTCCTCTTCCGGAACCTCTTCGGGTTCCTCTTCTGGTTCTTCATTCAGCCATCCCCCATTTCCCTCCTCGGGGAAATATGGGTCTCCTGGCAAGTGGAATCCGGCCATGGTGTCTGTACGAGGAGTGGGGTATAAGAAGTATATATAAGGGGATTCTTAAATACACACACATATATAACTAAGTAATGTACACAAAATACTCATATAGTATTTTAACTTCATGTTTAGTTCTATAGTGTCATAAAATACTCCTATAGTATTTTAAATTTTATGTTTAGTTCCTTTGGTTACTGGTAAGTGTTCGGACTTGTTGTCCACCACGATTATTCCTAAGCATACGTTAATCATATATTGGATCAACACAGTTGATCAGGCTCTATTCATCCAAGATATCATCACCAAAACACTTAGGCCTATCCGTAGCGTTCAACTCATCATACCACTTTTGTATGTTTTCGTTATGATATCGTTCTAGTATGTATGTATGTACTTATACTTTCATAAAAATTATCGTTGTAATTTTAAAAGTATACTTGTACGAAAAATTTTTCGAGAGTTTTAGTCCCATTGTATTTATAGTTGTATATCTTTAAATGGATTGATATACTTAGTTCACTATAAACAATGCTCTGATACCAATCTGTCACACCCTCAAACCGTAATGGCGGAATAGTTCAAGGGTGGATGACTTCATGAACAATATCATAACAAAGTTGCACAATAGTGAAAACCAAGCAAACAACCATCATTACATAATTGCAAATGTTACATAGTTTAACTGTTGTATGTTTCAAATACAATTATAATGATATCAAAAGTAGGCAAAAATGACGTCGTAACGTCCTTTCTTGTAGCGCTTGACTTACCAAATCAGTTTCCTGATAATACAAGTAGTTGAAAAAGTGTCAACAATTAAGTTGGTGAGTTCATAAGATTTTTGTATAGAAAAGTCCTTTGTTTGTAAGCAATAGTGTTGAAAACCAAGAAAATCCAATATTTTCTCATAAAATGTTCCAAGTCTTTAAATCCCAAAGACTAAAATGTAATATGTATACTGTAGTGTACTTTCTTTGAAATGTATGTTTCCACGTAAACAATTTATAAAAATATTAAGTTGATTATTTTCCCATGTGAGATACCATATAACCATACTGTGACTAGTTGGCCTGCTGCGATGTTCTTCAGGCGTCGGAACTGTTAGACATTTGGACACCTCAGACCTGCCGGTCAAGCTGTAGCTAGCAGCTCAGGTGCGGGGTTGTCAATCCCGTATAGATCTATACTCAAATATCGCGCTCTCTTACCGAGACTCTGGTTATATAAATGTTCAGGACTTATAGTAGGTACTTATAAAAGTACTGTGAAGATTCATCTCACAAAAATGTATGTATTCCAATCAACTTGTTTACGTTCGATTTGTATATAAAAACTATTGTAATCGTCCATTATCATTTTTCCCATGATAATATTGTATAGTAAAATAATTATATATTTTTATATAATTATTTTTGTCATGTTTAAATGTCATAGTAACCTTTTGTTCATAAACTATTCCAATAATAGTCTATTTTTAGTAATTGCGTCGTAATAACTTTATTTTACGAACGATAGCGAAATAACTTGTTCAAGATTATAAATATTATCTTTTGAGATATTTCTCACAAAATAGTGTAATATCTTGATATTATAATTATTTTTACTAGAAAATAGTGCCTTTGTTTATAAAAACGTAGTTTTTACTAGTTTTCGTTTTTATAACGTTTTTACTCAAGATCTAGTATCTTTGTACACTTTATTTGTAGTTTAGTAACTTTTACACAACTTAATATGTCAAAGTGTTCATAATACATGGATCTACTCATATTTCATGCCAAAATCATATTTATAACATTTTTGTTCAAGATCTAACATTTTTACACACTTATATTATAGTCTAGCAACTTTTATACAAGCATATCATGTATTATAGTGAATATCTTACAAGGATCTATCCATATATCATATCAAAGGTATTTTTATCCAACTACTAACTTTATAAACTTGTGTAAATCAACATATATATCATTTAAACATATAAAAACTTAAATAAACAACATATATAGTTAAAGAACTTGTATTCTCCCCCAAAAAGGTTGGAAAAGATGAAAATGTGGGGTATGAACTCACCTTGAGTATGGATCTTAGGATTCCTTGGAAGAAGATTGAAGATTTTGGTTCTAAGACCCGGAGGACCCTTGGACAAAGCTATTATCCAATGGATTTCCGTGAGTATGTGTGTATAAAAGAGTATATGAAGGTATTTAAAACTTAAATCACTAGATGATCATAACTTACCAAGGATACTTGCAAGATCTTTGAAGATGATGAAGTTTGGAACTCAAAGACCTTTGAACAAATCTAATATCCAATGGATATAGATGGATGTTAGTGTGTGTAAAAGGTGTTAAACTTATATCAAGTTGTTTAGAATCAAAGGATGGTTGAAACTTACCACTTGAACTTGTGAATGGAGCTTGAAATTGAAGTTTGAAGATGATGATGGTGAGGGTGTTCTTGGCCGAGAGCAAGGAAGAAGAGAGGAGAGGAAGAGTGTGGTGAAGTGTGTTGGTTGCAAATGGATGGTTAGTTATGTCCTTGGAAGTGTAAGCTTGATTTCTTTAATAAAAAGAATTATAGCCTTTTAAGGCCTAATATTATAAAATCAAAAGGAGATTTATGGTGTCATGGCATGTCCCCCCATGGGGCTGCCGATTTTGGAGAGGGGGGTGGGGTGGGGTGGTGTGGTTTTTATAAAAATAGCAATGTAGTTATAAAAATGTGTGATTTTTATAAAATAGTAGGACGTTTTAGTGAAATTTTGTGCGTTTTTGACGAAACGAAGTTCTAAATTATTATTTTGTATAAAAACATTGCCAAACATTTATTTTTATTGAATTATAACTCGTTGGGTGTCGGAATACGCGTTTAAGCGCGGTATTCTTCCGTTTTCGCGATTTTCGGCATTTTACCGGAAATTGCATTTAGCTTTGAAATTAAATACTAGATATTATTACGTTACTTATCATATGAATTGTTAATTCATATTTGATGTCTAAGGCACTTCATTTTGTATTTTGAGTCCAAACCCTGTGTACATTTATCCGTACACAGCGGTTTAATCGTTATAACTTTCACATACGAACTCCGTTTTCGACGTTCTATATATCGAAACTTTCGTATTTACGAGTGGATCGTTTTTTGAATATTATTATTCTCAAAATAATAATTGTACGATTTTTGAATTTCTACGCTACAGTAGTCTGCTGTCCGTATTTTCGACTTTTAACCGATAATTGTTTTGATTTAGCACACGTAATACTTATAATATTAATAATTCATGCAAAAGTTATGGAAAACAACTTTTCAACATATAGATTAACATATGCTTCGTTTGACTACAGTTGACTTTTGTTGACCAAAATTTACAATTGTCACAAGCAGCCTTGTCAAGAGAGGGAGTGAGCTTTGTTCCGAACGCCATTGGGACTTTAACCTTTGAGTCGCCCACCATTCTAAATTTTTCTAGAATAGACTTCGTGAAAGCTTCTTGGTTGATGAAGATCCCTTCTGAACTCTGTCATATGTTCAAACCAAGGAAGAAGTTGATTTTGCCCATCGAACTCATTTCAAATTTAGTTTCCATTAATTTTCAGAATTCAGCTGTTAGGCTTGGCTGAGTAGATCCGAAAATAATGTCATCAACATAAATTTGAACTATCATAAGATGGTTACCTTCCTTCTTGCGAAAGAAACTTGGATCAACTGAACCTTGAATGAATTTGGACTGCTTGAGAAATCGAGTCAGCGTCTCGTGCCATGTCCTAGGAGCTTGTTTCAAACCATATACCGCTTTATCTAGAATATATCACTGATTCGGATGCTTATTATTGACGAAGCCAGGAGGTTGCTCGACATACACCGTTTCTTCTAATTCTTTGTTCATAAATGCACACTTCACATCCATTTGATACACATTGAAATTTTTGTGAGCTGCATAGGCAAGAAAGATACAAACAGATTCCAATCTTGCAACGGGTGCGAAAGTTTCTTCATATTCTTCTTGACAATAAGATTTGACCATAAGACGACCTTTGTTGCGAATTACGTTGCCTTCTTTATCCATCTTGTTGCGAAAACCCCACTTCATTCCAAGAACCGACGCATTTTCTGGAGTAGGAACTAATCTCCACACTTTGTTATGTTCGAACTCATTAGGTTCATCTTGCATCGCTTGGACCCAATCAGCATGATCAAGAGCTACTTTAACCATTTTTGGTTCAATTTTGGAAATGAATGAGTTAAACATGCAAAATTCCACTTTAGAAAATAATACAGTTTGCTTCGCTTTTTGTTGTGCTCTTGTCAGAACCCCTGCTGACGTTTCTCCGATCACTTGAGATTGAGGATGATCTCATGTCCATTTTACCATCAGAGGATAGTTCTGATCATATTCTAGATTGATTTCTGCAAAAACTTCCTCAAAGTCGGACTGAACTTTAGATTGTGCATCAAAGTCATTATTTTCATTCTCCCCCTGGATGTTTGCATGAGGCTCTTCATCTTCAATCGGACTCTCCCCCTCAATTGGTGCAGTATTCTCCCTCATGGACATGAGTCTCGGAGGAGTCGTCTTGAGTATGGGAGCTTTCGGTTTCCGGTTCATTCGGAATCAGATGCTCAGTCGGAGTTGGTTCATCAGAAGTTCGTTCTGCATCGTTTACTGCATCATTTACTATCTTGAGTAGTTCATCCTCTTGATTATCTTTTGCATTTGCTTCAGAGGATATTGCAGTTTCTGGCTCCTCAAATAGATTCATGAATTCCTCGTATAAGTTCATGAGAGGAATTGTTGCTTGATTTGACGTCGGAAAGATCTCGGCTGACTAACTCTCCTCATTCTGATTCATCGTCATGTATTTGGCATCGAATGTGACATAATACGTTTCTTCTGTTTTGTGAGACCTTTTGTTGAGAACCATATAAGTCATCGACGTTAAGGAATATCCCAGAAACATTCCTTCGTCGCGTTTGTGATGCCACTTAATTCTTTTCTCCTTGGAGTTGAATATGAAGCACCTGGCACCGAAGACGTGAAAGAATTTCACGTTTGGCTTCCTATTATTAAGAATCTCATAGGGAGTAATAGAAAATCGCTTGTTGATGGAAGAGCGGTTCTGAGTAAAACAAGCGGTGGCAATAGCATCTGCCCAGAAGTACAACGACAATCTTGCAAAGGAGAGCATTGTGCGAGCAGCTTCGCAAAGTGAGCAATTACGTCTTTCCACCACTCCATTTTGTTGAGGAGTGTAAGGAGTAGAGAAATTGTGCGAAATCCCTTTATTGATAATAAATTCTTCAAACGCTTGGTTCTTGAATTACGTCCGGTTGTCACTTCGTATCTTCCGAACAGGCTTTCAGAGCAGCAGCTCAATTTGCTTCATGAAGTTGATCATGTTTTGAGTTGCCTCAAATTTCTGTTTAAGAAAGAACACCCACGTGAATCGAGAAAAATCATCAACAACAACCAAAATGTACTTGTTATGAGCCACACTTTCGATTGCTGATGGACCACAAAGATTGATATGCAAAAGCTCTAGGGGTTCAATGATCTTTGTGTTGATAATTGTGGAGTGACTCTTCCTGCTATGTTTTCTGAGTTCGCATGTAGCACACAGATGGTCTTTGTCGTACTTCAGAAGTGGCAATCCCCGAACCAGATCCCCAAGTACGAGCTTATTTATATCTTTGAAGTTCAAGTGCGAAAGACGTATGTCCCAGAGCCAACTATCATCGTTCGCTGCTCTTGTGAGTAGGCATATTGAAAGCTTCCCTCGGATCGGTTTCATGTTCAGAGGGAAATTCTCCCTTTCTTTCAGACTTCAGAACGATGGTCTTGGTCTTCTTTTCGATGATTTATGAACTGTCTTCATCAAATGACACTTTTAATCCAGAGCCCACCACCAGTTGCGAAACACTGATGAGATTATGCTGGAAGCCTTCCACGTATGCTACCTTCTGAATTGAGAATTCTCTCTTAATGATCACTGCGTAACCTTTAATATCTCCCGTCGCATTGTTTCCATAACGAACCCTTCCACCATTCTTCACCAATAGATATTCTCGTAAATCCTCCTTTCTACCAGTCGTGTGACGCGAACAGCTGCTATCGATGTACCATTCTGAATCATACTGTTCGTCACGCATCACCTTCAAAATTTAGAGCGATTTAGGAACCCAAACCAATGTGGGTCCTTGTGAGAATTTCTTGGAAACATGAAAGATATTTGTTTTGTCAACTCAGAATGATTTTCTTTTCGCAAGTTCATTCTTTCCATTTTCGATCCGAAACATTTTCATTTTGTTAGAGTACCAATTTTGATTAACAAAGTTAGTTTTCTTTTGAATAAAATGTTTGGAGTTTGAATTTATTTTTGGAAAAAATACTCGTTCTTTTATCACCTTCGCTTCTCTTGGTTTAAAATTGATTTTCGATTCAGAAGCCACTTTGCTTTTGCCCTTCAAATCGTTAGATTTGTTAACAGATTTGTATGCCTGTGTTTTTATAGGACTAGAAATTTTTGGTTTTTCGGGTGATTTAGGAAACTGCGATTTTTTGGAAAACTTGTTTTGGTTTGGAAGATTGTTTCGTTTTCGGAATTGGAGGAGAACCAGCTTTTTTATTAAAATTTATTTCAGAATTGACAAAGACTTTGTTCTCATTTTTTTTTTCCAAAATAATTTTCGCTCTTGTAAGTTCTTTTTATATCTAGCATTCATTTACCTTCTTCTACCAATAAGCTCTTCAGGAGACTTATGAAGGTTAGGTATCGGTTTTGAAAACTTGGCTGGTATTTTATTATGATTCGAGGAGTTATCATTTGGAATTTGCTTTGTGCCACTTATTCCTGGCTGAGAGAAAGAATCTACATGATTCAATGGTTTCGAGATGTATTTTCCTTTTGATTTCCACGAGGTCATTTCTGAAAGACCCTTCGTTTCATCTGCAATGTCAATTGGTTAAGACCAAAAGAATGCATCACATCCATTGGCATTATCGTTGTTTACAAGGACAATGAGTTCTGATGTGTCTTTTATGTCCACTCGAATTTTTACAAAAACCTGATTTGGAACAGTTTTCAATTTCGGAAAAACTGTTGCTTGTTCATTCAAAACTTGAAACCTTTATTTTCCACAATACGAACAAATTTGACTGAGTTTTCAGAAATAAGGTGTTTCTTAGGTTCATTGTTTTCATTTGCAAAAATCGAACAATCAATCTCATCCTCTACTGAAATTTCACTCATTTCACTTTCGTCAAACTCAGAAACATTCTCAGTATCAAGTGAATGTTCCGAATTTAATATTTCTGAATAGAAGCTTATTTGATTTCATTCTTATCATTTTCTGTCAAAAATTCTTTTAACATACTTTTGTGTTCTTTGGACTGAATATAACTTTCTATTTTCTCAAGTCCAATGCGATAAGATTCCGACACTTTATCAGATGAAACAATGGTCTCAGACTTATAACAATCAGCGTCGATTTCGTCCTCTTTCAATTCAACGAAGGGCAAAATCATTTTGTGCAAACCCCTGCCTATATCACAATCAAGATGCAGTTGAGTAATATTTTAATACAAACGTTTTGCAATTAAACAAAAAATATTCCGCTGTTTTAAAAGTGCAAGATTGTCTCGTTTAACATAAATGACATCATCTTTTGACCTAGCTAACTCTAACTACCAAGCTTCAATTTTTAACCTCCTCTCCTCATTCTTAAACAATACCCTGTTCAATTGATTATTCAGGTTAGAATTACTTAGACGTGTTCATTGTAAACTGTCACTAAAATTAGAAATAGTGAATCTTAAATCGTCTAGTTCGGAATCGTATTTAGAAGAGGAAATATTAACAGTTTTGAGAATAGAGTGTACCTTGTCGACGACTGTCTCAATCTCCTTCACCTGTTCCGAAACTGGCTTCGCAGCAAAGCAGCTACCTGAAGTCTGACATCCATCAGTGGAATACGCACGTTGTTCCGAAACGTCAGTCTAAACCATTAGGCATCTCCCATAAGTGGGCTTCCTTACTTCCTCATCTTCTGAATCTGTTGACCAAACTTCAACAACACCATCTTCATCATCTTCCTAGACTACAAAAGCTAGTTTCACATTTGAAGCGTCCTTCTTCCTAAGCTCCTCGATCTTCTGAGCATAGTACGGCTCATCCTTGACCTGCTCTTTCTTTTTGTTTTGCTTTTGGAGCAGACATTCTTTTGCGAAATGGTTCTTGCCATGACAATAGTGGCAATCATAACTAGAATCACCCAGCAGCTTTTTCTCTTCCTCTGGCTTGGCCTTCTTGTACTTTTCTTCCTTGGGCCTCTCAGAAGCAAAGTTTCCTTGCTTGGCTCGGTTCCAGAATTTAGAAAAGTTCTTTTTGAATAACGTCTTCGGATTAGATACCATGAGTGCCTTTTCTTCTCTTAAAAGCTCTTCATCCGTGATATCAGACTCGGAATCTTCTTCAGTAACTTTCTTCCCCTTAGCAACTAGTGCAAGAGAACCCATGCTGGAAGCTACTTGGACTTCCTTGGTGACTTCATCTTCATGGGACTTCAGAATGCCAACCAGTTTAGCCAAAGTGTAGGTTTTAAACTGTTCATGTGCCTTCACGGTAGACACAACCGCTTTCCATTCCGAACGTAGGCCATTTAGGAAAGTGACCTTTTGTACAATGATACTTCTTTCGAGTCTATATTTCAACATACGACTCAACAGATGGTTGTAGCAGTTGAAAGGTTGTACAAGCTTTTCTTCGAATTTTTGTGTGAATGCTCTGAATTTAGAAAGAAGAGTGGTTTGTACCGAATGTTCAAGATCGGTGTCTCCGGTATACAACTCCTTGAGTCTATCTCATATTCCTTTCGACGTGTCACATGAACTAACCAATCGAAACGTGTCAGGAGACAAAGCAAACCGGATGATTCTCATCGCCTTGATATTGCTCATGAGTTTATTTTTCACATCTAAAGGAGTGTTTGGATGATAGGTAAGGAGAGCATTGTAATCACCCAGGGTTTTTATCACCCTTCTTGTACCATTGTGAGCAAATGTTTCTACGGTCATCGAATGCCATATTCTGGCACCATGTTCATCGATACCAAGAACATAGTCTTCAAAATGCAATGCCCAGACTTCATAAACTTCTGGAAAATGTATTGGGATTCTCGTGGTAGATCCAATACTACTTGATAGCTTGAACGACAAAGAATGGATCTTCGTGAGCCATTTATCTTGTATTAAAAAAGAATCAAATGTGTAACTAATGGATCGAGTTAGAAAGAAAAACAAAATATCTAGATCTGATGTCTAAAATCGATTGAGATGATAGAGACGATCAAGAACAGAGCTACGTTTAAACCTTAGTATGAACTCCATAGAAGAATGGTAAATCAATTACACAATCTCCTGCTTTGATACCAATTGTGAGTATAAAAACTAAAGATCATTTGATTCAAGTATGCGGAATAAGAATAAGATTAACAAGATCAAATGGAAAAACAGTTGTCGAATGATTGTATTCAACACTCAAGAACAATTCAAAGAGAACTATTATGAATTAGTGTGTCGTGAACGTAAGTTACAATCAAGAATTACCAAAACGTTAACCCTAGCTAGGGTAGGTGCATGCCTTAAATAGTCTAAGCTAATAACGGAATGGACTGGCCCACCAGATAACTAAAAGGTTAATTACAAGGCGCAATTGACTCAACAATAAATACTAACAACCATGAACGTGAACTGCAACTCCATCATATTTTTTTCAGCCAAATCTGCATCCTCATCAGCTTCAATCTGCGCCAGGTGAGCTCCTCCATCTTCAATGAGATTCAATGCCTTCATCTGATCATACCAAGAAAATTGTTGAGCCACCATAGCACGCTTAGTGTTCTGAGGAGCTTCTCTGTTGACTCCAGTTGGCACAGGGTTCTTTCAGCACTGTTGTTTTCCACTCTTGGCTTGGTGTACTCACGAGCAAAGTGACTCAGCTCGTAACAGTTGTAACACCTTAGCTTGCTTTTGTTAAAGCCCACTTTTTTATCCACATTCACTCCCCAGTTATTCTTCCTTGTTCACTGAGTGAACTTCTTAGCGCTGAACACAGCCATAGCAATTTCCCATGATATATTCATTTCTTCAACATCTTCAGGATGGATTTGGTCAAGTTCTCCAATCATTACTAGAGGAACCAATGAAAGGTTTTCTACAAATCTATGAACTAAAACCCTAAGTTCACATGCAACCTAAATTGGATCTATGTTTTCTAACTTTGAACATATAGATAATTCCTAAAGGCCAATAGAAAAATTACTAAAGAAATGAATAAGAAAAACTAACCTTTAGAATTTTTTTCCTGAAGCTGAGTAGCACAAGTGTCCTGCCTCAAATAAGATAACACCCAACGAGCCAGAGGGATAGGTCACGAAATTCCACAGAGGATATGTGTAAAATGGCACAGAAATAAGGTCCCCCAGGGTCCCTATTTATAGCTTCCAGCAGATAACCAGATAAGCCTTTAGAGAAAAACCTTTTTGTATTCAAATAAGATAAACATTTATCTTATCAATTCAAACCTATTTATCCTAACTTATTAATTTCGAAATTATATATATCTAATATATAAATTTCGCTGGTTATTATCCTGTCAAAATTGTCAATTACTCAACTAATGAATAATTACAATTTTAGTCCCTGCACCTTTAATTAATTAAATTAATCACCAAATTAATTCTAATTAATTCCAGATTAATTTCTAATTAATTAATATTGTTTCTAATTAATCTATTATCACTTTAATATATCAATAAACTATTTATTTTATTTCTATTGATTTATTAAACATATAATAAATCAATCTTTCTCTCTCCTGGACTTTCTACCAAACCTTCAACTATGAGGGCAACCTAAATAGACTTTGCTACTATTAATTAGGTAAATAAAAATTATTATTCATGGCTTAGACACCTAATCCAACAGTCTCCCACTTAGATAAGTCTATGACTATAATTACCAATTTAACCTCTAATTAATCAGCAAACTGTAGCTTCCTAGAAACTACTGCCAAACTCTGACCCTGTCAGTTCTGTCCATAGATAAGTGATCATATGATCCTCCGTCTAACAAGATCTTTTCGGACACGAGACATGGATTAAGATCAATCTCTGTCCGATACTCTGTTTCTCGATTTCCGATTTGCGTATGACATAAGACTTCTAATTGAACACATCAATTCAGTCCTGGCTGGCCAGTACTTTAGTCAACTTCAAAATCATCGAGAGGCCTACATATATCTATTTCCCATCAGGGTCAACGAACGAATAAACTTCGACTCATATGCTTGTGTCTTTTACTCATCAAAATCGCGCACAACAATACGTTTTATAACATCGAGTTACCGATGCGTTTACGCATTATCAATGTACAACCGACTTGTAAATTTCAACTCATATGTCTCCGCTTCAAGACCATAACATATTATCGTCTCAAAAATTGCTCGTGATATAATCCATGAAGCAATTCTTTGAGCGTGGGTTTATCCAATACTCAAATCTCTATTTCTAAGTACTCATGAACGTTATAGCAATAATGTTGCTATGTCTAACTCCTTAGACAATCTACAATTCAATTCGTGACAGTCTTGATTCAATACTTACTACCCAAAGTATGAGCGACTGTGGACCTTTCGAATAATCAAATTATTCGGGAAGTAAAACATGTAAAAGCGAAACATAAAATCTGACTGGCAGCTACTCTTGCTTATTACCAAGTCTCCACGAGGTAATCACCAAGTCAGATCTTTCATAATACTATTATCGGTTTCTTGTTTTCTTATAAACTTTCAATTCTAATTTTATATCTATGTCTTCATGAACTTTTTACTCTTTCTATGTATCCAAAGTGTCTTACACTGATACACTTTATTGCAGATGATCCAATCGGATGCTCTTCCGATGACATCTCAATATATTATTCTATCTATTCTCTCTCCTAACTATATTCTAGTGATGTGTACTGTGACTTCCCATGGTTCTCGGGGTCTTTAGTCTACATGACTACACCCTAAGCCTATTTCGGGGTGTTATGATGTGCCGGTGAACCACACGCGCTCCAGCAGAATGCCAACGATAATCTTTAACCATTAAGTCCTACAGCACCACGTCCTGGTGCAAATAATTACCGATTCGAAACTCCTTTCAAATTGTTACTAACATTCAACCCAATCATTTCCCAATGATTTCTCACATATGTCCAAATAATCCATCTAGTATTCTTAGCCAGGTTACATCCTGTATCCAACTTACTATGCTCTAAGCACTAAGTCATCAAGACATGTTCATGACACTTCTGATCGATCCAAGAAACTCGTGGAATCCGATGTAATCTTATTCCAAACCCTTTCGGAATCTAAAGATTATTGATAATCCTTATGTCATGTCTTTCGAAAAAACTATTTCCTTATGGAGACTCTTTCTCATGCATCTTGAATATTATCAAGATCATGCTCACAATGGCTGGGTCTATACTGACGATTTCATCTATCCGATAGATATCTGTGAACTACTTGAGTATGATGCACCTTCTTTATATCTTTCATGCCAAGTCATCACATTTTGTAATGATAGGAAAACCCTTTTTGGGGTTATTCATCTTGAATCTCATAAAGATCATATTGGCAGAGTTTTTGATCTATCTAATAGATGTTCGCAACCACTTGAGTACGTTGTATCTCTTTTAAGTCTTTCATAGCGAAGCATCTCTTAATGTCAAGTCATTACACTTTGTAATGATAAGAGACGTTTCCTAGAAGCAATATGTAACTGACATACAGTGATAGCAAAAATACTCCCACTGGCTTTGACACGGTTATCTGACTCTTTCGTACTATTCACAAAATTCAAACCTTAGGCACATTTTGAGAATCCGAAGTCCAAACCTTTCTGACATATTAATGGAAATCTTTCAGCCTATTCACAAAATCCAAACTCCTGGCATATTTTGAGAATCTGAATATCCTTTTCTTGCGAGATGCCCGTGGGATGAATCCCGGGCTCATGTATCTTTGTATTGGAACGCTCTTTGTGAGTTCCTATTAGTGTGCTGGTAAACCACACACGCTCCAATAACGACTCACAAGGTGTAGCTTTACTGAATAGTATCCTTTCGAATTTCATCTTCTATTGAGAGTGCTTCTCTCGGAATCAATTACTTGACTCTGAGTATCGTCTCATTCAACCAGATGTTCTGTAAGTACATTTCTATCTATGTTGCTTTCTTTTGATGGTTCAATTACTCCCACTGGTTATTAGACCAGGTGTAAAATCAATCAAATTGTCACATAGACTGTATCTCGCCCTAAGGTTCTCTTATTTGGCAGCAACCGGACTCACCAATGCTTCCAAGTAGTCAGATTGCTTATCCGTACCAACTTTAGTGTTTTACCACTAATCGGTATGTCACCCAGATCATAACTGCTTATGACGGTGACCAACACTACTGGTCAAGAGAAGAGTATGTTAGGTTTAACAGGAATCCGATTCCTGGTCAATGCCTAGTAATGACTAAAGGTTCTTTCAATTGGCTAATCCTGAACTCATTCAGCATTATTCTTACTCACATTGATTCCTTAGAATATGAGTCCTTTCCAAAAGAACTCTTCTTTCACAATTATAGCCGGGATAGCCAATGAAACGACATTGCTGATTAGGTTCAGGCTAGTCATGAGGTTCGGACGAACGCTACATGACCATGGACTTTCTATGCATAAGCGGGACGATACCAGCTTTACATTTCAGACAATGTCTGCAAAACCTAGTTAGTCTAAGATGTGGTCGAAATATGGTTTCTGTGACTGGTTGAATATTCAATTCATCGAAAAACTAATTGGAAGTGTATCCTATACATCGAGGATCGAACTATTTCAACCAATGCTCCATCATCTTCCCTAAGACACATTATAACCATTAATGTTCTTGGAAGAGAATAAACTGTGAAACATTTTCTTAGTTTATGTTGTCACTCAGGTTCTGTTGATCTTACACTTCTTTTGAAGTCCTTGAACAGTTCAAGGTTTCAATCAATCGCTTATTCTGATAAGCGAAGTTATATTTGTCAAACTAATTGTCAAATCTTATGAAGTATAACTAATTGTGTTCTGTTCAAAGACTCGAGCAATACACAGAAACTAGTGTGTCCGTTGCTCATAATCTTAATGTCCTTTACATCTCTATGTAAATTTATGACTTTGCTAATTTTGTTCAAGATATGCAATCATCACCTGACTCTAAGCCAACTGATTCCAAAAATCCTATCCACTGGATCTTTGGGTGATTCATGTCTTGCCACAAATGATTTTATTTAGAACCCAATTCATCATGTGACTCTAAGTAAAATGATTCCAAAGTCCTGTCCAACTGAACCTTTGGTTGAATTTGAAGGGTTTTCTAGCAATCAATGAACAAACAAAATTCCTAGGTTCACATGCAACCCTAATAAGATCTATGTTTTCTTCTATGAAGATATAATAATAAAACCTGAAGCCAATAATAATTTCTAAAGATCAAACCAAGAGTTACCAACCTTTTGATCTTGTTCTTGAAGCTAGCAGCAAAGAGATCCTGCCTCAAATGAAAGTCACACCCAAGCAATGGAGAAGAGAGTCCAGCAGAGTTTCTCTGGTTGAAGTTAGCGCAGGTTTTGAGCCTCCAGAGGGTTCCTTATATAGCCTCCAAGAGACAACAGCTGAAACCCTAGAGAAGCCCCTTAATGGACAAGCATGTTATCCAATTGGGCAAGCCTCCAAAAACCCTAATTAGGGTTTTGAAAATATGGAGATGGCCTCCATAATTTCGTCCAACTTGAGGTTTCCACTGGCTAGCCTTTTATTCAACTATTGAAAAACTACAAAACCAGTCCCTGCACTTTTAATTAATTAAATTAATCACCAAATTAAATCCAATTAATTCTAGATTAATTTCTAATTAATTATTATAGTTTCTAATTAATATATTATTACTTTAATATATTAATAAAATATTTATTTATTTCTATTGATTTATTAAACAATTAATAAATCAACCTTTCTCTCTACTGAACTCTACACTAAACCTCCAGCTATGAGGCCAACCCAAATGGACTTTGCTTCAATTAACAAGATAAATACAATTATAAGTCATGGCTTAGACACCAAATCCAACAGTCTCCCACTTGGATAAGTCTATGACTTTAATTGTCCATTTACCTTCAGATTAATATCAGTTTCCTAGAAGTTGTTCCTGAACTCTGACCCAGTCAGTTCTGTCCAAAGATAAGTGATCATATGACCCTTCGTCCAACAATATATTTTCAGACACGAGACATGGATTGAGATCAATCTCTGTCCGATACTCTGTTTCCCGATCTCCGATTCTGGTTATGACTTTAAGACTTCTAATTGAACACATCAATTTAGTCCAGGCTGGCCAGCACTTTAGTCAACTTCAAAATCATCGAGAGGCCTACAGATATCTGTTTCCCATTAGGGTCAAGGAACGAATAAGCTTCAACTCATATGCTTGTGTCTCTTACTTATCAAAATCGCACACAACAATGACCTTTTCACTCTTTCTATGTATCCAAATGTCATACATTGATACACTTTATCCAATCGGACAGTCTTCCGATTATATCTCAATTTCGGTCATACTATCATTCTCACTTACCTCTCCATTCTGTGTACTGTGACTTTCCATGGTTCTTGGGATCTTTAGTCTACATGACTGCACCCTAAGACTATTTCGAGGTGTTACGATGTGCCGGTAACCCACACGCGCTCCATCGAAATACCAACAAAATTCTTTAACCATTAAGTCCTTTTACTTATTTGAAAACCTTTTCAAATTACTATTAACATTCACCCCGATCATTTTTCAATGATTTCTCACGTATGTACAAAATCCATTAAGTATTCCCAGCCAGGTCATATCCTGAATCTGACACACTATGCTCTAAGCATTAAGTCATCAGGACATGTTCATGACACTTCTGATCGATCCAAGAAGTTCGTGGAATTCGATCTAATCTCATTCCAAACCCTTTTGGAATCTTAGGATTACTTATAATCCTTGTGTCACGACTTTTAATAACTATATCCTTTCGGAGAATTTTTCTCATGCATCTTGAATCTTATCAAGATCATGCTTACTGTGGCTAGGTCTATACTGATGACAACATCTATCCGATAGATGTCTATGGATTATGTGAGTATGCTGCACCTTCTTTATATCTCTCATGCCAAATCATCACACTTTGCAATGATAGAAAACTCTTTCCTAGGGCAATGCATCTTGAGTCTCATCAAGATCATTTTGACAGAGTTTTGATCTATCTCATCGATGTTTACAACCACCTGAGTATGTCGTATCTCTATTAAGTCTTTCATAGCGATCCGTCTCTTAACACCAAGTCACTACACTTTGTAATGAAAAGAGACGTTTCCTAGAAACAATATGTAACTCACATATGGAGATAGTAGATAACAGCAACACTCCCACTGGCTTTGACACGGTTATGGACTATTCACAAAATCCAAAACTTTTGGCATATTTTGAGAATCTAAACCTTTCTGACATCTTAATGGAAATCTTTCAGCCCTTTCTCAAAATCCAATCCTTTGGCATATTTTTTTTTGAGAATATGAATATCCTTTCTTGCGAGATGCCCGTGGGATGTAAACCCGGGCCCTTGTACCTTGGTATTGGCGTACTCTTTGTGAGTCCCCATTAGTGTGCCGGTGATCCACACGTGCTCCACTAACGACTTATAATGTGCCATGCAGAACCCTTTTGGATTTCATCTTCTATTGAGAGTGCTTCTCTCAGAATCAATTACTTGACTCTGAGTGTCGTCTTACTCAACCAGATGTTCTGAAGGTATGTTTCTGTCCATGCTGCTTTCTTTTGATGATTCAATTACTCCCACTGGCTTTCAGACCAGGTGTAAAATCAATCAAACTGTCACATAGACAGTATCTCGCCCTAAGGTTCTCTTAATTGGCAGCAACCGGGCTCACTAATGCTTCCAAGTAGTCGGATTGTAAATCCGTACCAACTATAGTGTTTTACCACCAATCAGTATGTCACCCCGATCATAACTACTTATGATGGTGATCAGTACTACTGGTCAAGAGAAGATTATGTCAGTATTTAAAACAGAAATCTGATTTCTGCTCTAAGCCTAGTGATGACTAAAGATTATTTCAGTTGGCTAATCCTGAACTCATTTAGGACTGTCCCAACTCCCACTGTTTCCTTAGAACATGAGTTCTTTCTAAAAGAGCTCTTCTTTTTCAGGTATAGTGGGGTGACCAGTGAAACGACATTGCTGATCAGGTTCAGGCTAGTCATGAGGTTCGGACGAACACTACACGACCCTGGACTTTCTATGTGTAAGTGGGACGACCCCAGCTTCACATTTCAGCCAATGTTTGCAGAACCTAATTGGTCTAGGATGTGGTCGTAATATGGTTTTTATGGTCTGACTGGTTTAGCGTTTAATTCATCAGAAACTAATTGACAATGTATCTCATACATCGAGGATCGAACTGTCTCGACCAATGCTCCATCATCTTCCCTAAGAAACATTATAACTATTATGTTATCACTCAGGAATCGTGGATCTTGTACTTTCTTTGAAGTCCTTGAACTGTTCAAGGTTTCAATTCAATCGCTTGTTTTGATAAGCGAAGCCATATTCGTCATACAGAATGACAAATATCGCGAAGTACAAACAATTGTGTTCCTTTTGAAGATTCGAGCAATACACAGCAGCTGATGTGTACATTGCTCCTAATCTTAATTTCTTTTACATCTCTATGTAAACTTATGACTTCGTTAATTCTGTTCAAGACTTGCAATCTTCAGTTGACTCTAAGTTAACTGATTCCAAAATCATATCCTCCGGATCTTTGGGTGATTCATTTCTTGTCATATGTGCTTTATAAAGAACTTAATCATCATTTGACTCTGAGTCAAATGATTCCAAAATCATGTCCAAATGGATCTTTGGATGATTCATTTCTTGACACATTAAGAACTCAATTCATCATGAGACTCTAAGTCAAATGATTCCAAAGTCCTGTCCAACTGGACCTTTGGTTGAATTGATTCTTATAAAATTTATATTAACAATCATAAATGACACAATTCCTGAATCCAAACACTTTGGATTCAAGTTATTACTAATCATGCATTCAACACATTCATATAACATTTCAGCGATAATTTTGAACAACAGGTGTTAAAAGAAAATCGACAATTTTATTAAAACAAAAATCCTTGAACAATGTAATATATGATAGACAATGTCATATGCATCTAATAAGCTAATAACATGATTTCAATATCTAAGTAAACATCAAAACTGCATGAGTTGGAAATCCAATCCAAATGTGCTCATATGCGCCAAAGTCTCGTACCCTACTGATTCCCTGCATACAAACCAAAATGTGACTATCACATTATGTATCAAGGAATTATGGAACAGGAGTTTTGAGGTTTATAGATATACCTGAGCTTTCAAACGATTTTGACCTTGGAGCGTCTTCCAATCTTTTCGTGACTGTATCCGATTCTGTGGATTCCCAGTTTGAGATACGTCCAGACGATCTGGATCGTTTCTTGCTGCGTCTTTTCACTGGACTCAATCCAGAAGTAGCTGAACTATTGGAGCTATGCCTATCCAAGAGTGACTCGTATAAAGTCAACAGTGGACGCATTTCCATAAAACCCCTTTTCTGGTCTTCCTTTCTATACGTCTGAATGAACAGATCGTACTCACTAGTCAGCGAAGCGAGTAGAATGTTGACACTCAACTCCTGAATCATGGGATAACCAAGTTTATACAATTCACCTATGTAAGCTTCAATCTAAAGAACATGCGAATCGATGCTACTTCCTTCCTTTAGCTTGCACTCTGCAAGTCTTTTGAAGATCCCAGCTCGTTCCTCTTCAATAGGTTTTTGGAACTTTTCCTCAACCGATTGCATTAACTCATATGGCCCCAAGGATTCAAAATCCTTGCGGAACTCGGGGTTAATGGTTAATAGCATGAGGTCACGAATCTTTTCGGATTCATCAACTAAGAAGTTATGCTTATCATAAAAACTCTTTATGATGACTTGTTCCGATGGATTGGGTTTTGTTCAAAGTTCTAGTACTTTCAATTATAGCATTATACTTTTAAGAGGCTTAGCGGTTCTATAAAACCCGTTCGGCTAACGACACTTGACTGATCAGGAGAGCGGAGGGTAAGAGTAGATACCCATTAGACTGCCATTTTATAGGCAGTCGCCTTATACCCTCTTTATAGGGCTGTTTTGTGAATGAGGCCTACTAACGGTAAGACTAACCATTTAATCTTATATATAAATATTAACTTTTAATCATAAATATATAAGATATATTTTAATCTTATTAAAATACTTTTAGAATTAATTTTCTAAGAATTTTTGCAAATTTATTTCTATTTTTCGAAAATTTAATTAATTCTTTAATTGATTTAATTGGTCTTTTAATTAAATAATTTTATTAAACTAATTAAATCAAGGATGGGAGACCACAAAATTAATCAAATTAATTCCCTATCCTTATTCCCTAATTTCGAAAATTGCATGCAAAGAATAAGGGGTTCCAGTTATTTAATTATCCAATAATTACCAAAATAACAACCAACTATCTAAGGCAACAAATATTTCGCAGATAAGGGAAGGGAAACTAGGGTTTGCTTAACCCTAGCAGCCAAATTCAAGTCTTGGCCTCCCAACGGTTATTTTCGAAAACCCTTGTGGTCATACAACACAGTATATATCAATTCACAAGAAAACAAGCCATAGCTTTGATACCACTGAAGGGTTTCATAGCAATCAATGAACAAACAAAATTCCTAGGTTCACATGCAACCCTAATAAGATCTATGTTTTCTTCTATGAAGATATAATAATAAAACCTAAGGCCAATAATAATTTCTAAAGATCAAACCAAGAGTTACCAACCCTAATAAGATCTTGTTCATGAATCCAAACACTTTAGACTTATCAACATTCAAGTTATTACCATTCATGCAATTAACACACTCATACGACATTTCAAGGATAATTTAAACAAACATGTATTAAAAGAAAATCAATATTTTATTAAAAACAAAATATCCTCGAACAATATACTATATGAAAGACAATGTCACACACATCTAATAAGCTAATAACAAGATCATAATATCTATCTAAACTTCAAAACTGCATGAGCTGGAGATCCAATCCAAATGTGCTCCTATGTATACCTGAGTTTCCAAAAGATTTGGCCTTGGGGCATCTTCCAATCTTTCTGTGACTGTATCCGATCCTATGGATTCCCAGTTTGAGACATCTCAGAACATTTCCAGACGATCTGGATCGTTTCTTGCTACGTCTCCTCACTGGACTCAATCCAGACGTAGCTGAATCAGTGGAACTATGCCTCTCCATGAGTGACTCGTATAAGGTCAACATTGAACGCATTTCCATGAGAGTCTTTTTCTAGTTTCCCTTTCTATACGTCTGAATGAACAGATCGTACCTACTAGTCAGCGAAGCGAGTAGGATGTTAACACTCATTTCCTGATTAAGAGGGTAACCAAGTTTTTACAATTCGCCTATGTATCCTTCAATCTTGAGAATATGCAAATCAATGCTACTTCCTTCTTTCAGCTTGCACTCTGCAAGTCTTTTGAAGATCCTAGCTCGTTCCTCTCCAACCGGTTCTTGGAAATTTTCCTCAACCAGTTGTATTAACTCATATGGCCCCAGGAATTCAAAATCCCTGCGGAACTTGGGGTCAATGTTCAATAGCATGAGGTCACAAACTTCCTCGGATTCATCAGTTAAGAAGACATACTCATCATACAGTCTATGTGTGATGACATGTTTCGGTGGAACGGGGAACGGATACTCAATAAGGTGTAGCTTGCCAGCAATAACAAGAACCAGTCTCCAATTGCGAAGCCATTCCTCATAGTTGACACGCCTAGGTCGTCGTGCGGTCAAAAATAAAGAAAACCTAACACACACACTAGTACAGTGGTAGTCAGGGTCGATCCGCAGGAGCTTCGTGGTTAGACTAAATGACAGATTACCGACTAGTAGTGTCACGCTACAGTCGGAGGACCTAGTTTCTAAGTGCTTAACTACCCAAAAAGCAATCACCAAATAAAATCAAGCCAAGCATAAGCTAAACTCAACTGAAACTAACATAGTCACTTTCTGAAATCAGAAGTGCATCTCTGAATCAGAAGCAAACAAAGGCATCCAAACCAAACAAGGCATAACCTAACTAATAACTAGGGTTCTGACTGAACAGCTACTAGCTAGAGTTCAATGCCCAAAACTAACCTAATGGCTACTGATTTCAGCAAAGGAAAGCAGTTCCAAACAAGGCCAAAACAAGTTCCAAACACAATTCAAACAATCAAAACACAAACAAACATCCAAAATACCGAAATACCAATAATACTCATAACCAAATGATTCTCATTCATCAAACTCAGATCCAAACATCAAAACAGTAACTAAATACTACTAAAACATAAACCTAAGCTTAATATCAATGGTTGTCACTCCCAAAGATACAAACCAAAGCTTACAACTATCTAACTAATTGAAATAAAATCCAAAACATGAAAATACCAATTAAGAAGTTGCTGGAACGAAATCTTGGAGTCAAAGAGCTTCAAGGTCGATTTTACACCCGGTCTTTGCTCGGGTTTTTGGCTGGAATTGCCTCTATTTATATTTGCAAATTTCTCATAGCCACGCCACGTAGATGAAGAATCCGCGGCGCGCGTACTTATCTTTTCCCGTTTTTTCGTCATTTGAATGTGTTACACCGCCTTAAGCCCGCGTCGCGCGTTTCATAGATCCGCAGCGCGCGTACGTATTTCCTTGATTTTTCATTCTTTTCCAAACTTCTTCCTTTTGCACGCTTTTAGTCCCTGTTACCATTCTTTTCTTCCAAACAAGTCCTGGCACGAAAAGTGAGAATACCCAGACATATCTGATATAATTTCATCAAGAACAAGGCTCAACAACGCCTAAAATACTTGATATCACTAGGCGTTGTCAAACACCCCACACTTGTGCCTTGCTTGTCCCCAAGCAAGAGAGTTTTTAACAAATTATAATAAAGACTCAAACAATTTTTGACTGTGTTCAGTTTCAAAGTTTATTGCTCTATGAGTTAGAGTGGAATAGTTCGCGAAAACATAATTGAATTGTTCTTTGGAATTCGTGGCTTTCTAGAGAACCCTTGATTACAAACTTTCTGTCCACAATGAAGTGTACTTACTCATTCAGATTCTAAAGGCCATTAAAGAATTGTCCATGACTTTCGAAGTTGTCCGTGTAACGAGCTTTCAGAAATACCATCCCAGACCAGACGATCTTAGGTGGTAAGGTGCATAAGTTCCATCCATTTTAGACTTACCGGCTCGAACAACAAAGGCCACTGATTGACATTTCCTTCCTAAATTCCAATCCTAAAACAGCTCAATCTTCTAAACTCGTAAAACTCAACTTATTTGACTAACTAATAGCATGATCACAACTATATAGTATTTCTTAAAAAATACTAATGCTATCACAATCACAACCATTCATTTCGAAATTGCAATTTATTAAAAATTTTGAAAAAGTTTGCTAAAAAATTGAAAAATTGATCATTTCTGCAAAACATTTCAAAAAAATTATCTTTCGACCGTCCACACCCCACACTTAAAACCGTACAACGTCCCCGTTGTACAAAAAATATTTCAAAACAACGGAGAAAGAGTTACCCCTTTTGGACGATAGATTGCTTGGTGCTCAGTATCACAGGTATAATTGCGAACAAACGGATCCCTGATTTCGTATGCTGGAATTGTAGCGCTACAGTGAACACGCCGGTGGTCGAGACAGGTGGAGGGGGTACGGTGACCCCACACTTGTCAGAGACAACTCCTTCCCAATTTGATATAACATGCATAACTCAACAAACCAATTAAAAGCAAACATGACAAATAGAATATAAACAAATATACAGATAGTGGTGTCATAAGTTTTGTACATATATCCCTAAAAAGTAAAAAGAAAGAAAGAAAAAGTACATCAATCATCACCAGGTGGCCTGGAGGGTCCAACCTCCCCGATCCACTCGAGCTGGTCCTCGATCCTCGTGACTCTAGCCTCCAGTCGGTGCATGGCCGCTGGGTCCTCTTGCGGCTGTGGCTCTGCCTGGGCTGCTGGTGCTGGCTCTGGCCTCCGACGTCTCCTGCCTGGCTGAGCGTATGTCGGCTGGGGTGCCTGGGGAGGCTCTGTCGGTGCCCGAATGAACTGCCCCGGGCGCTGCTGCTCAATGAGCCTCATCCTCTCCAGAGTGCGCGCCGTAGTGCGAGACGGAGGCAGAGCGGTCAAAGAAGCGGCCACGGAAGCAGTGAGGATCCCGTATGAACGGGCCAGTGGACTACTGGCGGAAGCTCCCCTCGAGTGGATGGAGAGGGCGACTGCGAGGGCAAATGGAAGGTGGAGGAATCTGAAGGGGTCCAGGAGAACCCAAAAATAAGTCATGTCGTCGCCCGACACCTTCTCGCCCCCCTCCCGATGCATGATGGAGGTGGATACGATACGGTGCATGAGGCGGTGGAGTGGGTCTCGAAGGTGGCTCTCCCGGGAGGTCCCCGCCTCGTAAATGACGTTGGACAGCGGTGCCCAAACCTCCATGTTGCCCGGCCTCTTCGGCTGTCCCTAAATACAGGCTCCAAAAAACTGAGTGAAGTGGCGGTGCTGAAGATCCGCCGGAGTGTATAGGCCTACGCGCCTCCCGAACTCCCGGAGGTTGCACTCCCTCTGTGCACCTCCCAAACGAAATCATATAATCCTGGAACGTGGGTCTGACGCTCGAGGAGCGAAATGGATAGTGGAGAGAAACTCCAGCAGCAGCTCGGTGTAAACCACGTCCTCGTCCGTGGCCATAATCCTGTCCCATCCCCGACATGTGAATGACGCCTCCTCATGAGTCCAGGTGCGATGTAGAAATGGCTCGATCGCACCCCAGAGTCCGGCGTCCCTCAAGATATCCCTGTCGATGACTATCGCCTCGAGAACCCGGCGACTAGTCAATGCGTCTCTCCGTGAAATATACTCCGCTGAGCTGGCCAGTCCCTCTGGGAACTGGAGGAAATGGTGATCTAACCTGAACATCATCTGCAAAAAGATACATAGCCACAAAAGAAAAGATTTTTGCAAAATTAGTCCTTTTCTTCCCCGCCGCACCGCGGCGCTGCCCAAGAGCAAGGCGCGGCGCGGCGAGCGGCTGTTTGCAAAACCCCGAATCAAACTCACAATTTAACCTGCTAAAACTTGATCCAATCATACCACAAGGTAGCCTAAGTGCCGACTAACTCATCTAGGGTCTCCATTTGGCAAAACAAACACCCTATGAGTTAGCATTGGCGATTCTAAGTTTTGAACATTTCTGGACAAATCACTAAAATTAACTACCTAATTGCTAGTTTTAACAACTAATAGGTAGTTAGAATAGCGTACCTTGGCAGTAGAAACAAAATGAGCAAGAAAAAACGTGAGAGAAATTCGTCGATCAGAGCTCCGAGTCGTGTGAGGTGTGTGTTGAGTCACGGCTTACCTTAATATAGGAGAAAACCGTCTGATCGTTCCCCACGTCGCGCATTTACGCTTTGCACGTCGCACGTGTCACCAAATCAACCCCTGCGAATCGGGTTGGTTTACGACCCCGCGTCGCGTAATTCAAAAACCCGTGGCACGGTCTTCAAAAATTTAAAAACTTCTCACACGACCCCACACTTGTTTTAGACCACTAATACCTGCAAAAAGATTGATGTATTTTCCTAATTAACTTCTAAGACATATAAAACCTAACCTATGACACGATGGGTTGCCTCCCAACAAGCGCTAAGTTTAACGTCTTCAGCCAGACGTGTTACTTCTCTACAGCTACGGTGGATCGTATGCCTTCTTTCTTTGCTGATTTTCAGTCACCACCGTCCCTTTGTTGACCCACTGCCCCTCAAACTTTCCTGGGTCGAATGGCTTGTTGGTTTTCCTGTTGCTGCCCAGTTGCTGCTTTCTGATTAACTCCCGTGAATGCTTGGAGGTAGCTTTGAACCTCCAAGCTCGGTCCTTCCTTCTATATCTCTTCAAAATCACTGGCTTGACGTGAAGCACGCCCAGGGCTGCTTCCAGTAGTTGTTTCACACCTCGGTTGCTAGTGTCTTGCATGCTATCTTCAGGTTGCAATTTTGGTTTGCAGTACCAATAAAATTTTCCAATCGAATGGAATCGGAAGCAAACATATCAGGATGCTTCCATATGTCCTCATCGATGGTATTGATCACATCTAATTTTCCATTCATGAATGGATCATGAGTGGTGATAAAATCATGTTTATTGTTTTCAAATATCAATTTGTCAGCATCACCTTCTTGATCGTCGTCCAACAGGTGGATTGGAACCAAGAGTGAGTGACTTATTTGATCTGATGGTGGTACAAAGTCACCCATCATCAGATCCTTACTTTCAAATTTCTCAAAATTTTCAAAAATTATCAGTTCGGGGGTAATATTGTCATCTACACCCCCTTCCCCAATAGTATCAACAACTTCAACGATTTCGGGAATTGTTGGGCTGGGATCTGTACTGTCACTTACAGCCCCCTCTACAACATCCTCATTAACCAAATTGTCTGGTGATGGTACAGATTCACACATCACCAGATCAACATTCTCAAAACCCTCAAAAACATAAAAAGCTGTTGAGTCAAAGGTAGCATTGTCACCTACAACCTCTTCCTCAACAACCGTTTCGACCATCTCAATGGTCTCTTGATTTTCCCACGGTGTATGCCCTTCCATCACATATTCAGGTGATGCAAGCTCACACACATTATCATTGGTATAAAAATCACTCACCTCCGGTTCTGGCATAAGTGGTGAACATTTCCAATTTTCCTCTAACCTATCTAAAGAAGCTTGCACTTTTTCAAGAGCTTCAGCCTGGTCCTTCTGCTCGTGGTAGTTGTTGTAGATGAGTACCCAAAGTTGGGCCCAAGTTGCAGAATTCTCAGGCTGAGATGACTCCTCGGTCCGCCATCCATTGTCATCAAATGATCCATTATAACAATCATCCTCGTAATAGGTGTCAGCCGGATTTTCATAATAATCATACTGATCCGGGTACATGTAATCGCCCATTATGAAAACGTACACATACCAGAAATCAGAAAAATAGAATCAAACATCAAAAATCAGAAGCTAAGTCCTACAAATCACCTAATCTAAGCTCACAACTCCCCGGCAGCGGCGCCAAAATTTGACACGCCTAGGTCGTCGTGCGGTCAAAAATAAAGAAAACCTAACATACACACTAGTACAGTGGTAGTCAGGGTCGATCCGCAGGAGCTTCGTGGTTAGACTAAATGACAGATTACCGACTAGTGGTGTCACGCTACAGTCGGAGGACCTAGTTTCTAAGTGCTTAACTAACCAAAAAGCAATCACCAAGTAAAATCAAGCCAAGCATAAGCTAAACTCAACTCAAACTAACCTAGTCACTTTCTGAAATCAGAAGTGCATCTCTGAATCAGAAGCAAACAAAGGCATCCAAACCAAACAATGCATAACCTAACTAATAACTAGGGTTCTGACTGAACAGCTGCTAGCTAGAGTTCAATGCCCAAAACTAACCTAATTGGCTACTGATTTCAGCAAAGGAAAGCAGTTCCAAACTAGGCCAAAACAAGTTCCAAACACAATTCAAACAATCAAAACACAAACAAACATCCAAAATACCGAAATACCAATAATACTCATAACCAAATGATTCTCATTCATCAAACTCAGATCCAAACATCAAAACAGTAACTAAATACTACTAAAACATAAACCTAAGCTTAATATCAATGGTTGTCACTCCCAAAGATACAAACCAAAGCTTACAACTATCCAACTAATTGAAATAAAATCCAAAACATGAAAATACCAATTAAGAAGTTGCTGGAACGAAATCTTGGAGTCAAAGAGCTTCAAGGTCGATTTTACAACCGGTCTTTGCTCGGGTTTTCGGCTGGAATTGCCTCTATTTATATTTGCAAATTTCTCGCAGCCGCGCCGCGTAGATGAAGAATCCGCGGCGCGCGTACTTATCTTTTCCCGTTTTTTCGTCATTTGAATGTGTTACACCGCCTTAAGCCCGCGTCGCGCATTTCATAGATCCGCGGCGCTTGTACGTATTTCCTTCATTTTTCATTCTTTTCCAAACTTCTTCCTTTTGCACGCTTTTAGTCCCTGTTTCCATTCTTTTCTTCCAAACAAGTCCTGGCACGAAAAGTGAGAATACCCAGACATATCTGATATAATTTCATCAAGAACAGGGCTCAACAACGCCTAAAATACTTGATATCACTAGGCGTTGTCAATAGTTCAGGCCAGTCAGCCTTTCCATATGTAATAGGTGCTTTTAGAAACTCTCAGAAATGGGTGAAGGAGGAGAACTGACACTATCTTTAGACATTTATAAAATTTGAATTTGTTGGTTTAATTTTAATCCTTCTTAAACAATTAAACAATATATTATTTATCAAGGCTAGGATCCAAAATACCCCAACTATTGTGTGAAGAGGGATGCCATAATCACAACATAATGATCATTAAGGTAGATAAACATTTATCAATTTTAGTCTTATGAAATTCCTAGATCTGTAAGATTCATTGAACTGTTCAATGGCATGTTTAATCTCGGATATGCTCTTCTATTTGTGACTGGGATGCCGAGGATCACAAACAAGATGTGAATAACCATGCAAATATGCTCGGTAACCTCAATGTCATTTATCATGTCTAATTGATGTGCCGGTTAACCACACATGCTCCATCAACAATGATAAATCATGAGAAACCCATTACCACTCTTTATGTGCCCCTATTAGTGTGTCGGTTAACCACACACGCTCCACTAATGTCTCATAAAGTGTAATGTGCAATTTCATGAGTTAGCATCTCTTTCATATTTTTCCAAAAGTAACTAGATTTAGGATTTTATAAAATTGTTCTAGTACTTTGATTAATAACATTATACGTTTAATGAAATTAAGCGATCTTATCAAACCCGTTCGGCTAACAACCCTCCAGTGATCAAGAGAGCGGTGGGTGAGAGTGGACACCTATTAGACCGCCATTTTATAGGCAGTCTCCTTATACCCTCCTTATAGATCAGTTTCGTGAATGAGGCCTACTATTGATTTGACTGACCAATTATCTTATACATATAATATACCTTTTAATTATAATATATATAAGATGTATTTTAATGTTTTAAAATATTTTTGGTTTTATCTATTTAATTTTTGAAATTAAACAATTAATTAAAAATTAAATTTAGACCTTTAAATGATTTAATTTATCTTTTAATTAAACAATTAATTAAATTAATTAAATCCAGATAGGTATTACAAATTAATCAAATTAATTTAATCCTATCTTAAACCCTTAAATTTCGAAATATTGCAAATAATGGGTTTAAGGTTATCCATATATTAAATAATCACAGTTACCAAAAATAGAAAAAACCTTCTAAAACCCTAAAAGCACAAAAATCGAAAAATTAAAGGGGAGGGGCTAGGGTTTCAAAAACCATAACCCTAAAATCGAAAATGGCCAAATTAGGGTTTAGAAGCTTTAAACCCTAAATATTAGGAAAACAGTTATAACAATTCAACTAGAAAACAACCACATAGCTCTGATACCACTGAAAGGTTTTCTGCAAATCTATAAACTAAAACCCTAAGTTCACATGCAACCTAAATTGGATCGATGTTTTCTAACTTTGAACATATAAGTAATTCCTAAAGCCAACAGAAAAATTAATAAGAAATAAATCATAAAAACTAACCTTTAGAATTTTTTTCCTAAAACTGAGCAGCACAAGTGTCCTGCCTCAAATGAGATCACACCTAGGGAGCCAGAGGGATAGGTCATGAAATTCTAGAGAGGGGATGTGTAAAATGGAGCAGAAATAAGGTCCCTTAGGGTCCATATTTATAGCCTCCAGCAGATAAGCAGATAAGCCTTTAGAGATAAACCTTTTTGAATTCAAATAAGATAAACCTTTATCTTATCAATTCAAACCTAGTTATCCTAACTTATTAATTTCGAAATTATATATATCTAATACATAAATTTCGCTGGTTATTATCCTGTCAAAATTGTCACTTACTCAACTATTGAATAAATACAATTTTAGTCCCTACACCTTTAATTAATTAAATTAATCACCAAATTAATTCCAATTAATTCCAGATTAATTTATAATTAATTAATATAGTTTCTAATTAATATATTATCACTTTAATATATTAATAAACTATTTATTTTATTTCTATTGATTTATTAATCATATAGTAAATCAATCTTACTCTCTCCTGGACTTTCTACCAAACCGTCAGCTATAAGGGCAACCCAAATGGACTTTGCTACTATTAATTAGGTAAATACAAATTATTAATTATGGCTTAGACACCTAATCCAACAACCAATTCTCCAGCAACAAAGGCATTGTAGCAGTTCATGAAGCCAGCCATTAAACCCATGTTTTCTTCAGCTCCCTTGGCAGCAGCTGGAGCTGGAGAAGTTGATTTTGTAATGGGGCTTGGAACAGAAGGAGCTGGAGATGCCATAGGAAGGCCAGAAGGTGGAAGAACATTATGTGTAGGAAGAGCTGAGAATGCACTGTTGGTGGATGCACCCAAGTTGGCAGATGAATATGAGTTGACATGGTTGATCTCGCATTACTTGTCATCCATGTCACAAGCCTTGATGACAGTCATTACTTCAGCCAATGAAAGCTTGTTCATGTCTTTGGTCTTTTTAATCACTGAGACATTCATATCCCAGTTCCTAGGGAGGGAGTTCAGCAGCTTCTTCTTAATTTCAGAAGGAGACAGCACAATTCTAGCTGCACTCATTTCAGTGTCGAGTGTGATAAAACGCTGTAATTGAACTTCAAGAGCCTCCCCAAGAACGTGATTGAACATATTAAAGCTCTGACGAAGCAAGTCCTGCCTGCTCTGCTTCATGTCTTCATTTCCTTCGTACACTTCAATCAAGGCTTCCTACAAAGCCTTAGCAGATTTATACTCCTTGAAGCCTTGGGCAATATCAGGAGACAAGGCCATGGTAAGAGTGGCAAGAGCTTTCTCATATTCCTCAACCTTTTCAAAATCTTCATCCGTGTAAGTTTCAATAGGCTTGTCTACCATGGTTTTCGCCCCATTTCTAAAGTGATGGTAATTCTAACTGGACCTTGTAAGATGCTTCTCCAAACTTTAATGTCCTTCATTTTAACATATTTTTCAAATCGAAATTTCCACTCAGGAAACCCGTCAGCAGACAGCAGGCGAGGAATTCGAGTGGTTGTCCCTATGATGGAGTCCAAGTCAGAACGCATGGTGGTAATTGAACTGTTATAAGAATCCATTGGTGACCAAAACCGAAAAAGTCAAATTTTTGGACCGAAAAGTATCTAAATCAAGACACTGTCTGACCGAAAACATGATCTGACAAAAAACGAAGACCGAAAACAAGGCTTGACCGAAAACAATGCCCGAAAAAGAGTCTGTACCGAGAACAATTAAACCCTAACCGAAAACTCAACCAAGCCGTCAAAATCATCCAAAACCTAACCGAGAGTGAGGAGCTGCTGCCGAAATCTCTTAAACCCTAGCCAAAATCGCTTGACAGCCACCAAAAACTCTCAGATCTCTAACAGAAAACCTCTAACAGCCGCCGAAAACTTCCCAAACAGTCCAAAAACATGATTTTGTTCAAATATTGCGAATTCCAAGGATCAAACAGTCGAAATTTTGCCCAGAAAAATGAAGAACACGAAGAACATTAACAAAGAAATTCGTCCAAAGCAGTCTAAAAATGCCAAAAACTTCAAGAATGACACAATTGTTTTGCAAATTTATGATACCAAAACAGCCAAAAACAAGTTTGAAGGCTCTGATACCACTTGTAAGTCCTAAGTTCTTAGATCTATCAAAGTATCAATCCAAACACTCGATTGTGCGAAATCCAATCAAGTGTATAATACAAAATAATCAATGATGCGATTCAAGAATGAGGTTTAATCTTCAATGCACACTATTGATTATCAATAGTGTAGTACATAAGATTCACACTTGATCGATTTCTCTCTATTCTTGCGTATAATCTCCAAGTCGACCAACATGGCAAATGACAAAACAAACACTATTTATACGTAACTTAAACTTAAGCCCATACACAGTTAAGTCCACCGAAAACGCCAAGCCCACGCCCACCGAAATCAAGCTAATTTCGGTCATGGTTTAACTGAGAACAAGGGGGTTTTCGGTCCCTGATCGAAAACATCATTTTGACCATTAAACTCGAAATAATCCCTTTTAATGACAAGCATAAACCACCAAAATTATGCCCCAACAATATATATAAAGTTGCGTAATGAGATAAAATCAAAATATGAACTATATGTTTGATTATATTATTTTAATTGTGTGTATACAATATATATTGATTTTACAATAGAGGGTTAATAACAAAAAAGTCATTGTAGTTGGGACTAAATGTTGAAAAAGCCATTCTTGATTTTTTTTTTAGGGTGTTAAAGCCCTTCCTGATTTGGGAAATGTCACAAAAGCCATTGTTGTTAGGACTAAGTTTTAAAAAAGTCATTCCATAGTTTTTTAGGGTATTAAAGCCCTACTTGATTTGAGAAAATGAAACTAAAGCCACTATGTTTTGGATTAATTGTTAAAAAACCATTAGTAATTAAATATGTATAAACACTTCCAGCTGCATATCAGTATTCGAGTATGAACGTATAAGACTCTAAAACATATTCCCATAAAAGACATTTAAAGTTTTACTAATCTTATCATAGGTCGCACCATGTCAAGTAAGACACGATTGATTTGTTCAGGCACCCCGTTATGTAGTGGTGTACTGGGTCGAGTGAACTATTATACAATCCTACTCTCTGTCAGATGAAAAACAGATTGGTCAAGGTTTCAATATAGTGTAGCAAATCTTTTATATTTATATTTTGAGGGATCTGGATGTAGTCCGTTAGAGATGGTATTTAGGCGGAAGTCTAGATACAGATTTAATCAGTTGTGACCTTTTAACACTTAGCCTTAACCACAATAGCTTTTGTGCCATTTTTTCAAATGTAGAAGGGCTTTAATGCCCTAAAAATCAATAATATATTTTTTAACACTTAGTCGTAACCTTAATGACTTTTGTGACATTTTCCCAAATCAAAAAGAGTTTTAAAATTCTAAAAAGAAATCATGAATGACTTTTTAACATTTGGACCTAACCACAATGACTTTTGTGTTATTAACCCTACAATATATTCCTTTATAAATTTTGCATATGATTAAAAATTAATAAATCAGATAATTAAGCTTTAAAAAAATATTACACAAAAATAAGATAGAGCTAGTTGATTTCAAGAAATTTTTTAAAAAGTGGTCGGTGATTGTAGGATATTAACATGTAATATATTAAATCAAATTGAGTGCATAACGATGTATTATAGCATATTCGTATAATATTGACTTTTATTGCGATTATGCAAAACAAGAAAATGTATACAAAGCAAAAGCTTAAAAAACCCACTCGTATACCAAGACCCCCTTCGCTCTCGCCTCTCAGTCACTCTCGATTAGGCTTTGTGGTTCTCTGTCTCTCGCTTTCTTCGATTCTTCCTTTACTTAGCTTCTCGTCGATCCATCAACCACTGTAAGTTTCATCTCAGCTTTTCTATTGATTGCTGTTTCCCTTAGATCTCTTGTTTATATTTAAATTACTAATATTTTGTTTGACAAAGTGAATTGAAACATGAGGTGATAAAAAAACAATGATTGAAGATGCTATAATTGACACATATATGATTTTAGTTTATTGAATTGGAAAAAATGCATAATAAAAAGCTTCCATACAGTGAATGATTAAAGTAGACCTTTAAAATAAAGGTCCTCTTCAAACTTCGTAATATATTTGGACCATAAATAGCTTAAAACTTGCATAAGTTAGATCATAACCATCATCATACCGTGCATTGCAATTTATCTAAAACTTCGTTCCAATATATTATAGTCAACCCAAAAGATGTTTCCTAGTTCAGTGCAACTTTTTTTGTCATCGTCATCAACTTTTCCGGTGGTGATCATCTCCATTATCATCATAATGGTCATCTTCTTCGGCAAGTATGTTATCATCAAAACTCCAAGCAACCAACTTGGACTACCACCTGGTCCGACTCCTTTACCATTCATTGGTTGCACCATTCAAATGCTCCTAAATAGACCTACTTTCCGATGGATCGAAGAACTCATGGCCCAATTTAAGACCCCAATCCTTTGCATCCGGCTAGGACCATCCACCCATGTCATTGTAGTCTCCTGTCCAAACCTAGCATGCGAGTTCCTGAGAAAGCAAGATATAGTATTTTCTTCAAGGCCTGAAACATTATCAACTTATCTGGTAAGTGACGGGTATAAAACAACCATTCTGTCCCCTCCTGGGTACCAATGGAAGAAGATGAGAACAATCCTGGTCCACGATGTCCTCTCGCCACCAATACACAAATGCCTCCAACCCAAACGAGACAAAGAAGCCAATCACTTGCTTAGTTACATTCACAATCAGATAGAAAAACATGCTACCCCAACTGACAGTGGGTTAGTAAATATTCGAGAAACGAGCCATCATTTCTTTGGAAACTGGATCAGGATGATGATTTTTGGGACAAGGTTCTTTGGAGATGGAATGGAAGATGGGGGGCCAGGTGAAGAAGAAACTGAACATGTCGCGTCTGTTTTCACCATCCTCAAGTATCTTTATGCATTTTCCATCATTGATTTTTTCCCATGGTTGGGAGGGAAGATTGATTTTGACGGCCACAAAAAGATTATTAGAACGGCCATTCAACGAGTTCGTAAGTACCAAGATCGATTGATTGACGAGCGGATCCAAATGTGGAATGAAGGTGTGCGAAAGGTAAAAGATGATGTGCTTGATGTTCTTATCAACCATGAAAGCCCTAAGCTTACAGCTGAGGAGATCAAAGCCCAGATTTTAGTAAGTCTCACATGTAAATCTTAGTGACATTGATAAAGATTTGTTTCCAACAATATACTAAATGTTGGAGAATTTTATCTCTTTCGTATGAGTGGTTCTCAAAAATTTAATTTACTTTGTTGGATTATTAACTTTTGGTGTTTTCTTGGCGCATTGCCTAATTTTCAGGAAATAATGCTGGCTGCGATTGATAATCCCTCCAATGCAATAGAATGGGCGATGGCAGAGATGATCAATGAACCTACTATCCTAAAAAGAGCCAGTGCTGAGCTGGACCATGAGGTAGGTCGCAACCGTCTAGTCGAAGAGGGAGACCTGCCCCAACTTAATTATATAAAAGCATGCCTAAAGGAGGCCTTCAGGCTGCATCCTTTCGCACCTTTCAATTTTCCTCATGTTTCAATGAAGAATACAACTGTTGCTGGTTACTTCATACCAAAAGGTAGTCATGTCTTGCTTAGTCGTCCTGGACTGGGAAGGAATCCAAACGTATGGATGGATCCTATGCGATTTGACCCAGATCGACATCTAGATGTGGAAGGGAAGCAAGTGGTTCTTTCAGATAATGATCTAAGGATGCTTTCTTTTAGCACCGGTAGACGTGGCTGTCCAGGGGTGGTATTGGGTTCAACAATCACTACGATGATGTTAGCTAGAATGGTTCAAGGTTTCACCTGGGAGGCTCCACCTAATGAGTCGGTGATTAAGCTTGATGAAAATGATGATGGCCTCAGTATCTCTACCCACAATTTTAAAGAGAAGAAATATCAGTTTTCATATGTACATCTTGTCATACTTATTTACGTATAACTTTACATATATGTATATGGATGCAACCGAAAATAAATGTACGTCAAAGGTGATCTTGGATTGTTGGATGCGGACAAATAGGCCTTATGCGGAAATCTTCTAATAGTTTGATTAAGATGCGGTTTGCCAATAAAAGTTCATGGTTTCTTATTGGTAAAATAACATGCAAATCTTTCTTAGGTTCTATTGTTTTATCAACTTTTGATTCTAGCTATAGCCTTTTGTAATTATATATAACTTATTGCCATGATTTCGTTTCTAAAAGTATTAGCCACGTCACTATACAATATCTAATCTTTTACACCGACGACAATTAGTAATACATAAACTATTCCATGTTTAGGGTTCAGATATATAGATGTTATACTAGGTCGTGATAACAAGAATAAAAATGTACTTTCAACCATTGGAGGTAGATACTGATACGTGTATGGCTGATTATAGTAAGGGTTAGGAGATTTGAGATTGGATTTCGTGTATGGGTGTTTGTTTGGTGAATTGCAGCGGAATTAACAATAAAAATTAAGGATAGAGTGATAAACAACCTAGACCTATAGATTGATTATCGTTTGAAGACAAGCTAAGACCTATTAACTTGAATTCGTGTCAAATCAGGAAATCATCCCTCAAAGACGAAATTGTGAGTGTAAGTAACAACTCAATGAACAAAGTTCTTGTTTTCTTGATTGATTTTCGTATTCTAGCTGTTACAAGCAAAAAGAAATGGCTATAAAGCCTAAACATAAAGACGGGAGTTACAAAACAACCCAACAGCCAAGTTATTAAAGAAATTACTAACTACTCATCAAAACAAACTTAAATGACTTATTAAATCAAAAGAAAACGTTTCAAACTTCAAATTAACTCCAAATGCATCCCAAATGCATCCAAATGTCTTCAAATGTGCAGCCCTAATCCATGAAAGTGATCATGCAAACTCGACGGGCCATTGAGCCCAAACAGCCTTCAAATCCATTAAACAATACCTCACCTTTTGGGACCTCATTCTCCATGTGTTATTACAGCCCAAACTCCTATCATTTTGCACCATATTTTTATTCCAAACAACCAAGATTCCCTTGTATTCAATTATAGAGCTTAAGCCATTCCATTTCGTATCATTCCCTCCCTCTTAAAAAGGAATTGTCCTCAATTCCGCTAAGCCATCATCATAAAGATTTGTAACAAAGACTCCCTTAGCTCCTTTCAATTCCCTTGGTATAAAATGCAGCCCTATGCCTCTTATTTCCTTCCATCCCTCCCTCTTAGAAGCATAGTCTTGGCTTGGCTTCAAAAACAACTCAATCTTTGGGTTTGAACACATAAATGACATGAAATCTGTTCCCAAGGACTCCTTTGACTTCCTTTCTTGAAAGATCTTTATCTCCACGCATTTTAACACATCTTGCACCCCTTTGACACCACTTTCTTCTCCACTAGCTACCTTTGGCAGAATATTGTTCAAAACACTTTCATCATGTCCTCCACCATCATAAACAACCTTTTCTTTACCAACTTCAGTCCTTTTTTCATTTGGATTGGATTTGAGAGCATTGAGAAGCCCTACATCTGTCGTGTACCTGTTTAAATAATTTCCAAACAAAAAAGTCATAATTAAATCATGGTTTATGCCATCCATGATTGCAAGCCCCAACATTCTCCCAAATGCGATCTTGACATCTTTAGCTTGATTGTTGCAACCAGCAAGTATAAACATCGCTATTCTCCCTTCAATATCAGACCTTAGCTTAGCTTGTTCTATCACGTTACACAAAATTTTCATAGCCTCCACCATTAAGAAAAGATCATGATTGGGACTCCACACGATCCTTGATTCCCAACTCCAGCCCATGGTGATTCTTTTGACATGATTAACTAACATCAACCCCTTTTCTTGTGCAAGGTTAGTTAATAACAACCCCACTTCAAAGATGTGACAAACAAGTTTAGTCATCACCCTTTTTGCATCTCCTTGAGCTGTTCTGTAAGAAAAGAGTTTGCAATCTTTCTTAGCAATCCACTTCAAGAATCTTTTAATAGCCATATTCAAGCATTGGTTCAGATTGAGATGCCATATGGAACTTGGTTCCTAATTTAACCCATAAGTAATCTTTTTAGCATGGTTAATTAATACTAACTCCCCTTTTAACCAATGCCAATAAAATTGCTTAACAACCCTTCCTTTGAAATCAAGTGCTTGTGGAAAATGCAAATAATAAGCACAAGATTTCCCTTGCCTTTGGCCTTCACTACTAGTATCGTTTTTCATCTTGAGAGGCTGAAAAGGTATAGGATTAGGTGTTACCATTTTAGGAGCAGCAACCACACGTTCCTTGCTTGTTTCAATCAGACCTTTATGGCCTTCATCCACACACATGCTCATCTTCAAACCACTTGCTGAATTCAGTACCATAGCTTGATCTTCAAATTCAGCAACACCATTTCTAAGCTCATAATTAACAAGATCATAACCAATGGGATTATAAACATCATGATCTAATCCACCACCACACTCCCTTTTCAGATCCATAAAGCATTTGTTACAACCCTCAATTTTAATAAGGAAGTAACTATCCCATGGTTTCCAAGGTGCTATAAGTTCCCACACTTTGAAACGAATGTGAGTGTAACAAACGAATAAATCCCCTTTATCAACAAAGCTTCTACTTGTGATATCCATAAGATCTTTAGAAAAATAATCATTGAAGATGAGAGAATCTGAATTTTTTTGGTACTTATCATCATTTGACCTCATGATCCTTTGTTCTTGGGTTGATCTTTGTGATTCAGCAAAAATCACTTCTTCATTACTCTTGTTTTCACAAACAAAGCCGAATTCCTCACCAACAAAACTCCTTCTTTCAGCAACTTCATCTTCAATTTCGTTTTTAGCCACTTGTTCTTCAATTTCATCAAGGAACTCGTCTTCTTCATCATAGGTATCATATATAGGGCCTGAATCTTCATCTTCTTCTTCCAAATCAGAAAATGACATCTCCTCAATGTCTTCTTGTTCCACATCTGATCGCATCATAGCCATCCACTCTTGGATTGCCTTATTTGTAGCCTTGGCTGCCACTTCTCTTTCTTTCTCTAGCCATCCCATTAGGGTTTGTGAACCAAACATAATTCTTGTGTAACTCGTTCCCAATCGAAACTTGGGCTCTGATACCAGTTATGATACGTGTATGGGCTGATTATAGTAAGGGTTAGGAGATTTGAGATTAGATTACGTGTATGGGTGTTTGTTTGGTGAATTGCAGCGGAATTAACAATAAAAATTAAAGATAGAGTGATAAACAACCTAGACCTATAGATTGATTATCGTTTGAAGACAAGCTAAGACCTATTAACTTGAATTCGTGTCAAATCAGGAAATCATCCCTCAAAGACGAAATTGTGAGTGTAAGCAACGACTCAATGAACAAAGTTCTTGTTTTCTTGATTGATTTTCGTATTCTAGCTGTTACAAGGAAAAAGAAATGGCTATAAAGCCTAAACATAAAGATGGGAGTTACAAAACAACCCAACAGCCAAGTTATTAAAGAAATTACTAACTAGTCATCAAAACAAACTTAAATGGCTTATGAAATGAAAGAAAACGTTTCAAACTTCAAATTAACTCCAAATGCATCCCAAATGCATCCAAATGTCTTCAAATGTGCAGCCCTAATCCATGAAAGTGATCATGCAAACTCCACGGGCCATTGAGCCCAAACAGCCTTCAAATCCATTAAACAAGACCTCACCTTTTGGGCCCTCATTCTCCATGTGTTATTACAGCCCAAACTCCTATCATTTTGCACCATATTTTTATTCCAAACAACCAAGATTCCCTTGTATTCAATTATAGAGCTTGAGCTATTCCATTTCGTATCAGATACGGTATGACCACTGAACACACTTCCTCATTGCTTTCTAGATAGCGGTTAATTGCTTAATGAACCTAACCTAATAATTGTGAATAATATGAAGTTTTGCATACTGCACCACACAAAGTACCACAAGATGTGCCAAGCTTTGGGGTGCATATATTTCCAAATAAAATTGATGTTTGTGGCCGAATATACTCTAAGATCAATATCTATTGGTTCACCGACTCATATCCATATGTAAGTTTTCTTCAGTTCTTTAGAGTTGCGTTGTACCTAAGAAAATCAAGGTGTTGCAATTGTCTAACAATAAAAATACTGTTATAAAAATAAAAAATAACTTTGTAGGTTCTTTTTTATGCTATTTACATTTATTGTACGAAAAATACCATTTTACCGGTTTAATAAATATCATTAAACTCACATTTTGTTGCTCAAGAAACAACATTAAACTTAGATTTTTGTACACCGTTACTGTTGAAGTAATTTTCATACATATGTAGAGACTGTTTGATAGTTGTTGATGGAGTTAGAGTTGTTTGACCCAATCAGACTCTTATCCTGAAGCTTACCGAATAAGAGGCAAATGAGGAGCTACGACAGAATAAGAGTCGGTCTATAGGGATATCAAATGCATTGATTGTGACCATCTTAGACATGACCTCTTATTGAACATGTAAGTGGTATATTAAAAAGTCTCTTAGTCTCTTTCATTTTTTCTGACCATATCACAATTCCAATAAAGAAACAAAACGCCATCTAACATCTTCATTCTATTTAAAACATTGCACATCGTAGAATGTTATCATTCTTTTTTATGGTGAAAACAAACCTACCGCCTTCCTTTACTTTGCGAAAACCATCATACCCTCCCATGCCTCTCCCTTTTCTTCTTTAATTATGTATACCTAGTAACCACCTCCATTCGTAGATGCAATATTATTGTTGGAATCTGAGTTTGAATTTATTGGAGGTTTGAATCGAATATGTTGCAGGTTGAGTTGATTTTAGATTACATTAATGGTGGTGAATGGTGGAGATATGTTGTTTTAGTGGTGGAAGGTGGTGTTTATTGGTGGAGGTAGATGGTGGTGGTAGGAATGGATGATATGGCCGAAGAAGATGACTGGGGTATATCTTTTAACAGTAATTCTTATACAAAACAACATTAGCAATAGATTTTGAACGTCTCTCACAAATTTAATGGTAAGTTTTATACAAAAAAATTACTAAATGTATACAAAAATGATAATATTTTGATTTCCTTGATACATGCTTTGTGTATATTCTTTTTAAAGATTGAAATGCTATTTTGGGAGTTCTGATTGAATTTACTTTTTAAAATCATTTAGCTTTTTAAAGTCTATGAACTTTTATAAGGGTTCCTCTTTTGGGGTTGGAGAGTTTAATTTGAGAGTATCTTTATTTTCCATTTATAGATATATTCTTAGGATTGGTCGCTATATCTTATATGATAGTTAGGATAATAAGTAGTAATAAGGAGTGAATAACTTTTAGATCACCATCATCTAAATTTTGTTTATGTTATCAATAAAAAAGGGATAACTTCATGAACAATATCACAACAACGTTTGTACAATAGTGATCAAAGCAAACACATCCATCATATACATAATTGTAAATGTTACAAGAGTTCAAAAGATTGTATGTTTTAAATACAATTACAATATGATATCAAAATACATAGTATGACGCCATAGCGACCCATCGTCAAAGGTTGTAGTTACCTTATCAATTTCCTGAGAATACAAGTAGTTTGAAAGAGTGTCAACATTACGTTGTTGAGTTCATAAGATTTTTGTATGAGAAAATCCATAATCATTTTTCCTTGTAAAAGGATAGTGTTTGAAACCAGAAAATCCAATATTTTCTAATAAATGAGTCGTAGTCTTAAAACCCAAAGACCGAGAATGTATAAGTATTTCTATACTTGAAAACTAGTATTACGTAGTTTTATTCTTGTATGAAACAGTGTAAATAGATGGTTACTCGTAGACCAATCGTAGATTTAATTCTGTAAAACTCATATGTATAAGTAAACCATACTTATATTTATATAACTGATAAAACGTAGTTTTAATTTCCATAGAACCGGTGTGTATAAGTAAAAACCATACTTATAGTTGTAACTTGTTAAAATGTAGTTTTAATACCATAAAACTTGTATGAGGAGTCTCTTTCCTTGAAAAGGTAGTATTGTAATCCAAGAAAATCCAATATTTTCTTATGAATGTATCCAAGTCTTAAAAACCCAAACACTAAAATGTATAGTGTAGTTTGTAGTATAAAGGCATTGAAAATGTATATTTCTACGTAAACAATTTATAAAGTTGATTTCCCATGCGAGACGCCCTATAACCATATTGTGACCATGTAGGCATGCTTCGACGTTCTTCAGGCGTCGGACTGTTATGACATTTGTCACCTCAGACCCGTCGGTCTAGCGGTAGCTAGCAGCTCAGGTGCGGGGTTGTCAATCCCGTATAGATCTATACACAAATATCACGTTCTCTTACCGAGACTCTGGTTATAAATTTCAGGACTTATCGTATGTACTTAAATAAGCACTGTGAAGACCCGTCTCACAAAAATGTATGTATCAATCAACTTGTTTACGTAAAGCTTGTATATGAAAAACCCTTGTATTTGCCCATTATCATTTTTCCCATGATAATATAGTAATGTATAATAATTATATATTTGTATATAATTAATTATCTTGTTCTAACGGTTATAGTAACATTTGAAACCACAAACTATTCCTATAATATTTTATTTTTAGTATTCTTGTATTGAAAAGCATATATTTACGAATATATGTGAAATAACTTATTTAAATGGTTATAAACAATATCTTTTAAGATATTTTCTATAATAGTGGTGTAATAACTTGGTTATACTCTTTATTAATTCAACTATAATATTTCATGACTATAAAATAAAGAACGGCCACGTAGCAGATCAAATGGGGAGGCAGGACCCTTTCAGCGTATAAGACTTTCGGAAATCCAGCAACCTAGCCCAAATGATCGGCCTAGACACCGCTCTCGTAAGTAGATCATTCGATATTATATTTTGGAACTATAATTGAATTGTTGTCATAATGATGTTTACAAAATTTACATTTTGTTTACTACTGTTACAAATGAGTATGAATAGCTATTTTTTTAGTATAACTTGTATTCTCCCCCTTAAAAACTTGAATAAATATAAAAAGAAGGGGTATGAACTCACCACAATGTCGACTAAGATCTTATCGCCGATTATTGTTAGATCGCCCGACTCTTCGTGCTTCTAACTCGAACTCACTATATTTATAACTAAAATAGCTACTTCTAACGCTCATTCTTCGTATATTTCTATATATATCGAAGAATTTTCTAACAATACTATCTAGTGATATAGAGATCGAGATTTGAGGTGTGAGGAAATGAGAGGATTGAAGCCTCTATTTATAGTAAATTTATTTTCGTATAGCGGCCCTCAAGATACAAATATTTGACGATTATAGCTTTTAAAATTTATTTATGACAAAACATACCCTTAAAATACTCTTTAAATAAATTTAATAGTTTTTATATAAAATAAATGATTTTTGTTTATAAAAATATAATCTACGAAAATCGTAGTTTAATAATATCAACTTTTTAACTAAAAGTCCTTAACGAATTAACGAAAGGGTATTAGTTGTAAGTTTAATAAAAATATAGGGTTTAAATGTAAATACAATTTCATTTTAAAGAAAAATGAAAATATTAAATATAAAACTAATATCAATAATATTACATTTTGACGTCAGGTTGTTTGTATCGAAGATACGGTTTTGATGGTAAATTTTTCGTTTTATAAAACGACATAATATTTCTGATAAACTTAACAATACGTATTGTAGGGTTCAAAATTAATATATGAATTATTTGAAGGTAAAATATATAAATTGAATAAATAATTAAGTGGGGTCCACTTTAATATAATAATACATAAAAAACAAATTTTCGTATACAATTTCAAAGTTGAAATTCCACAGGAGACCAATTTGAAGGTTTCTCTTTATATATATATATATATATATATATATATATATATATATATATATATATATATATATATATATATATATATATATATATATATATATATATATATATATATATATATATATATATATATATATATATATATATATATATATATATATATATATATATAAAATAAATAAATATATATATATATATATATATATATATATATATATATATATTTATTTATTTTATATATATATATATATATATATATATATATATATATATATATATATATATATATATATATATAATAATCAAACATCGCTTTCAAGTTAAATTAAACGTCTTTCTGTCATAACTTTTTATATATAACGTTTGGTAAAAATATAAATATATATTTGGAATCAACGTAATTTTATCTACGTTTCGATATAAAATTTGTAATATTCTGAATAGTTTTACATTTTTACCGTTTTTCTATTATAACTTTTTATATATAACGTTTGGTAAAAATATAAATACATATTCGGATCCGTCATATTTTTATCTACGTTTCGATATAAAATTTATAACATTCCGAAGAGTTTTGACTTTTACCGTTTACTATTCACGTCGGATACTATTCATGCCGGATCACTATTCACGTCGGACACTATTTACGACGTAAAAAAATAATTTTATTTTATTTTATCTTAAAAATATCTAACTTAATAGCGTTTGTTCGTATTAGCGTACATATTATTATAATATCCAATAATAAATTATAGAGGTTATGGAATTTCCATTTCATCGTCTGTTTTGGTTGACTTGAGTTGACTTTTGTTGACCTAATTTGATAGTTGTCACATTATCTACCCGTTAGAAGGAATTTCGTCCCGAAATTTAGCACTTTGAGTAAATTCTTAAGGGTATGGGAAGAGATGTGGGTATTTCTGTTTCATCTAGTCCTCACGTTCCTAGGTAGATTCAGGTCCACACTTGGTGTTTCCTAGTTTTCAATTGCTTTGATTTTGGAGTGTAATGTCGTGATATTTTCGGTAAGTAAACATGAGTTAATCCTAGTATAAATAAGAGTTACTAGGTTGTTATGTGAGTTAGGAGGATTAGAAACTCATTTAGAAGGAGTTTAAACCTTAAAAATAGTATAAAGGAGTTACATGGGTCGTGTAGGAGTCACTCGGCTCGTGTAGTACACATTTTCGAAACTGTTTAGCCTTACAGGAGTTACACGGGTCGTGTTCTAGTTACTGTAGCATCCAGTAGACACCAATAGAATTACACGGGTTGGGTTTCGGAGTACGGGTCTGATTTTTTTTTTTAAAGTTAACGACGCTAACTTTAAAGGTTAATGTCGCTAACCTGCTTCAGTGGGGTTATTTAGGCAGCTTTCCTTATTTACCCTATTTATGAACCAAAAATCATCCTAGGTTATTTCCAGAGCAAAAAGGTGCCAAATTTGGTTATTTTGATCAAGGGTTTTGCGTAGGAAAACTTTGAGGAGGTTGGATTTAACAACCGAAATACGTTCTCGAGTCCTTAATTCATAAGGTTAGAAATTTTGAGTGTTAGGGTTTCAAACCCTAGATGTCCAAATCTGAAAGTATGCATTGGTTCAACTCATATGTAGGTTGCTAATATTTGTTTTATTGAGTTCAAATATTGTGATGTTTTAACGGTTGACTTAGTAAAATCGTGAAATTTGGAGTTTCGGTTTGATAACATATGATATTCTCTAATTGTGATTTGTATTAGCCATTGATTTCTTAATCATTTGAGTTAAGTATAATGGAAATGCCTAAGCATGTTTAAGATATGATATGTGATGTCATTTTACAGTTTATACTAGTAAGATGGAAGGAAACATCAAACATGTAAGATACAGGTGAACCACGAGCTCTACAGATGCTAGATGAGTAGGTTCTAATTCATTATTTATGATTAGATTACTATATAGTTGAATTAACTATTCTTTGAACTATTTCCGTTATCAAATGATATATATATATATATATATATATATATATATATATATATATATATATATATATATATATATATATATATATATATATATATATATATATATATATATAATGTCTTTTCGTTATCCCGTCCTCATCGAAGTCAAGCTGCAAATTTGGAAAAGATATCTCTTAGGGTAGTGAAAAGATTGCACCTACTGTAGATATTTTGAATTTCGGTAATAAGAACGTGGGTTGTCCTTTCAGTTCCAGCTGTAAGATACTACATAAACGGGTATGTAGTATCATCCATATCTACATCTTTTCAGTCTCATTCTTTGCTACTACCAGTTTATTCTTATATAATCTCAGATTTCCAAATCGAGGTATGGAAAACAGATCTCCTATGGAAAATTTTCCAGACACTGAGCTGAATTTCTTAAGGGAAGAGGGTACCTTCCTATCGTTTAATCAGATACCTCCACTGGGGTTTGGTAATTATAGTATCCTAAACTCCTTTTATTTCTTATTCCTTTTTCTAGTGTTTTGATTTTTGTTTTAAACTATGTGAGGTATAGATTTTCCAGATATATTACCGCTGGATCAACTTCAAGATGATCTTGAAGTTTTTCCTCCGATGAGTATTCTCCCTGAAGATCCACTGCCTTTAAATCAAGATATCGCTGTTGGGCAATCTCAATACATACTTCCAGGTTAAGTCATTTTGTTAAGCTTTATGTTTGTTTTGCTTAATTATCTAACATACGTTATACACAGATACATTTGTAGATGATCTTACTAATGATAATCTAATCATGAACGTGCCTGCATAATGGAGTAGATCTAACAAATCAGGGGTTTCTAACTGACATTCAAAATCAAGATCAAATACAGCCGATCCATGATAACACTATCGGGCTCACTTCAGCGAATCCTGAGTTCGTGTGTGGTTTTCAATATCAGGATCATTTTCAATTGATCCAAAGTAACTTAGAAAGTTTCAAGAATGGGAATTCTGGGTTTATGGTTGATTTTGGAAATCAAGAACTATTACCCATAATAGGTAACAATGAAAGTGTTAGTGATCAGGATCATACACAATTGATCCAAAATGAAAACGTTTCAACCTCGATTCCAAGAACCTTTGAAATTCGTAGAAAAAGCGGTTCTAGACATGCGTTGAGTAAGGAAACAATATCCATGCATTTTGACAAGCCCATTTGTAAGACCCGTTCCGCCGAGTCGCGGCTCGGACTAATCCGCGGTGCGGCTTTAGGAAGGATCCAGAAACGTGTGGAATTTGTACGCGCGGCACGGTTCTAAAGAACCCGCGGCGCGGTGCGCCTCTAAGGTGAAAAACCCTAATTCGGATTTAAACGCCTATATAAAGGGACCCAGCCCTAGGGTTCGTGTTTTTGGGAGTTTTCTGGAGCAGAGGCGTCCGGTTTCAGCAGAGATTCTTTGGTTCCAAGGCTTTGGAGGCTTGAAGGATGAAATACAACGTGGGGAAAGGCTGTAGTCGATCGGGTGCATTTCTCTGTTTTCCAGAAACAAGGTAAGAGGATCTACTTTCTGATATTTTAGTTTATCCCGTTTTTATGGTGTTATCCCTTAAGTAGTAGTCTTAGATGACTTGTAACCCTTAGGGTTAGAATAAGGACATGAATAGACTTGCATGTCCTTAAGGAAGTGATCTTAGGGTAGTTTCTGATCTCAGGAAGGGTTTGGAGTGAAACCCTAGCCGATTGATGTACTGTTAATCGCTAAAAACATTTTGGAATGTTACGAGACGTGATGCGGACTGGCTAAGTCAGCGGCGCGGACTCGACGGAAACCCCGTGTTTATTCGATGATAGCCGTAGCGCGTAGGAGGAGGAGCCATGCCGCGGCGAGCGACTGTTTGACCAGGAACTTAGTTTTGACCACGGTTTAAAGGCAAATATTGAGTCTAACCTTTAGGTAGGTCTGTAAGAGCCTGGTCAGTAATTGATATCTTGTATGTGTGTGGGATTTAGGTGTGTGGACGAGCTAAGTGGGGATATTAGAGAATATCTACACGGTTTTGAACCAGGTGAGTATCCTCACCTTACTATATGATGTTGCATGTTAGGCATCTTGTGTGTTGTTTACAGTTATATGATTTGCTCTATATCTGTGGTTATTTGTTGTTGGGCTCAGTACTGATGCGTGTCCCCTCGTAGCTATTGTATGGCGAGTTGGACTATTGCCTTGTCCCATAGCTGTTCTATGATGGGCTGGGCCATAACCGGGAACCCATAGCTGTTGTATGATGGGTAGAACCTTCCCGTGTCCATAGCTGTTGTATGATGGACACCCGTAGCTGTTGTATGGCGGGTAGGGTCGGGTCGTTCTCGAGGACGAGTTGTTTAATGTGTGGGCATGTATGGTAACTTGTGGACTCACTAAGCTTTAAGCTTACCCGTTGTTTTTATAATATTTCAGGTAATTCAAATGACAAAGGGAAGGGCAAGGCTTGACGGCAGCGCGTCGCATTCAAGAGATTGATGTCAATGAACTATATTAGTATTTTCAAATGTTTATGCTGATAATTTAAGTATTATGTTGAACAGTTTTATGTTTTGGAATAAATGTTTTATTGGAACCTTGGTAATAAATGATTTTTAAAATTTTTGAAATTGGGGCATTACACCATTTTGGAAGCTGCAAGGAAACTCAACGTTTGATCAACACAGTTGAAGCAATGCTGTAGGAAGTTAGGCATCAAAAGTTGGCCTCGACGACAGATTAAGAGTCTACAAACTCTTATTAACCATACTCAGGTTAAGAATTGTATTTCTTTCTCCACAATTTCAATGCCATGAGATTGTATTGACTAAAAGCATTTAAGCAACAGAAATTGGATAATAATCCTAGTAGAGCAGACATAATATTTAGTCTAGAGAACGAGAAAAGAGCAATAGTCGAGGGTTCCAGTTCGAAGATAACTGATACCACAAAGAGATTGAGGCAAGCTGCCTTTAAGGCTGTTTACAAGAAAAGAAAGGTTCAGAAGAGGGAGGAAGCTTCATCAGGGACCCATACACAGCAACAATCTCTGCCTTCTGTTTCTGCTATGAGTGGTTTTAACCATGATTTTCTCAAGATCACAAGTGAAGAGAACCTAGAAGACTTGGCAGGTGACATAGCCCGCCTTTGGCTTTTAGATTGAATTTCTACCAATATTAGTTTAATGGAACTGTTGGTAGGGATGATGGTAGGTTTTCGATAATAGTTATTGGTCAGGTATTATCAAATTGTCAGGTCTACTATGTAAGGATAGGGGTATAAGATGTACATAAAGTGTCTAGATCTATGGTTCTATAGTATTATAAAATACCCCTGTAGTATTTTAGCTTTATATTTTGTTTTAGAGTTTCTTTGTATATGGTTGTTGGTAAGTTTTTAGACTTGTTGTTCACTATGACTATTTCTAAATGTACATGTTAGTCATACATTGGACAAATACAGTTGATCAGGATCTATCTGTCCTAGGTATGATTACATAACTACCTAGGCCTACTTGTAGTATTCAACTCATCTTATTACTCTTGTATTGTTCTGGTTATGACACTGTTCTAGTATGTATGTACTTGTACTTATACTTTATAAAAATATCATTGTATTTTAAAGTATACTTTGTACAGATTGTTTTAGAGAGTTTTAGTCCCATTGTATTTATAGTTGTATATCTTAAATGGATTGATATACTTAGTTCACTATAAACAATGCTCTGATACCAATCTGTCACACCCCCAAACCACGATGGCGAAAACGTCTGAGGGTCGATGACTTCATGAACAGTATCACAACAACGTTTGTACAATAGTGATCAAAGCAAACACATCCATCATATACATAATTGTAAATGTTACAAGAGTTCAAAAGATTGTATGTTTTAAATACAATTACAATATGTTATCAAAATACATAGTATGACGCCATAGCGACCCATCGTCAAAGGTTGTAGTTACCTTATCAATTTCCTGAGAATAAAAGTAGTTTGAAAGAGTGTCAACATTATGTTGGTGAGTTCATAAGATTTTTGTATGAGAAAATCCATAATCATTTTTCCTTGTAAAAGGATAGTGTTTGAAACCAGAAAATCCAATATTTTCTAATAAATGAGTCGTAGTCTTAAAACCCAAAGACCGTGAATGTATAAGTATTTCTATACTTGAAAATAGTATTACATAGTTTTATTCTTGTATGAGACAGTGTAAATAGATGGTTACTCGTAGACCAATCGTAGATTTAATTCTGTAAAACTCATATGTATAAGTAAACCATACTTATATTTATATAACTGATAAAACGTAGTTTTAATTTCCATAGAACCAGTGTGTATAAGTAAAAACCATACTTATAGTTGTAACATGTTAAAATGTAGTTTTAATACCATAAAACTTGTATGAGGAGTCTCTTTCCTTGAAAAATGTAGTATTGTAATCCAAGAAAATCCAATATTTTCTTATGAATGTATCCAAGTCTTAAAAACCCAAAGACTAAAATGTATAGTGCAGTTTGTAGTATAAAGGCATTGAAAATGTATATTTCTACGTAAACAATTTATAAAGTTGATTTCCCATGCGAGACGCCCTATAACCATATTGTGACCATGTAGGCCTGCTTCGACGTTCTTCAGGCGTCGGACTGTTATGACATTTGTCACCTCAGACCCGTCGGTCTAGCTGTAGCTAGAAGCTCAGGTGCGGGGTTGTCAATCCCGTATAAATCTATACACAAATATCACGTTCTCTTACCGAGACTCTGGTTATAAATTTCAGGACTTATAGTATGTACTTAAATAAGCACTGTGAAGACCCGTCTCACAAAAATGTATGTATCAATCAACTTGTTTACGTAAAGTTTGTATATGAAAAACCCTTGTATTTGTCCATTATCATTTTTTCCATGATAATATAGTAATGTATAATAATTATATATTTGTATATAATTAATTATCTTGTTCTAACGGTTATAGTAACATTTGTAACCACAAACTATTCCTATAATAGTTTATTTTTAGTATTCTTGTCGTGAAAAGCATATATTTACGAATATATGTGAAATAACTTATTTAAATGGTTATAAACAATATCTTTTAAGATATTTTCCATAATAGTGGTGTAATAACTTGGTTATACTCTTTATTAATTCAAATATAATATTTCATGACTATCAAATAAAGAACGGCCAGGTAGAAGATCTACTGGATACATGCTTTGTGTATATTCTTTTTAAAGATTGAAATGCTATTTTGGGAGTTCTGATTGAATTTACTTTTTAAAATCATTTAGCTTTTTAAAGTCTATGAACTTTTATAAGGGTTCCTCTTTTGGGGTTGGAGAGTTTAATTTGAGAGTATCTTTATTTTCCATTTATAGATATATTCTTAGTATTGGTCGCTATATCTTATATGATAGTTAGGATAATAAGTAGTAACAAGGAGTGAATAACTTTTAGATCACCATCATCTAAATTTTGTTTATGTTATCAATAAAAAGGGGTAAGATACACCCTCTCAACGGTCCATGCATAACCCGTCCCAAGACCATAATGTAGATGTAAATCTTGAAGTATTAGTGAAATCTTGGTTGTGCAATGATTGAACCATGAACTTCCTTTACGGAGTTCCTCTCCTCAACCTCAACTGCTAGGTTCCTTTCACTATTTTTGGCATGCAAGATTTGACCCTTAAACATTTTTATGGAATTGTACACCTTGATTTGCATTCTAGATGTCCATAATGAAAAGATGAATTATAAATTATATTAGTTGATTCAATGCCATTTATAATTATGGAAAGAAATAAGGACAACAAAAACAAGAGACTACGTACAATACAAGGCACTGCTAGGATTATCAAGTTAATCTATCCACTCCATTTTTTTCTTTCTATATCTATTTTTACTCCTTAAAAGCCGACTCAATCCTAATCATCGAACATAGCATCAAAACGCCCTTTTTTCTGTGGAAGATACACCCATTTGTCGTTTTCCATACTTCAACAGCATAGCTCCAATCACGATTTCAAATGCATCTTTATAAGCAATTGATAAGTCTTACTACTCAATCAGCGTATTCAATTGTCTAATACTATTAATTCTCATAAGGTCTAAAACCCACCACCTCCCTAACTTTTTGGACCACCTTTAATATAAAAACATTGAAAAAAAAAACAGGATCCGTAGTTTCTTCTACAGTTTTACAGAATTCACAGAGATTAATATTATCCAAGTCTATAATACATTTAATAATGGCTTTGTGAGAAGTTGTAACCCCCGTGCTATCGGCTAATTTTGACAGGATTTATTTTATGATGTTAGATAGAAATTGTGAAATTTAAATAGGTCGTAACATAATATGTATTATATATCTAGTAATTGTGAAATTTAAATAGGTCGTAACATGATAACTATTATATATTTATTATATATTTATAATTTATTAATATATTTTTTTAAGTTTTTTTATTTGATTATATTTATATTACAAGGAAAACAAGTAATAAGACAAGCCGTTTGAAAACAAAATTGACGCTTATATATGTATTTATTTATATCATGGAGATTATATTAGACATTTTTGGAAATAAAAACATATATTTTAAATACATAAAATATATAGATATTCTTATGTATATAAGTGTGATAATAATGCATAATGTTTAATATATTAACGAAAATCAAATATATACGTCATGTTTTATTTGGATGATAATGTTAATATGGTGATTCATATGTAGAATTCAAATGAGACCATGCAAATTTTGTGAGACGGGGAGACTCAATCCTAGCCACTTATTTTGAAGATCAAAAATTAAAAAAAAAATAGTCTAAAATAATGAGAATTTTTTTTAAAAAATTCTACTAATTTTCGCTATTTATTCTATCTAAAAAATATAAATAAAAAAATAAAAATAAAAATTTCGAAAAAAAACTGGAAAAATAAAAAGAAATTCACTGGAATGTCAAATATTCTAATAGAATATTACACAGAATAGTGTAATATTCTACTACAATATGAAAAAAAAACAACGCTAAATTTTTTTATTTTTTTAGTTTTTTTTATTTTTTTGAATAAAAAAATGACGAAAATAATAAATAAATATATTTTTTCAATTTTTTTCATTTATTTTGTATTTTTTTAATTTTTTTTTTGTTTTATACCGAAAATGAGTGGCTAGAAATGTGTCTCACGAAATATAATGATCTCATATGAAATTAACCCTATTCATATATTAATATATAAGGATGAGGATTGCATGCCAGGTAAATATTGAGTAATCATGTGAAACGTGGACGTGGTTTTGAAAGATATTCCTTTAGTTAACACGTATAAATTTTTATCTTTATCACTATATTAAAACTTATTTTGAAATATATTATTTTATAATTAAATGTTATTGTTATAATATAACATACATTTATTAGATCGGTAACGGTTTGTGTAATTTACCTATGATGTATACGAAAAATAACTCGTAAAAGGTTATTATATAACGAAAACACTATCAGTTATATTATAATATAATGCTTTTTAGTTAATAACCATTTCTACATTAGAATTGTGGGGTACATGAATATGTCATTAGTTATGTTTAATTAGTTAGTAACACCATATACAGTTCTAATCGTTTGGATCAAGGAGTAACGTTGAGGACTATTCGAGAAGCGAACTATTGTTTCACGTAAGTCATGTAGTATTTACTCATAACTGGGTGCACGTTAAAATTACGATTTTTATAAAGTGATATATCTTCGAGATTTGGCATCGATGACATTATTTTAGCATATTTTGTTACTGAAAGAAAGTTTTGCGACAATATATTGATGTTGGATTTTTATTCAATAGTATATTTGAAAAGTTTAATACATTCATTTTATAAATGTTTTACGTGAAATAAATGTATTTTCCATTACATACTATTATAAATTAAAAAGGCATGTATTTGTTAATCAACTGATACAAGGAAATATATTGGATGATGTTTGGCAACACGTGGTTATTTTACTGAAGGTTTCGGTCAACGCGACTTAGTATTCACCATGAGTAGCCTCCATTTGATATCATGTATGACGCCAGAGTTGTAGTTACGAGCTATGACTCAGGTGATAGGCATAGAGTCCAGAGGTACCAACTACTCTAGGACTGCACTCCCACTGATCTGAGGGGATGCTAAAATCAACCCAACAGTCAATGTAATTGCTTTTTGCTATTTCATTCATACTAGAAAGCCCGCCGAGGGTTATGGATGTTCTAAGTGAAAATCCACTGAGGGTTATGGATTCAAAGGAAAGGATTGTGTGATTACTGCCAATATAAGTGATATAGAGAAACAGTTGATACTAAAATCAGATTTTGTTAAACTGCAAGTCATGCCATATTTTTATATTGTCAATATTTATATTTGATCACAGATTTGATATACATTATTATTCAATAAACTCATGAGCTCACCAGGCATAAAGCCTGACTTTTTTTATAAAAATGAAGTGTGCCTAGGTTCAGGTGATTTGGTGGAGACTAGCATGGGTAAAGATAAGATTCCCTAGGCAAGATGTAGACTTCAGGAAAAAGAATGTTTATTGGAAGATTGTTTAATGAATAAATAAAGTAATGTTGTGTTTGTAGGCTAGTGTAGCCAATTGTATTTTTCTTCTGTTCAAGTAAATTCTGGTATGTTAAATAATAAAGTTTTAGATCCATGGGGCAACTTTTTTAGTAGACCTATCTTCTAGGAAAATGAGGGCGTTACAAGGTGGTAGAACAAATTAATGATTTCACTAATTTTTTTATCTCTAGTGTAATCATATGGAATGGTAACTAGGAAAGTTGAAATAGCTTGTCCACCCATGATCCCACCTAGCCATTCTATGTGGAATCAAAACAGATTGGCAAGAAGTGGTAACATCGATAGTCATTTTTTTACTTTACTAGCTGTTTTACCTAAGATTTTATTACACATATTGCGGTAGGGTTATACTAATTATAGTTATGTTCTATCATGAAACAACTTGAAAAAAATAATGATAAAGGATGGCTATCAGGTCTTAGTAACAACAAGAAGCGAAGTAACAGAACTCCAAGTCAACCCACATTAGTATGTGTATATTTCAAATATAGCTAAATAAAACGGTTGTGGAAATAATCTCCCACTTACACAAGATTCATTATGGAATTACATAATCAGTAGTTGACGTCTAGCAACGGAATACTGCCCCTAACAACACACGAAGAGGTGCCATTTATCAACATCCAAATCCAAGAGCTCAAAGCTGCAATTGATGCATAAGGTAAGTCTATCAATATTCTCCAGCATTCCAAAGCTAAAGCAACTTGCAGTGGATACCATTGGAGAAGAACAAACTTTTGTTTTTGTTGCCACAACTACAACACTAAATCTTTAAGATCGAACCAATCACTTCCAATGTTGTTTTTCCTTTTATCCTTAAGTTATATTATTTTTAACATGCATATAATCAAAGATCCTCGATGGGAATAAAACTAGGTTTTATGTTTGTGTTCAATTTTAATAAAGCTTTTGCGGCCATTTTTAAACGTGTGTTGAAAAACATCATACCGTGAACACAAAAATCCCAACACTTAGTCCCTACCAATCAATACAAACGTGAGTACCACATCTTGTGGCTAGTACCCGAGAATTAGAAGCAGAAGTAATATTGACTTCAATCATAATTATACATGAGTTACCACATTCTTTACTCCTTAGCTTCTTTAGCTTGTTAAGATATATCAGATTATATGCTTCCGGTGTCCTTTTCCTTGTAATAAAAGTAGATCTCATCATCAGGATTCTTGGACTTAGATGTCTCATGAATGGCCTTGGGCTTAGCATTAGGATTTCCATCCTTTCCTTTCCCTTTACTTGGAATAGGGTTTGGTCTCTTTCTCTTTATACATCTTGCTTCCATGATGGCCTAGACAGGAGTGCTTGAGTTGGAGTTTTTAGATTTGGCGATGTTAGTTTTAGTGGTATTGAGCATGTCATGTAACTCGATAATAGATTTATCTAGATTGTTCATATGAAGTTCAAAACAAACTGACCATATGAACTACTTAATGAGTTGAGGTTAATATCCATAGCCAGCTTCTGACTGATTGGACTACCTAAACGCTCCAGCCGGTCAAGGTATAACTTCATCTTTATGATGCATACACCGATACTCCCTTTTTCTTGTACTTTGTAACTTATAAGAACTTTAAGATTCTAAATCACCCATGTTCAAACTACTCTTGGAACATATCCTTAGGTAGGTAACCATTTTACCAATTTCAATATCAATGAAACTCTTAAATTCTTCCAGGATTCATTTGACATCTATCATGTCATTTCATATGTTTATTTCCTTCTATACATATCCTTTCTCGTGATGGGTTTCCACGGATCCCAATTGTAGATACCAAACTCTTTATAAAGGAACGGTTAATATTAGGCCCAAGACTCTCGTATCACAGACGTCACATCACATTCCTTAAATTCCAATCGATACGTTCAGCTAAATGCACTTTCACACGTCGAAAGACTATTAGTTCACGTGTATGCTTCTCAATGGGTAATGTATGATTTACATTTTATAAAAAACTAAAAACATGTTTTTGTTTTTCTTTTAGTTAAAACATTTGAAGTCATCTTTTAATAAATGATAGTTCCAAAAAATTTGAAAACGTCTTTTGGTTTTCATTTATAAAACAATTTTTATAATTGCAAATTTGTATTTATTTATTTGCAAAGTTATTTGTTAACTTTTAGCAATTGTTGTGTTTCATTATTATTTTTCTATAATGTAATGTTCCTAAACAAAAATATAAAAAACTACAGCCATATTTGCAAATTACGAAAACATTTGTTTCAATCCTATGCGTTTTTTTGCTAAGAAAAAACGAATAAAATGTGGTCATTCTAATAAAAAACACATACATAAGGTGACCACAAAATTACATTTTAAACATACATAACGGATAAAATGACAGTCAAAGACGATCAAATAACTAAAATTTTTGTCATCGATGCATGGAGTGCCCGCCAAGCCTTCAATATCAATGACTGTCATTTGATCGTCTTTGGTCTTCATTAATTACATTTTAGTATCCTAATTCAATTTCCAATTAAATCTAATATAATTTACACATAAAATGGTATTTGCATTACCAATAAATAAATAAACGACATACAGGTCCCAAAAAATCAACTATTAGACAAACGAAAACCAAGCTAACACATCACAAACATAGGTCTAGCCGACACTAAATGTTATTGGATCCATACAAGTAAAATAACACTTTTCAACAATTAATAGCGTAAATTTAGCATTTTACATGACAATGGAAAGTGTCACGAAATATCGAATCAACAATATTTTAAACTTATGAAACCAATAAACACATTTCGTGATAGCAAAAAGCGTCCCAAAATCATCTGATCATCTTTATATTAAGCATATTAAAACCCATGAACAATGTTAGATCAAGATTGCAATTACAAATAATATTTGTGGAAAATAATTAATATGTATACATCATTCACACAATTTCCCTTTTGCGTGCACAAGCTATACATCATCAATGTCAACAAAAAAATGATTTCGAATGTACTAGTAATGATAAAATATTGATTTTGATACGATTGTTAAAATGTGATAATCAATAATAGGATAACATGCAAAATAAGCAAAATAAACGTTGACCATCACATAGCACCAAAGATCCATGTTCAATAATTAAAAGAAACAAAAACACAACCATAGAGAGAAAACAATTTTTACCTTTTAATTGTAGGAGAGGAAAAGAACCCAACAGAGAATACCTATAATGCAATCGTATCCCAAAGCAATAATTAAATAACAAAATACAAGCACCTTTATCTCTTTTGTTGAGCACGCACCTAGAAAATCACATGTTCCTTTCATTTTTATTCTCTGCTAAGTAGAAAGCGATATAGAAAGTGTTGCCGAGAGAGAGTTAATAAAGAAAGAAAGAAAGAAAAAGAGAGAGAGAGAGAGAGAGAGAGAGAGAGAGAGAGAGAGAGAGAGAGAGAGAGAGATTATATTAATTAGCTAAGAGTTATGAAGTTATAAGATTACATCAATTAAAAGAAAAACTTTTCTTCAACTAATTATTCGCGACTGATAAAAGGATTTGCCAAGAAAAAATCAAAACAAAATGATAATCTTTATCTTTTAACTTGTAATTTAAATATTTGAATTACTAGATAATTAAGATTATCTAATCCAAATGTTAATTAAAACTAAAACCCCTTGAATCTTTCTAGTTCCTAATTGTGCACTACACAAATAAATAATTAACAAACTAGTCCTTCATAATTTGTTCTTGCCATTTTGAGCTTAGATTATAAGTATCATACTTAATTAGAAATACCACTAACTTGTTAAGTAATAATATCTCCAATAGACTCCCACTTACACATGATATAACTACTAGATAGTAAAACTCATTATGGTTCTCGATCCCTAATACATTACTAGCATAAAGTTAGTCATCATAGAAAAGTATTATAGTCAAAACATGAAGACATGAAATAGCCCTATGTATAAGTGATCAAATATCCTTTTGTTCTAAATATCTGTATTAACGAAAGACATGGAACATCATAAATCTCACACGTTTAATATTCTTTTTTAAGATAGAGATATGTGGTGATCTCAAAGAAGATAACAAAATTTATCCAATATTAATCCATTTTGTGTATAACGATACTTTTAGCATCAACACCGAATTATCGAGGGCCCATGGATAGCGCTTCCCCGTATTAGGAAAAAGGAACAAATAAATTCTGACTATATAGATCTCACCTACTCATGATGTTACACCTGATCATTCCATGTATGTATGACAATTACGAACGGTTTAGGATTGATGTTTATACCACAATCGCGTAAGTTATCCAATTTATATTGATATTTGAAACCTATTTTCATCTCTTTTGATTGAACCTCCATTGTTACTAATGGCCACTGTTGATACTTGCTCCAACTAGACATGCAAGATATGTCTTTATTGTTGGAAATAGTGTCTAAGGTCATTAACTATTAGTAATATTTTGAATAATAGAAGGGTCCTTTTGGGTTTCCCTTAAGACCCAGTTAAGCAAATTTGTGACAGAATAAATTGGGAGAAATCAGTTTATTAGTTTATGATGATATGATAAATTAATTAGAAGCTAATTGCAATTAATTTAAAAGAATTAATTACAGGGTCTGTATGTTAATTAATTAAAGGAGTTTAATTAATAGAAACACTGGGCTAAGTGGCAAAATAGAGTTATATATGTGGCTAAGTCAGAGTTTCCCTATAAATAGAGAGCTAGATATCAAACCCTAAATGCTCCTCCCTTCCCTTGTGTATCGCCACCCTCTCCTTTACCTTCCTTTTTGGCAAAATTCTCAAACCCTAATTAGGGTTTATGGTCTTTTGCCTCCTCCCTTGTGAAGGTTCTGTTAGTTTGCATTCTGGTGTTCTTGGGTGCGAAGCAAAAGAGGGATTCTGGTTTAGATCCTTGCATACTCGGTGATATATAAATGATTATCATAATATATATCATGTATTAATAGTAATATTTACATCTAAAAATTTGATAAAAGTTATACAATAACCCTTTTGATGCCAATAATATATATAGATATTCAAACATAAAAAACCTACAAACTTACTTTTAAAGACTTAATTATAGACATCTAATATTTTTATGTGTTATACATATAAGGGTATTTAATATTTTATGAGTTTTTATTTCTTTTATTCTTATCCCTCTCTTTACATGATTGTGATTAAATTATTTAGTAATTACCCATTAATGCTCATTTCAAATTGCAAATATAAATTTTAATTGAAAATAGTTTATGTAATCATGGAGTTTTATGTGGCTGGTTTTTTGGTTTGGAGTTTAGTTTAATTTTAACTTTTTAGGAGTTATATTTGGATTTGTTCATGCAATTAAGATTTTAAATTTTTGAAGATGAAAATACTAAAAATAAAATAAGTTTATTATTTTACATTACGTTAATGACTAAGCTTATAGATTAATCAATTTAAAAGTAAAAATTATATAAAATAAAATTTTTAACATGAGTAAAATAATATAATTTTTAAACACTCTCGTTAATGGTTTACACTAATGAAATTTAGACACCCGTTTATCAACAATATTTCTTCGTATTACATTTATTTAACTATGAAATCTATATATACAACAATTACTTTTAATAAGTAAAGTTAAAAATAAAACAAACAATTAAAATAAGATTATCTCAAAATACAAATAAACATGATATAATTGTGCTGAAAATTAAAATAGAAACTTGAACGACCCGATACGATAACAATATAATATTAATCATAAAAGTATAAATAAAAATGTTCTTCTAAGATTATGGGGAAAAACCATACACGAATAATATTACATCCAAAATTTAAGTCATTTTTCACATACTCTAGATAACAAAATCTGAAAAATGTGAAACGAATGTGTTAGTAACTAAAAAAAAGAAGTGAAACATGAATGATTTTAATATTTTAATGTTCTTATATAGGTAAAACCTATAATTAACCTATCAATAAAGCCAATTGTACCATTAATTTATCATAATTTTAGTATTTTAAGTTTTTGAAGATGAAAATAATAAAAATAAAATATGTTTGTTATTTTACATTTAAGTTAATGACTGAACATATAAATAAATAAATCTAAAAGCATATTAAAATAATACTTTATTTAATTAACGTAAATAATATTTTAAATTATTTCTTACATAAAAAGAATGAATTGTAAAATTAATTTTAGTCAAAATAATACAAATATCTAAATTAAGCTACAACTTATACCAAAAAGCTATGATAGCATTATTTTTTACTGATAAATATTTAATGAAATTTAATTTATTTTTTATATAGTTTTCAATTCATTAGAAAATATTTAATAAGTTTTTAATAAATTTATTCTTAGTAAACATTTACTTAAAAATGTTTTTCGTCTAAAGTTTTAGCTTTCCATTTATTTCTCATTAATGAACAATTAAGTGGTCTCATATTGTTAAAGATATATATATATATATATATATATATATATATATATATATATATATATATATATATATATATATATATATATATATATATATATATATATATATATATATATATATATATATATATATATATATATATATATATATATAGGGCTAGGTTATAATAAGAATGACAATTATTGTGTTACCTTGTAACCAAATCCTGGCCATTAGATTTCATTTTCGTAACAATGAAAAAAACACATTCTTAACAGAATAAGTTTTTGACATAATGAGTTCTAACCAATCTTAAAAGAATGAACTAAATTTTGTACATTCTTAAAAGAATGTGTATTAAATGAGTGGTCCAGATTGAGTTTCAAGGTTACACAATATTTGTATGGATATATTTGATCCTATCCCTATATATATATATATATATATATATATATATATATATATATATATATATATATATATATATATATATATATATATATATATATATATATATATATATATATATATATATATATACTAGCTGCGTACCCGTGCAATGCGGCGGCGGAGAATAGTTTCTTTTTGGCGATTAATTACTATCGGTGGCGAACATTAGTTTCATTTTGACGAATAATTTTCGGTATGAAAATATAAGTACGTTTTTGTTTCTAGCGGCGAAACGTATATGTTATGTTGTAAACCGGAACCGTCTCGAAAACGATTAAGCAATTCGGTTTCGATTCTATGAATTTTATTTTTCTGGTTTCGGTTCGGTTTTTTCGATCCTATTCAAGAATTGATCTTGTCATAAATGAGTAAAACAACATTTGGAACCACAGTGAGTTAACCCTGAGAATTTTATGCAATCGGATTAATTGATCTTTTTTAGCCTTTTTTCCCCTTAACTTAGCATAGTGTTTTGACATATTATGTCTCTATTAAAAACCCCTTCTACAATGGTTGTAGTTCTAATATCAAGTTTAGATCCATAAAATGAACTTTTACATCTGATTTCAGTTGAGTTAAGTCCATAGAAACCATCAATAGTATAAGAAAATAGACGGTACACACACAACTTTCAACTAACTCTTCTTTATCAGTCAAGTCAATGTGTCCATGTCAACATCTTCAAAGTCAACCATGGACAAATCTAGTTCATCAGTACTTTCTGCCATTGATCAAATAACAAATTAGTACTAAAAAAGACCAACAATCCAAAAAAACAAAATGTTAAGAAGGCAAGATAATATATAATTATATACTCACCATCATAAAGGGCAAAATCGGAATAATCAAATCTTGTGTAATCATTATTGTTATCATCCTCAAAAGACTCACAAGATGAAAGATCAAGTGAAGATGCAGAAATATAACCACCTGTTGATGATGAATCGTTTGATTTTGCACGTAAAAGCTTATTACACAATCGCTTTCAAATTCATCACTGATTCTCGTTTCCATAAACACCTTCTCAGACTTTTCATCAATCTTTTCTTCAATTTCCAATTCAGATGGATAATTTTTTCAATTCCCCAATCTGCATCTTCAAATACCGTATCATTACTCTCTGAACTTGTATTATAAAGTATTCCTTCTTCCTCTAAAGATGTGACCCTTTTTTCTGCAACAGACTTGCGGATTAGTTCGAATAATATACATAGAATTTTGCAGTTAGAGCAAAATAATCCAATAACTTCAAAGATTAGGCCAAAAACATGTACATATCGACCCATGAATCAATCAGTCTAAATTCATGAAAAAGAAAAAATAATAATTAAACCTTAGAATCGTTCATGTTGAACATAAGGGTATGGCCAAAATCCCTTCAACATCCCCAATGATTCTCGCTAACCATATCTCCAAATTCCTCTGAATATCCCTGAAATTATTTCTTATCGCGCACGCCCTTCCAACAAATCATTACCATAATTACACCCCATCCCTGTTTCTGTCTCTAATGCCATCAACTTCTGTCCCGTTTCAGACGCGCGTTGTTGAAGCGCAAGTGCTTCCAGCAAAAACTCCATTTGTCTTTGTGTTCAAAACTCTAAACCCATGGATCGTTTTCCTGCTGAAATATATAAAGTGATTACCTTGTTACATAATGCTTTAAGTCGTGAACTGGTTCAACGGGTTCATATTGTACACCCTACATAAAATTAGCACTCGGAAAGTCAACCCTTCTGGTCAACAATTTAGTTTCTCAACATGTATAAAACCAGTTACGGGTGTAATATATAAAAAGGATTAATGGGTTTCAATTACTTTGGGTTAAGATCTAGTTCAAATCATAAAAAAGGAAATCATGGAAAGATTTCATGGGCATTGGTAGCCATTGATGAAGTGGTCCAACTTTCATTCAAATTGCAAAACTGCAATTGATGAAATCAACCACCACCACCAAACACAAATGGGGATTCCTAGTCGTCATCCTAAACTCACAACTATCACATACAAATAATATCTTATAATCTTATGATTTTGTAACAGTTTTCTTTAGGAATCAACGGACCCACTTCTGATTTATTTGAGTTTCTATTTTCTTTAATGGCTGTAACTGAATTTTATGTCTAACATTAAAATACTCTCACAATACCGTCTTCCTTAACAATTTATCTACCCACGTTCAGGTCATTCTTCACAAAACTATCGGTACCAGGAGTCCTATCGAATTCGAAGGGGGTGGTATTTCTGAAAAAAATGGAACCAGGAGTCCGAATTTTACCTTCCGTATCCGTAACAGATGCTTTTGCAGCTTGATCCAGATTTTGAGCAAAACCAAAGAAGACGATAAGAGTGGAAGTACAACTACAACTCCTTGTACAAACTATGCGGTTTCTCCAAGAGAGTTGACTTTAAGGTTACATGAACTCCTTCAATCCCAACTTGAAAAACGAATTAAAGAATTAGAAGCGGAAATTGAAAGCAAAAACACCCAAATTCATAATTCGTGGAAAGACGTGTCAAGCAGTGAAGCGGGAGATGAAAACCCTAACCTCATGGATGACGCGCCTGTTATTTTGAATTCATCAGGTGAAGCTTTGGATCAAACCCTAAAACATGGGCTCGATTCTGTGAATCGAGCAGAGCACGTTACAGACAAATCAAACCCTCAAAACCTATTTGCTCTTTTTCACCGGATCTGTTGTTTTTTGGCTCAAAAGTGACGTGGATGATGCGCCAGTGGTTGTGCAGTAGACGCAACATCGACAAACTCGCGTCTCACAAAGGAAAAGAACGTTGGAGAGGATGAGGTGGTGGCGGAGACAGGGGAACCGGAGAGGATGAAGGTGAGCGGTGGGAGAAGTGTATGCGGAGAAGACGATGAAGGAGAAGGGGGTGTAGTAGTCATAACATCGAGAAGCCTCGAAATTCGAGTTAACACGTGTTAGTAGGATCCGAAAATAAAAAACGGATCTAAAATTGGATCCTAAAGAACCCGCGTGACAAAAAAATAAGTTACACTTTGATAAAAAACACGAGAATTAAACAAATATATAAATTTTGGTATACAGATCTTTAAACCAAACTATACAGCCTATAATTTAAAATAGTCAGTCTGCTAAAATAGATGTTGTCTCTCTTTCCAATATGATTGTTGACAATATGGTAATATGATCATTTTTATATACAATAACCAAGTATAATGGTTTAAAAGTAGGAATCTTATGGATGTGACAAATACAATTTTTAATCGTAAAAGATTAGGTCAATACGATTAGCAATGAGCATATGCAGGTCCAGGTCTAATTACCATCAAGTTAGTTCCTTAGATGTTAGAACCATAACAGAAACCGAAACCAAAGTTACATCAATCCTTGAGATTTTGGAAATTTTGAAACCAGTTATCCAAGTACCTTGTTGTGGAATTTTAGTTTAAATATTTCATTGCAAAATAGATAAACTAACTACCATAAAGTATTTACTTCAACTATTAACCTGACAATTGTCACCTAAAATACCCTTTACAGAGGGCTTAAGAAGATGTTATTCTCCCTTTGTTCACTTCATTGGCCTGCATACAAACACCACCTCAACTATAAACAGAAATGGATTTATGATTTTGTAGAAGTCTTTAATTATCTAAAATACGCTTTGTAATTATTTTCTAAACAACAAATTAGCAACGATCTGTGTCTTTGTAAAGATCTGTGAGCTCTAGACCCAAGAGTTGTACTCATGAATATCAATATATGTGACCCAAGAGCTATACTTGTGCAAATGACTAAGATCTGTACAGTTAAACTCAACCAGATTACATGTGAAAGTTACCGTGAAAACAACCATACATGATTAAAAGGGTAAAACATGAGCACAATCAAAACCAAAAACCTACAACCTAATTTGTTTATTCAGGTCGATTTCGCCTATCCATCCATAGCAGTGGTAAGCATATGCTTTTCTCAGCTGTTACTTTTACCCAATGGAGCTTTGAAGCAATTCATTTACTATTATATATATATATATATATATATATATATATATATATATATATATATATATATATATATATATATATATATATAGTATTTAAAATCATAATTATATAGTATTATGGAAAATTTTCAAAAAAAATTCAAATTATTCAAAATTTCCAAACTTTCCGATTTTAAAATTTTCTAACTTTTGAAATTATTCAAATTATTGAAATTTTCAAACTTTTTAAATTATTCAAAAATTTCAAAATTGAAAATTTAGAAAAATTGAATATTTTCAAATTTCAAAAATTTTAAATTATTCAAACTTTTAAAAAATTTCAAAATCCTTCAAATTTTCAGAATTTTCAAAATATTCAAAATTTTCAAACTTTTAAGATTATTCAATTTTAAAATTTTTCAAATGATTTAAAATTTTCAAACTTTTTAAAATCATTCAAATTTTCATACTTTTTCAAATTATTCAAATTTCCAAAAATTTCAATTTTTAAACTTTTTCAAAATTTTCAAATTATTCAAATTTACTAAATTTTCAAAATTTTATACTTTTCAAATTATTCAAACTTTTCAAACTTTCATAAATTTCAAACTTTTAGTTATTACTATTAGGTCTAACTAAAGAAGAGAAAAGAACAAAGTACGTTGCCATTTTAGGTCTAACTAAAGAAGAGAAAAGGACAACAAAATGCAACGTTCAAAAGATATCAGTTTGAGACTTGTTCTTGTTTAGCCTTTTAGTCAACAAGGAAATCAACATGCATCGATTCTTATGAGGGGGAATACAGATCTGAAAACAAGTAAATCAACAGGCATCGATTCTTAGTGGGGGAATACAGATCTGATACATGAACCAACAAGCATCTGCTAATTTATAAACTGCGTCTGAAATTGAAACGACCTGAAATGCTAACAAAAGACATATATTAGAGTCGCAAACCTCTGATAGAAGGTTAGGGAAATGCAGATTTACACAGTGGGTTTGCCGGGGTAGATTAACCCACCAAATATATTAAGAATAAAGTTTAAATATACATTCACCTTATATTACATCGCCAATCCATCCTTGACTTACATCTGCCCCTTGGTTGGCAAGTATAACGTGTTTTGTGTTTCTTCACCCGGTGATAAGCTGATGTGCAGCAATGGTTTGTACCAAGTCTTAATTTTAATACTTTATGTTTTAAATGATTGTAACTTATATATGGTTTATAGTATAGTATAGTATATATATATATATATATATATATATATATATATATATATATATATATATATATATATATATATATATATATATATATATATATATATATATATATATATTGCACCAAATTAATATAATGAAAAATAGTTTTTTTAGACTGGCTAACACGCACATTTGGTATAAAAATTGGTTAATTGTATTGAAGTTTTGTTTTAATATTTCAACTCTTCAAATCCAACCAAAGGTTTTTTTTAGTATTATATCACTACAACTCAACACTTATGGTACTTAATTGATACTTAACATATATGATTGAGATATTTAATTGTGTTTGATCAATTGAATGAATAATACGATAATCTAGTTTATAGCGTTGTATCATATTGGAACTTTTCTTACGCTATTCAAATGAATAACATGACATTTTTTAATTTTTAAAATTTTCATCATAACTAATTTTTAGAGGCTTGGTTAAAAATAAAGTTTCGAACCATGTAAAATATGTATGTTCTAGAAAGTAATTATCTAATAAGTAGGCAATGAGTTATTTGACAATACAAAATTCGTGAATGTTTAAAGTATCTTATTGTATGAAATGTGATTATATTTCATTCATTAATGTATAATAAATCAATCATTTTTTAAATATTCTATCATTAAGTTGAGCATACAATTCAAAATCATGTAAAAACCTACAAACATAATTGAAAACTTAATTATAGATATGTAATATTTTGTGAATGATTTCCACCAATGATATTTAGTCTCTGTTTATCAACAACTTCTCTTCATATTACATTTATTTAACCACGAAATTTATATATACAATAATTACTTTTAATAAGTAAAGTTGAAAATGAAACAAAAAATTTAAAATAGGATTATCTCAAAATACAAAATACGACATCATTGTGCTAAAAAAAGAATAAGAAACATATAAAAAACCAACATGATGACAACATAATATCAACCATAAAAGTATGAATAGAAAGGGTTTTTGAAATTTTGGAAAATCGGACCATACACGAATAATATTACATCAAAAACTTGAAGTTATATAGTTGTACCTATTTGCATATTATTTTTCTTTTTCACGCATTCTAGATAATAAAATCCGAAAAAAGTGTAAATGAAAGTGTGAGTAACCAAAAAGAAAAGAGAAGCAAGATTGATTTGAATATTTGAATGTTCTTATATTGGAAAAAGCTTTCAATTAACAAACCCATTAAGTCAAGTATATCATTAATTATCATAAGTTAAAAACTCTTTAGTGGTTATTGTTAATTAGATGAAAGTGAATAGTCATGGGAGTTTAAAATACATATGATGCAAGAAAAAATGTCTCTTTATTGTGTATAATAATAACATTTATCTAACATTAAAATCAACTCGTAAGTGGTTCTTGTTAATTAGATGAAAGTGAATAGTCATGGGAGTTGAAAATACATTAAAATCATTTTAATAACATAAAAATACTAAAACATCTATTTTAACATTCGTATTATAAAACATCATGAACCAAACTATTGATAGGGGCTGATTACATCGTGAACCAAACAATGGGAGAAGAACGCCAGCGATTAACAAATGGTATTGAGTTGGCCGCCGACGATAACCGGACTCGTGAAGGGAAGCAGCGACGGCGACAACTTGGCGGTTGATGATGAAGTTTGCCGGAGGATTTTGAAAAGCCGATCGGGAAGAGACGGCTAGGGCACAAGTTAGACGACATCGATTGCTTGATGCCACGATTCACGGCTCTTCTCCGGTAAATGAGGATTACGTCGATTTGAGTGAGAGAGTGAGAGAGACAGAGGTATAGAAAGTTGACCTAAAATTAATCAGACTATTTTTTAGGAAAATCCCTTCAATTTTGGTTTGTAGTTACTGAGAGGAAACGGGCAAAATACCAAGAATACCCCCATCGGCTATATATAGGTCCACTTATTTACAGTTTTGCCATTGAAATTCTCAGCCATCCAAAAAAATGATCAAATGGCCTACAATTGGTTCTCGAGTTCTCCGAAAAAAATAGTTCTCATTTGAACTTTACTATATATATATATATATATATATATATATATATATATATATATATATATATATATATATATATATATATATATATATATATATATATATATATATATATATATATATATATATATATATATATATATATAGTAAAGTTCAAATGAGAACTATTTTTTTCCGGAGAACTCGAGAACCAATTGTAGGCCATTTGATCATTTTTTGGATGGCTGAGAATTTCAATGGCAAAACTGTAAATAAGTGGACCTATATATAGCCGATGGGGGTATTCTTGGTATTTTGCCCGTTTCCTCTCAGTAACTACAAACCAAAATTGAAGGGATTTTCCTAAAAAATAGTCTGATTAATTTTAGGTCAACTTTCTATACCTCTGTCTCTCTCACTCTCTCACTCAAATCGACGTAATCCTCATTTACCGGAGAAGAGCCGTGAATCGTGGCATCAAGCAATCGATGTCGTCTAACTTGTGCCCTAGCCGTCTCTTCCCGATCGGCTTTTCAAAATCCTCCGGCAAACTTCATCATCAACCGCCAAGTTGTCGCCGTCGCTGCTTCCCTTCACGAGTCCGGTTATCGTCGGCGGCCAACTCAATACCATTTGTTAATCGCTGGCGTTCTTCTCCCATTGTTTGGTTCACGATGTAATCAGCCCCTATCATTTGTTTGGTTCATGATGTTCCATACCGCAAAGTAAGTTCTCCCATTGCATCAATTTTAAATCCTTCTATCGATTATTTAGTTCATGATGTTTTTTGGATTTTCTTTCTTAATCCAAGAATTGAGAATGAAAAAGAGTCAAACTTGTTTTTGGTTTTCTTTTTGGGTTTGCAGGCTGTCTTTGCCGCAACATTTAATTTCAATTGGCTTCTTTCATATTTTTATCCCATTTTAATCGCAAGTAAAATTATTTGTTCTTCGTTATTATCGCATACCATCTATTGAATTTAGTAGGGTTTTACCAATAAATTCTATACACTTAGACTTGACAATTATTTGTTTCTTTTTATTCTTGGGTTTAATCTTCATTCTGGTATCCTAGTTCTTTAATTTAAATCATTAGTTCTTTATTTTTATAAGTTTCTGTCTTGAATATATTTGGTAAAATTAGCTTTTGTTAATTTAGTCCTGACTAAATTATGATGTAACGGATTAACAATTTGTTGCTATATGTGGTTTTCCTATGTAGTTATTGCTTGGCTGAAGGAGAAAAATGAACAAGATATGAGCATAAATGATGTGTATATGTGCATATATGCATATACGTTTGTGTATGTGCATGTGAATATTTTTTTTAATTCGATCTTCCATACACATGCATATGTACATATACATATGTGTATATATGCATATGTATGTGCATATACAGATATATGTATGTGATTATTTGTATATGTATGTGCATATGTACATATACGTATGTGATTATGTGTGTATACATATGTGCGTATGTGCATATACGTATGTGTATATGTGCATTTGTTCATATACGTATATGTGCATATGTGCATATATGTATATGTTTTTGTGCATGTGTATGCATTTTTATTAAAGTTTTTGTAGATTTTGAAGACTTTGCCGAGTAATTCGAAGAAGTGAAGATAAAGCGAAGACTACATGACAATTAAGGATGAACGAATGAAGATATTTTTGTTATTTTGTTGTATTGCTTTTTTTTTTAGTTTATGGTTATATTGGCTAAAATGAACGTATGTTATTTTTGTGTTGTTTTTTTTAATAAAATGGTCTTGTTTATGCTTCGTGTTCGAATATTTTTGTATACATACACACACACATACACACAGAGAGACAAAAATATTAATAGTCTTTTATCAAAAATATTTTATGCGGTTGTAGAGTTTGTGATTCAAATATTGCAATGTAGATTATTCTTGAAATAATTGCTATATTAGTAGTTTTTTCTCACAAAAATCATTCTTGTGGTTGAAAAGTTTTCACTTCAAATATGAGTTTGTGATTCAAATATTAAGTTGAACAAATAAGTTTTTCGCATCAACAATATTTGTAATGTGAATTTTTCTTTTGATTATAGTGCTTGAAATAGGAAGTAAAACTAAACGATCGAGAAAAATATAACAAAATGAGAAATTGATGATTTTTTCTATGAACTAAATCTATCATTTTGTGTTGATTTCTATATTTTTTCTAAATTGTTTATGCAAACCTTTTGTATGGTTTAGGAGTGTTTGACATTTTTTTTTAAATAAATATTATAATAGATTTTTCATTGTTTTTATGTTATTAAAAGTTGTAGTAATTATTATTTCATATTATTTATTATTCATTAGGTTGTGTGTGTATATGTAATCACAATCTAATAAATAATAAATAACATAATTTAATAGTTACTACAATTTTGAATAACATAAAAACAATGAAACATTTATTATAACATTTATATTCAAAAAACACATTAAAAACTCCTAAATTGTATAAAATATTTGTAGAAACAATTTCAAAGATGTAATGAAATCAACAAAAGAATAGTATATTTAGTTTATCGAAAATCATCAAAATGTTTGTAGAAACAATTCCAAAGATATATAGAAATCAACATAAGAATAATATATTTCGTTCATCGAAAATAATCAATTTCTCATTTTTTTCGTCGTTTAGTTTGACTTCTCATTTCAAACGCTTTAATCCAAAGTAAAATATAGATTGGACTTACTATTGATGTGACTAACTCATTTCTTCAACTCTTCATATTTGAATCGAAAACTCTTCAACGACATGAATAGATTTTGAGTGAAAATACTACTAATATAACTATTTTCCCAAAAACAAATCTACATCTATAACACGGTAAAGTTCTCATCACTTTAAAATAGTAAAGACAAAATCGAAAATTAATCTACAACATGGTGGAATTCTCACAAGCTTATAAGTTATAACTATATATAGCCAAAACTAAAATAATTTTATGACATTGTTGAGCTCTCATGCATATATTTTGGATAACAATAACCAAAATTGAAGAGAAGCAAGTTGAAGTAATCAGTATGGAATAGTTCTTATATAGGCGAAATATTTTAAATGAGCAAAAACAATCAATTAACATAAGATGAAGAGTTGTGAGTTACAAATAAATATTTAAGTAGTATAAGATGAAAAGTTGTGAGTTTCAAATGAATATGGTGCATGTATTTAGTTTATCTTGATCCACAATGATTTGAATGACCTCTATTATAAGAGTTATATAGATATAGATAGATAGATATAGATATAGATGTCTATGTTTTTAATGATTGATGATATTTGCGGATACATTATATCCACTTTTAACTATTGCGTATTTTTCAAAGAAAATTGTTTGTCATATGTGAACAAAAATTATAGTTATATTATAATAAATGATATTTGTTGATTAATCAACTGTTCATTGGAAACTTAACATGTTTTCCCAAGTATACGAATCACCATCTGCCACATTGCATGTTATTTTTATTATGATCTGGCTTCTATTGTCAAAAAATCCATACAACTCAACTAAACTAAACTGCATTTTTTTAGTTCACGTGTGTCGTATGACTTGCTTTTATTTATATTTGGAAACCTCAACGTACGTGCATGGTGATGATGGTGGAAACCACTAATGAATTATGTGATTTACTGGAATCCTCAATTTGACAATCCACCGATTAAATTAGATTAGGTTTAAAAGCATCAACTTAACAATGTATCATGTATATTAGTTTATATGTGTACTTGTTATACTGTTATAGTTATGTTTATTAGGATTGGTAACAAATTAATAATTGCAACTACGGTTTGTGTTACTCCAATTTATAGTTCAAACCCCTACCCCATATCCCATTGTCCTGACGACTTTTAGCCTAATTTTCAAGGAAAGCAAATAACCATGTTGTAACCTGCAGGAGCAAATGTTGCAAATCTGTAATCCTCGTTGGTACATTAATTTGAATTCACCCATCATCGATTGTGGGTTTCGTAATTACACATCTTTTAGTCAATAATTATAAAGTCTAACCAATCTCTATTGTTACCTTCACTAATTCTTCGCATGTTTGAGTACTTCAAGTGTATATTTATCATTAACTGTATTAAACATTTTGTATATGCATCCGACGGAATTGACTTTATTTTGCTGACGGTCTTACAAGTCAACAAAGAAAAAGGCCAAGTAAAAAGGGGAGATACTTTTTTTTTAAACGGCTGGCATATATTAAAAAGGAGGCTTAAAAAAAGCCGAAAAGCGTAAAGAAAGATAGAAGGGAAAATGAAGACACTAAAAGTAAGGCTGGACGGAATGGTTACCACCGGAAACCATACCACCTCAGCAAAGAAGGAGAAACAAAGGAATGCCGGCGGCAATGGGAGAAACGAGGGACGGACGAGCTCGTTGGGTTTTTTGCTTCACCTCCGTATTTCTCGCCTACATCCAGACGCCGCTCAACTTCTATGCCGATAAATCGGGATGGTCCATGCCGGCGGCATGGTTGGCCACCTCAGATGCCGGCGGCATCAAGGGCCTCATACCGTGAAGCCTAACAACACATGGGTTCTCTACACGTATATAACCAGAAATTAAAGAAAACTGCATCAAATTTTCCTCTTTTGGTTGTAAGCAAATTTTTCTCTCCGTACTTTTTTATTTTATCCATGATTCATCAAAGATAATATTATCATTATTTCTCTGACACCCCCATCTATCCATTCCGTCCCCTATCCCAACCCACATCCATACATCATCACCCACTCCGACCCCTCACCTAGACCCCACACAAACCTCCACTCTATCCTACCTACACCCCCACCTCAATATACATATCTGCAGAGGCGGAATTGGGCCTAGGCCCACAGTTGCACGGGCCACACCTCACATTTGGCCTAGAATTAGCTTATATATAGTTTAGCCCAATAAATAAAATCTGGAAATAGAAGCCCAGCATCAGAAATTAAGTGTTATTGTTTGGAAATTGGAAGTAGAAGCCCAACGGCACAATTAAAAGCCCATCAGCAGCAAGTGGAAAAGTGGATTAGGCAGCCCAATCGTGCTTTTCTTCCAGCACGTGATTACGCAAAAGAAAAGAATAGGAAAAGTGGAATTTTGGAAAACCTTCTGTGAAGCTATGATCGCTGCTTCTATTCTCGCTTAAACCTCATAGGTATATTGTCAAAACATCTTCAAAAAAAGGATCAAGATATTGTAGAAGCAGCTTCTTTGGTTAGAGAGACAATGAATGCACTTAAAGCTTTGAGAGCTACGGGGTTTGAAAAAACATTGGCAAATGTATTTTCATTTTGTCATAAACATGATATTAATATTGTGGATATGAATGAAAATTATGTCACTTCGAGAAACCGTAGGGCCAACGTTACTAATCAATATCATTTTGAAGTTGAAATTTTCAACACGGTTTTGGACATGCAAATTATAGAAATTGGGGACCGCTTTAGTGAAATAAGCACCCAATTACTAGAATACATGAGGGCTTTGAGACCTTGTGATTCATTTGCTAACTTTGACAAAACAAAGTTGTTGAAGTTGAGTGAGTTATACAAAAATGATTTTGATGATTCTGAAAGAATGCAACTTGAAGGTGAACTTGAGATATATTATCACTCTTTGCATAATGATGATTGATTTACTAGTTTGAAGAGCATCGCCGACCTTTCTTGTTTGATGGTGGCAACGGGGAAACACCGTTCTTATCCTTTGGTTTATAGGTTATTAAAGTTGGCTTTGGTATTACCCGTCGCAACCGCAACAGTAGAAAGATGTTTTTCTGCAATGAAGCTCGTGAAGACCGACTTGCGCAACAAAATGGGTGATGACTATATGAATAATGCACTGATTTGTAATGTTGAAAAGGAAGTCCTTATGAAAGTTAAGATTGAATATGTAATGGATCGCTTTCAAAAGATGTGTACAAGGAGATGTCAAATTTAAAATGTAATATCTACACTAGTTTATTATATTTAATGCAATCGTACTTTTAATTTTTTTTTAATCTTATTATATTGCGTAAAAAAAAATTTGTGCCACCCCTGCTCTACATTTCTGGTTCCGCCGCTGCATATCCGTCCCCGTCCCTATCCCTGCCACCCACCGCCTCCCCCTCCCCCCCCCCCCCCCCCCGGTCATACACACACACACCCCCACACCTACATTCATACACCCACCCACCCACATACTCCCGTTCCCACCACTACCCTTACACTTACCCCTACCAAAAATCATACCCACCCAAGCTCCACCCCCATACTAATAGCTACACCCATTCCCAAACGTACAAGCACTAAGCATAAGCATGCAGATAAACCTATGCCAGTACATAAACCCATCCCACACCCAAGCCCCCATACACACACGTCCACACATACACACATAATTAGCTAGAAAGTGTAAATGAAAATGTATTTTGGTCAAAATATATAATTTATAATCTAATTCATCGGAAAAATAGCTAAACCAAATAGAAAACAAATTCCATTTAATGTCAACTGTAATATATTCTAATCCATTCATATTTCAAATCCATATTTCATTCCTTCCAAAAACATTACAACAACCAAAACACCATTAAACGTATCAAAATGAGACGGAGTTTGGGATATATTAAAATAGATACCAGAGCATACAATTATATTCTAATTAATTACATCTGTCGTATTACACCACATTCGTGTTTACTTAAAGGCATACAACACACCGTCCGTCTAATACTAGATAATTAAACATATTGATAGAATATATATATATATATATATATATATATATATATATATATATATATATATATATATATATATATATATATATATATATATATATATATATATATATATATCCTATTCTAATAAATAAGTAACTCAAAGCCACATGTCACCACCACATTCATTTGGACACATGTCATTTTCTCATGATTTTGAATTTCTTAAAAAAATAAATTACTTTAATTGTTCATTACTACTTCTTAATGATCGGTTACAATTGGGCGTTACAATTCTATCTCCCCTAATTACATTTTTATTAATACGAAACTGTCAATTAAATGTTTGACCTCAAATTTCGTCTTACGATTTCAAAAATCAAATTGCAATTGTGAATATATGTTAGGTATTTTTATATTTTCCCAATGGTAAATCGAGATTTTTTAAGCACTAATTGCAAGATATAGCAATGTACTTCAATTTATTTGTGTATTATAGCATTCTACTTTTATATATTTTTATTACATTTCTATATTCTCAATTTTGTATGTTTTTGTTTATTTTTAAGATAGTATGCTATTTATTTTAAGTTAGTACAATGCTTGATGTTTGGATGTTCTTATTTAATATTTTCTTTTAATCAACCCGTGTAATACACGGGTCTTACAACTAGTATATATATATATATATATATATATATATATATATATATATATATATATATATATATATATATATATATATATATATATATATATATATATATATCTCCTCTTCTTCCCTTCTTATACAGGAACTCTATCAAACCCGCGCACACGCCGTCTGCCATCATCGACAACAACACGCCGTTGACCACCACACGCACTCTACCGTCACCCTCAGCCGCTGCCGCCGTCGGCACCGGCGAATCCGTCGGTGCCGACGAATCTCATCGAAGACATACCAAAGAATTCAAATCATCCATCCGAGCCGATCGAATCCAGGATTTAGGGTTGTTTGATAAGCCCCCGATAATCAAGCAATGGGTTGGAAAATCCATTTAAAGATGTGGCGAACTCGATCCGGAAGTCCGCCTCTACTTCTGTTGTCCGGCATCACAGGCGACCCATCGGAGCCGCTGTTAAACTTAACCGGCAAGATGCGGCTTTGCTGTAAATTGGGCCGGAGGGTTACATCACGCGGAGAATTTTGAAGGGTATGCATTTTCATAGTTTCGTTGGACGGTGAAAATTTCAATTTTCATTGTAAAGTTCTCTTTTCTAATTGTTCTTCGTCAAAATTGATGTGTGGTTGTTTGTAAATGTTTTATTTACGCTCGATTAAATAAGGAATATGGAAATCTCAATTTTCATTATGAAGTTATCTTTTCCAAGCCTGTAAAGCTCATTGAAATTGTATGACTAATGATTCACAATTGATTTTGATTATTTAATTGTACATAGATTCATCATTCGACTGTATAATTCCTCGTTCTCAGAGAATGAGTTCTTTCTTCTACAACATTCTCATTCTCAGATAATGGTTTATTCTTCTGCAACATTCTCATTCTCAGAGAATGAGTTCTTTATTCTGCAACATTCTCATTCTCAGAGAATGACGTTAATTTCTCAATAATGGGTTCTTTATTCTGCAACAATTCTCGTTCTCAATAATGTGTTCTTATTCATTCTCTGAAAATGCTTAGGAAACAGAGTATTTTCAATAACTAAACTTGAACATATTCTCAGAGAATATTGGATTTGTAGTCTTTATTCTCTGAGAATGCTTGGTTAACAAAGTATTTCAATAATCAACATCGGAGAATAGTTGTACGTTGTGATTCAACGAGTACGAAATCAAGTATTCCAGACCTGCATTCTTATCAACTGGAATTCAACGTAAATCGATGATGGCAGGGAGATGGTTAATTGAATCCGATCATATCGTGTCCATACTTTTAGCATGCGAATCGTACATTCCGATCTTATGGGTTTTGGGGGTTTTTACTGTTTTACCCTTAACCGGGTATTTTCATTTAAAAACACGTGAATTCCTTGATTCTAATTACAAGAATGCCCTTTCTTTACAACCATTGATTTTGTTGATCTAATGGTCCACATTAAGTCCTACAACCACACTATATTTAACAATTTCATTTAATACTAACTATATATATATATATATATATATATATATATATATATATATATATATATATATATATATATATATATATATATATATATAATGCAAACTAGTCCTTTGCCGAGATCGTCTGTTGTAACACCCGGTTTCTCATACAAAGTACACCCAAAATTTTGCAAACAATTATACATTAAGAATGGGTATACTTGCACTTAACCCAAGAAAAACAAGATGTTATCAAACATTAATTACACAAAAGGTCCTTAAATTTTGACCAGGCATTACAAATAAACCTAACACAACTAAAGGACATGCTCTGAGTTGTCTATCTCTCTTTATCACATGCCTTCCCCTATCACTGCTATAGATACCTGCAAAACAACAAACAACTCAAGTGTAAGCTTATAAAGCTTAGTGAGAAATCTCAATCATACTCCACAATCTCTTTTAGTAAACTCTCTTCTCATTCTTCTTTTTGCTAGTCTCATTAGCAATATTCACTCTCTCTAAACTCTGAAACCTGCAAACATATTAGCTTTACAAACACCAGCTAATTAGTAGTAATATCAACTCAATAAATAAGTATCTCAACTGATACTACTCATAAACTCAATCCTACATACTCGTATAAACTCATTTCACTGTTAATTATGCTCAATTATAACAGTTATCATGGTTGTAGTAATCAAACTCAAAGACTCTTTAAGTTACTCACTCTAGCATATACTCTGATCTTATGCTCAAGTATAGACTATAACTCGTCTCTTGTTATCCACAATTAACATAACCACTTTAACTCTAAGCTACCGTAATATCAATACAACACACATATATGTACAACATATGTATTAACTCAATCTCTATGATTATCTCAGTCATTCAGTATATTCATTCAAACCAAGTACTCGTATATAACAGTGAATTCTAAACCTTGTTTAACTCATACAACTTAGTATCTCAACCAATTAACATGTACCATAATTCAATTTAGATATAGTCAAACTATATATAATGAATTATAACTACTCACCTAATATCGGCTTGGTACGTGGAACTCCCAATTTGCGTGTACCGGGCTTCTGTTCGCTAGACTTGGCTATATCACCATAGTCTAAATCAATTCTTCAACATCCACAATCATCTCAATATCATCTATCTCAAAGATGTATCAATCAAAAGAGGAAAAAGGAGTATAAACGGTAAATATCAACTCAATATTTACCGAAATCCCCAATTCCGCGGTTCTACTCATTCAACCGTAGAAACTCGACAATACTCTCACCAATAACTCTAAAGGCATCCACTAACAATCTACTATCAACATATATAACAATATATAACGAAATCACGAAATCAAAGTTAGGGTTTCAAAAATCCCAAACCGAAGAAATCACTCACCTCGACGAATTAGGAAGCAAGAATGCGTGTACGGGATTAGATCCGCATCTCCCCATGTTTCCCTACGATTCTCCAGCTTTAATTTGACCCAAAATCGCCATTTGGAGCTCTCAAGGTCGAAAAGGAAATGTTTTTCCCGTAATGAGCATTTCTGCACATTTAAAGGGTCTGCACGCGTAACACGGTCGGGTAAATTTTAACACGCCCGTGTAATGCTACAGTGCCCGTGTAAAATTTAACACGCCCGTGTTTTGCTACAGTAACCAGCAAACACAAAATTACCGTGTATTACACGACCCGTGTAAGCCATTTTTGACATTTTTAAGGCTCAAACTTCTTCCAAATGAGTTTCTAATCACCCAAACTCATACATCAACTTAACTAATCTTAATCACACCAAGATTAGTACATAAGAAAGGTTTTAACCTCTTCTCCCAAATCAAACAACTCATCACTCAAAGGTAATTATAAAAAAAATTGCCACATAACTCCTAATAACTCAAAGCTAGAACCATACTAATTATAAGGTAATAACTTTACTTACCTTAGTAAGCACCTCAAAATGAAAATGGGTCTTACAGTCTGAGTGGTAAATCCTTGGACCTGAGCTCACAACAACGAAAATGATGTCAGTCGCACTCCGGGAGGGCGCTCCGACGGTTAAGTTAGTACGATGATCGGAGAAATTTTAGGTAAATCAGATGAGAGAGTGAGTATGTGATGATGATCTCATCGAGGGCGTGATCATCATATACGGTTATGCCTGTATGGGGACCATCTGTCAGTTGGTTGCAGATCTTTTTCTCATTGGACGATCGCCTGCTGTTAACTATGATTGGCCCATTCATCTGGCCAGGTGGTAGCCCGTGGACCACCTAATCCGTTCATGGCTTAACGATCGTGCGATGATCGTTACAGGGTAATGCGTCATTTTATTATTGGTACACGTGGCAATCGGCTGTTTATGATCGTCAAATCAGACGACGTCCAGCCAGGTGGGCCGCATGGTCCTTGGCGGCTGGCTGGTCGTCTAAGCGCTGGCGAGGTATGCTGCTGGCGTGCTGGCGGATTGTTATATATATCCGTATGATACACTATCAAGTCCCCCCAGTCTTGGTAGTCAAGGTGATGACGTGGTCTAGCTTTGACTATCAAGATTGGAGAAGTGGTGTGTCACACCCCGATCCTTGGCAGAATCGATCAAGGCGTGATATATTGTTCAAAGTCTCATGACAACTATGTTATAATATGATTAGATTCAATTAAGTACTAAGTATGCAAACCAGATCCACAACATACAAATACAAATCCAAATACAACAACATTTATTACATCAAATTTAAATAGTCTTGTGGGTTTCTAAGGTACACCCTACTATTCATCAACTTCATTCTTCAAATCTGCATCATGGGTAAAAACAGGTCAACTACGAGAGTTGGTGAATAATCTAGTTTTATTAAAGAAAATCGTGAGTTTGAATAATTTGAAATTTGTTTTCTTTTGAAGTTGGCAAGCAAATGTTATCGAGATAACAGTTTATAAATCAAAAATTGATTAACAAATGATAACAACAATAATAAGTCCTCACCCTATATATACATATATATGTATATATATATATATATAGGATGGAGCATCTAATCATCATACACACACAACCACGTGCGATCAATCACCTTAGCGTCCCAAGGCGGGGTGGTCAACCAAATAGCGCTATTATTGTCCATAACGTACCTCAAGAATACGGGCATAGTCATGAAGATTAGACTAAAAATGGTAATGCACTACAAGTACATGTAGCGTAAACAAACAATAATTATACAAATAATGATTCATGTATAAATGTCCCAACAATGTCTCAGTTGTGTTAAAATAATAAAATGAAGTTGGAACATATTAAAACCACATGATACATCCCAAAAGTATTGAAAATTATAAAATATGGGGTAGATAACTCACATTAGTCCAATAAGGAATGCACGTGTTGTACGATAAACGGCTCGAGTCAAAATGTCGTAGAACCTAATATAATTAATAGTTTTGGCTTAGGATACGATAAACGGGAATATAGTATTAATAAAAATAATTAGACACCTATTTTTATATTAGATGAATTAACAATAATTCATTTTGATTTGAATATTAAGGTATTCATTTGTTAAATGAATTTTAAATTGAATTAATTACTTTGCATAATTAATTTATATTTTCAATTTAGTCAAGATTTTAATAATTTCTCATTAAAATAATAACTTGTCCAATTATAAGTATTTAGAGATTTTAAAAATTATTTATATGAAATAATCATTAAAAATGCATTTTTACATGCTTACGTAATTGGGAAATTAGTTTTAAAGAGTAAACAGTATTGAAAAATTCCGAAATTATTAGAAAATCATTATTTCATATAATAGTAAGTACTGTAAAATGTTCATGTTTTTCTGAACTGGTTTAGTATTTATTTATTATTTTATTGATTAAACAACATCAAAATTCAGTAAAAATAATAAATGATCCCTAAAAATTCTGGAAATTTAAGCATAGTTTTCTAACATTATATGGTGCCTATTGTAAATGTTTTGGATATTTGTGACTATGGGAAGTATTTCTTATGTTTTTCATTATTAATTAAGCAATAAAATCATAAATAATAGTAAACGATTAAGGGAAATTCATTAAACTTTTTATTTATGATTAATATGTTATATAAGATATTCGGATAAGGTTTTGTAATTTGTGGACATGCGTAGCTATTTATTATCAATTTAAATCATTAAACTATCATTAAATAGGGAAAAATAAGCAAACATTCTTAAAAACATCTGTAAATTTTGTCAGGGAGTCTTTATAATACTAATAAGGTGCGAAAAATATAAAATGCAGTTTTTGACATACATAACTATATTTTGCTATTTATTTATCTACAACAAAATAAAATACAAAATAAGTGTCAAACCGTAATATAAATGTATGAAACTTAATAAATCCACTTTACTCAATATAAGGGTCATTCCAGAATTTTCCCAGAATTTATTGATTGTAAAAAGTATTTTAGGTGAATTATTGCCCTATTTTATTGCAATAATTATAGTAATTCAATAAAAATATGTTATTTTCTGAAACTTTCCAGAACTTCTTATTTTATTGATGAGAGTCTGAGAAAAATCAGGTTTATGCATAAAATAAGTTTTAGGTATTTTGGTGGATTTAATTTGTTTCATTCATGAATTTGAGACTTTTAACAACATACCTTGATGAATGTTTCAAGAGGGATGAAGATTTGAGTATATTGGAGTGTTCTTGGCTGAAATATGAATATTTCTAGGAGGAGTTTCAAGATTGAGAATGAGAGAAAGAATAGATATGGTTTGAGTGGTGATGAGAATAATGTGTTGGGAGAAAAATGAAAGGAAAGATGATGAGAGGTGTGAGTGGGAGACAATGAGAATAACTTTTGGCTTTTGGTGGTCTTCATAATTCCCCACTAACACAAGAATCTTAAGAGTTTTATAAAATTTAATGTAGTGTTTATAAAAATAGAGTTTTATAAAAAAAAAGGTTATTATTTGATTATAACAATCTACTTTGATTTGAAGTTTAATTATAGCATTCAAGTTTGATTCTTTTAATTTAATTAGAGCATCATACTTTGATTTGATTTTAATATGGTATCATAATTTAATTTGATTATAGTTATAACGTTATACTATGCTATATTGCTATTAACGTCAATTTATATCGTAGTGTAAGGGTTTTGATCCTATTAGCATCAAGAAATCTCGAGTAGGGTTTATTAAATTTCCAATTGGGTTGGGTTGACACGAATCCATTTTAGGTGGATTTCACATGGTGGTTCGTTTTTCGAGAAAATCGGCGTCATTATGGTTGACGTGAGTGATGCGACCCGTCCGTTTTCATCATTAGGAACGTTTTCCAATTTCCCGCTTTCCCTTATCCTTATATCACTTTTTTAAGGTTTTGTCAGTTACCTTTTCTTCATTTCCGCTCTCTCTATTTGCTTTCATCTTTTCTTTGTCACCCTTCTCCTCCCTCTTTTCCCCCTTTTTGAGAACGGCAGAACACGATCAGCAGGAGATGTCACACGCCGATCCTTGGCGGAATCGATCAAGGCGTGATATATTGTTCAAAGTCTCATGACAACTATGTTATAATATGATTAGATTCAATTAAGTACTAAGTAGGCAAACAAGATCCACAACATACAAATACAAATTCAAATACAAACAACATTTATTACATCAAATTTAAATAGTCTTGTGGGTTTCTAAGGTATACCCTACTTTTCGTCAACTTCATTCTTCAAATCTGCATCATGGGTAAAAACAGGTCAACTACGAGAGTTGGTGAGTAATCTAGTTTTATTAAAGAAAATTGTGAGTTTGAAATATTTATAGTTTGAAACTTGTTTTCTTTGGAAGTCGACAAGCAAGTATTATTGAGATAACGGTTTATAAATCAAAAATTGATTAACAAATGATAAGAACAACAATAAGTCCTCACCCTATATATACATATATATGTATATATATAGGATGGAGCATCTAATCATCATACACACTCAACCACGTGCAATCAATCACCTTAGCGTCCCAAGGCGGGGTGGTAAACCCAATAGCGCTATTATTGTCCATATCGTACCTCAAGAATATGGGCATAGTCATGGAGATTAGACTAAAAATTGTAATGCACTACAAGTACATGTAGCGTAAACAAACAATAATTATACAAATAATGATTCATGTATAAATGTCCCAACAATGTCTCAATGGTGAAAAAATAATAAAATGAAGTTGGAACATATTAAAACCACATGATACACCCCAAAAGTATTGAAAATTATAAAATATGGGGTAGATTTCTCACATTAGTCCAATAAGGAATGCGCGTGTTGTACGATAGACGGCTCGAGTCAAAATGTCGTAGAACCTAATATAATTAATAGTTTTGGCTTAGGAATCGATAAACGGGAATATAGTATTAATAAAAATAATTAGACACATATTCTTATATTAGATGAATTAAAAATAATCCAAATTTTGTTTTGAATATTAATGTATTCATATGTTAAATGAATTTTAAATTGAATTAATTACTTTGCTTAATTAATTTATATTTTCACTTTAGGCAAGATTTTAATAATTTCTTATTAAAATAATAACTAGTCAAATTATAAGTATTTACAGATTTTATATATTATAAACAATTATTTATATGAAATAATCATTAAAAATGCATTTTTACATGCTTAGTTATTTAGGAAAATGGTTTTAAATACTAAACTGTAATGAAACATTCTGAAATTATCAGAAAATCATTATTTCATAAAATAGTAATTACTGTAAAATTTTCATATTTTTCTTAACTGCTTTAGTATTTATTTAGCATTTTAATAATTAAACCACAACAAATTTCGGGAAAACTAATAAATGATTCCCAAAAATTCTGGAAAATTAACCATAGTTTTCTAACATTATATTAAGCCTACTGTAAATACTTCGGATATTTTGGACTATGGGAAGTATTTCTTATGTTTTTCATTATTAACTAATCAATAAAATCATAAATAATAGAAAAATATTAAGAGAAATTCATTAGACTTTTTATTTATGATTAACATGTTATATATGATATTCTGATAAGGTTTTATAATTTTTGGACATGTGTAGCTATTTATTATCAATTTAAACCATTAAATAATCATTAAATCAGGAAAAATAAGCACACATTCTTACAAAAATCTATAAATTTTGTAATGGAGTCTTTAAAATGTTAATAAGGTGCGAAAAATATAAAATCTAGTGTTTAACATACATAACTATATTTTTCAATTTATTTATCTACAACAAAATAAAATACAAAATAAGCATCAAACAGTAATATAAATGCATGAAACTTTATAAATCTACTTTACTCAATATATGGGTTGTTTCAAAATTTTCCCAGAATTTATTGACTGCAAAACGTATTTTATGTTAATTATTGCCCTATTTTATTGCAATAATTATAGTAAATCAATAAAAATAAGTTATTTTCTGAAAAGTTCCAGAACTTCTTATTTTATTTATGAGAGTCTGATAAAAATCAGGTTTATGCATAAAATGAGTTTTAGATATTTTGGTGGATTTAATTTGTTTCATTCATGAATTTGAGACTTTTAACAACATACCTTGATGAATGCTTCAAGAGGGATGGAGATTTGAGTATATTGGAGTGTTCTTGGCTGAAATATGAAGATTTCTAGGAGGAATTTCGAGATTGAGAGTGAGAGAAAGAATAGATATGGTTTGAGTGGTGATGAGAATAATGTGTTGGGAGAAAAATGAAAGGAAAGATGATGGGAGGTGTGAGTGGGAGACAATGGGAATAACTTTTGGTTTTTGGTGGTCTTCATAATTTCCCACTAGCACAAGCATCTCTATGTAATACACTAACTAATATAAAAATTTTATAAAATTTAATGTAGAGTTTATAAAAATAGAGTTTTATAAAAAATAGGTTATTATTTGATTATAACAATCTACTTTGATTTGAAGTTTAATTATAGCATTCAAGTTTGATTCTTTTAATTTAATTAGAGCATCATACTTTGATTTGATTTTAATATGGTATCATAATTTAATTTGATTATAGTTATAACGTTATACTATGCTATATTGCTATTAACGTCAATTTATATCGTATTGTATGGGTTTTGATCCTATTAGCGTCAAGTAAGCTCGAGTAGGGTTTATTAAATTTCCAATTGGGTTGGGTTGACCCGAATCCATTTTAGGCGGATGTCACAGTCTCCCCTACTTTTGGAAATTTCGTCCCGAAATTTAAGAAGAGAGTACCTTAAGAGAAAAGATGCGGGTATTTGGTACGCATATGATCCTCACGCTCCCATGTATACTCGGGTCCACGTGCTGACTGCCACCTGACCTTGACCAGTGGAATGCGACTTCTTTTGAGTTGCTTTTCCTTTCGGTCGGCAATTTCCAAGGGTTTCTCGATAAACTGCATTGTCTCGTCGATTTGGATATCCTCGAGAGGAACATGAAGGTTCTCGTCTGCTAAACACTTCTTGAGGTTGGCTATATGAAATACTGGGTGAACTTTATTAAGCTCTATTGGTAGATCCAACTCGTAGGCTACTGGTCCGATCCTTTTCAGGATTTTGAACGGGCCTACATAGCGTGGTGCCAATTTACCCTTGCATCCAAATCGAACCACACCTTTCCATGGGGACACTTTTAACATGACCATGTCACCCACGGTAAATTCAAGCAGTTTGCGTCGCTTGTCGGCGTAACTCTTTTGTCGGCTACGAGCTGCGAGAAGGTTATTGCGAATCTGAGTGATTTTGTCGGTTGTTTCCTGGATAAGCTCAGGACCAATGATTGGAGAATCCACTGTTGCGCGAATCATGTAGGACTCGCCAATTTCATGCCAGCAAATAGGAGATCAGCATTTACGGCCATACAATGCCTCAAATGATGGCATCTTGATGCTAGAATGATAACTGTTATTATAGGAGAATTCCACCAACGGTAAATGAGAGTCCCGGTTTCCTCCGAAATCTAAGACACACGCCCTCAACATATCTTCGAGTGTTTGAATTGTCCTCTCAGATTGACCATCGATTTGATGATGATAGGCGGTACTGAGATCGAGGCGGGTTCCCATGGCTGCTTGAAGTGATTGCCAAAACCGAGAGAGAAATCTCCCATCACGATCTGAAATGATGCTGAGAGGGATGCCATGCCGACTAACTATCTCGTCGATGTAAATTCGAGCTAGTTGTTTGACCTTGAAATGTTCACAGATGGGAAGGAAATGAGCGGATTTGGTCAAACGGTCAATGATTACCCAAATGCTGTCGTGTCCCTTGGTGGTACGGGGAAGTTTGGTTACGAAATCCATGGCGATCGCTTCCCATTTCCACTCGGGGATTACCGGTTGGACCAATAGTCCAGAGGGTCGTTGATGTTCTGCTTTGACCCTGGAACATGTAAGACATTTGGCCACGAATAAAGCAATATCCTTTTTCATTCCCGACCACCAATAATTGGTTCTCAGGCCATGATACATCTTGTCAGCGCCAGGATGAATGGAATATCGAGTTTTATGGATTTCTTCCATCAGGAAGGTACGAAGATTGTCGCGATCTGGGATCCAGATGCGATCTTGATAATAGAAAATGTCATCATATTTACTTTCCAACTCCCCATCAATTCCCGTGGGCATGTCATTTTCGGTAATTGCCGAGTGTTGGGCTCCTCGAATTCGGTCGCTGAGATTGGACAAGATAGGAGAACATATTAGATGAAATGCTTTGGCATGTTCTTTTCGGCTTAACACGTCGGCTACCACGTTTGGCTTGCCCGGATGATAGCGTATTCCACACTCGTAATCATTTAGGAGTTCGACCCATCGTGTTTGTCTCATATTGATTTCCTTTTGATTAAGAATATGTTGCAAGCTCTTGTGGTCGGTGAAAATTACGCATTTAGTGCCGTAAAGGTAATGCCTCCAAATTTTAAGAGCGAAAAACACGGCACCGAGCTCCAAATCATGAGTCGTATAATTCCTTTCATGTATTTTGAGTTGTCGCGATGCGTAAGCTATAACCTTTCCCCTTTGCATCAAAACACAACCTAGACCGAGATTGGAGGCATCGCAGTATACCACGAAATCTTCGGATCCTTCAGGGAGTGTAAGAATCGGAGCGTCACACAATCTTTGTTTAAGGGTTTGGAAAGCGTCTTCCTGCTTGGGTCCCCAATCAAATGGCGTACCCTTGCAAGTGAGAAAAGTAAGCGATAAAGCGATCTTTGAGAAATTTGAAATGAAACGCCGGTAATAGCCGGCTAAACCGAGGAATGACCTAATTTCCTTGGGGGTACGTGGGGCTTTCCAATTCTTGACTGCTTCAACTTTTGTGGGATCGACTAAAATACCCTTGTCACTTACAATATGACTGATGAATTGTACCTCATTTAACCAAAACTCGCATTTCGAAAATTTGACATATAGCTGATTTCCTTGCAATGTTTGGAGAGTTAGACGAAGGTGTCTTTCATGGTCTGCCTTTGTCTTGGAGTAAATGAGGATGTCATCAATAAAGACGATAACAAAACGGTTGAGATAAGGTTTAAATACCCGATTCATCAAGTCCATGAATGAGGTAGGGGCATTCGTTAGGCCAAAAGGCATAACGGTAAACTCGTAATGACCATAGCGGGTTCGGAAAGCGGTTTTGGGGATGTCTTCTTCCCGTACTCGAAGTTGGTGATAACCCGAGCGGAGGTCGATTTTTGAGAAGCATGAAGCTCTTTGAAGCTGATCAAAAAGGTCGTCGATCCGAGGTAACGGATATCGGTTCTTGATGGTCAATTTATTTAACTCCCGATAATCGATACACATACGAAACGAACCATCTTTCTTTTTGATGAAAAGAACTGGGGCTCCTCAGGGTGAAGTACTAGGGCAGATAAATCCCTTATCGGTTAATTCTTGGAGCTGACTTGCCAATTCTTGCATCTCGGTTGGAGCCAACCGATATGGAGACTTGGCTATGGGAGCAGCCTCAGGAACGAGATCGATGCGGAACTCTAGCTCACGTACTGGAGGGAGTCCAGATACGTCATCGGGAAAGATGTCGGGAAAGTCTCGTACAATCGGAATATCTTCGATCTTCTTTTCTTTGACTTTTGTTTCCACCACATGGGCTAAGAAAGCCATGTATTCTTTACGTAGATATGATCGAGCTTGAGTACATGACATAAGACTAAGCTTTTTTGAACGAGTCTCGCCATAAATACGAAGACTTTGACCGTCGGCAAGAGGAATACGAATAAACTTCTCGTAACATACTATTTCAGCATGGTTTTGGGATAGCCAATCCATTCCCACGATGATGTCGAAGCTACGAAGTTCCATAGGAACTAAATTGACGGAAAATTTATGACCGCAAAAATCGAAAGTGCAATCTTGGATGACTGCATTGAGTGAAATGTATTTTCCATTGGCGATTTCTACGGTAAAGTGTTCATCAAGAATCGTGCGAGGTGTGTGAAGTATGGGTTCAAATTCCAAAGACACAAAACTTTTATCGGCACCTGAATCAAAATGTACTGACGCGCAACAGTCATTTATGAGAAACGTACAATTTACGACCTTGTTATCGGTCTGTGCTTGGGTTGCGGTAATGACAAATGCTCGGCCTTTGGGAGCTGGAACCTGCATTGTTGGATTTGCCTGGGCTTGAGTGTTAATGATATTGACAAGCCTAGGACACGTGTTTCTGAAATAGGTGGGGTCACCACAGTTGAAGCATGTTCCAGTTGGATACCGGGTTTGTGTTTGCTGATTTGAGGGTAGAGTGAATGGTCGCTGAGTTTTTGGTGCACGGCATGTGTCCGCCAAGTGGCCATAGCGACCACAAGTCGTACAAAGGCGACACGGGCTGGTGGACATATGGTGATAGTTACAATGGTTACAGAGGGGGTTGTAATGCCATCTATGAGAAACACGCATATGGACTTGTGAGTTATTTGTAAATTAATTATGGAAATTAAGTTTGTAGACATTATTGGGTAAAATGATTGTAAAACACTTGTTGGGCCATGGTTAGGAGTGTTGGGCACCTTTTGGGCTTTCCATGGGTACTAAATGTGAAGCATGTAGAAATTGCGTGGGCCCCCACAATACTAAGTTTTCACATGTTTTTCTCACTTCAAGGCCCATTAGGGAACTTAATAATCCAATGAGTTGGCCATTTTGGAGTGTATCCTTTCGGATACGTTTGATAAGGTCGGGTAGTTTGATGGCTCAAAAGTAATGTGAATGACGCGCTTTGGCCTATAGGTTTGGGAACTCTCGCCTTTGGTCCCCAGGTAAGCAAACTGGTCCCTCGGTTGATCGGGATGTATACGAATGCTTACCTAGTCAGGACTTTCGGGCTACCGGCACCTCCCCCTTCCAGTTACTATGCGTCCATTACTTTGATCTTACCCAACTAGAGTGGATGACTTTTAATTTCCTAAGAGCTCTAAGGAATATATATGTATGTAAATTTTTATTTTGAAACCATTTGAGTATGTGTGTGATTTTAAGAGAAAGAGGAGAAAATTCACAAGTGTATGCACACATATAAGTCTCGGGAATAATACGTAAGCACATAAGGGAGCAATTAGCACACAAAGGTATTCCAAGGATTTTCTAAGTGCGAATTGCATGAAGTTGTGTGTGTATTTTATAAACTAGCATACGAGAGGACCCTAGAGGCTATAGACTAGGTCAAGGCAATTAACCTAATTCCCTATAGTCAAGGGCTCTGATACCAATCTGTCACACCCCGATCCTTGGCGGAATCGATCAAGGCGTGATATATTGTTCAAAGTCTCATGACAACTATGTTATAATATGATTAGATTCAATTAAGTACTAAGTATGCAAACAAGATCCACAACATACAAATACAAATTCAAATACAAACAACATTTATTACATCAAATTTAAATAGTCTTGTGGGTTTCTAAGGTATACCCTACTTTTCGTCAACTTCATTCTTCAAATCTGCATCATGGGTAAAAACAGGTCAACTACGAGAGTTGGTGAGTAATCTAGTTTTATTAAAGAAAATTGTGAGTTTGAAATATTTATAGTTTGAAACTTGTTTTCTTTGGAAGTCGACAAGCAAGTATTATTGAGATAACGGTTTATAAATCAAAAATTGATTAACAAATGATAAGAACAACAATAAGTCCTCACCCTATATATACATATATATGTATATATATAGGATGGAGCATCTAATCATCATACACACTCAACCACGTGCAAACAATCACCTTAGCGTCCCAAGGCGGGGTGGTCAACCCAATAGCGCTATTATTGTCCATATCGCACCTCAAGAATACGGGCATAGTCATGGAGATTAGACTAAAAATTGTAATGCACTACAAGTACATGTAGCGTAAACAAACAATAATTATACAAATAATGATTCATGTATAAATGTCCCAACAATGTCTCAATGGTGAAAAAATAATAAAATGAAGTTGGAACATATTAAAACCACATGATACACCCCAAAAGTATTGAAAATTATAAAATATGGGGTAGATTACTCACATTAGTCCAATAAGGAATGCGCGTGTTGTACGATAGACGACTCGAGTCAAAATGTCGTAGAACCTAATATAATTAATAGTTTTGGCTTAGGAATCGATAAACGGGAATATAGTATTAATAAAAATAATTAGACACATATTCTTATATTAGATGAATTAACAATAATCCAAATTTTGTTTTGAATATTAATGTATTCATATGTTAAATGAATTTTAAATTGAATTAATTACTTTGCTTAATTAATTTATATTTTCACTTTAGGCAAGATTTTAATAATTTCTTATTAAAATAATAACTAGTCAAATTATAAGTATTTACAGATTTTATATATTATAAACAATTATTTATATGAAATAATCATTAAAAATACATTTTTACATGCTTAAATATTTAGGAAAATGGTTTTAAATACTAAACAGTAATGAAACATTCTGAAATTATCAGAAAATCATTATTTCATAAAATAGTAATTACTGTAAAATTTTCATATTTTTCTTAACTGCTTTAGTATTTATTTAGTATTTTAATAATTAAACCACAACAAATTTCGGGAAAAATAATAAATGACTCCCATAAATTCTGGAAAATTAACCATAGTTTTCTAACATTATATTGAGCCTACTGTAAATACTTTGGATATTTTGGACTATGTGAAGTATTTCTTATGTTTTTCATTATTAACTAATCAATAAAATCATAAATAATAGAAAAATATTAAGAGAAATTCATTAGACTTTTTATTTATGATTAACATGTTATATATGATATTCTGATAAGGTTTTATAATTTTTGGACATGTGTAGCTATTTATTATCAATTTAAACCATTAAATCAGGAAAAATAAGCACACATTCTTACAAAAATCTGTAAATTTTGTCATGGAGTCTTTAAAATGTTAATAAGGTGCGAAAAATATAAAATCTAGTGTTTAACATACATAACTATATTTTTCAATTTATTTATCTACAACAAAATAAAATACAAAATAAGCATCAAACAGTACTATAAATGCATGAAACTTTATAAATCCACTTTACTCAATATATGGGTTGTTTCAAAATTTTCCCAGAATTTATTGACTGCAAAAAGTATTTTATGTGAATTATTGCCCTATTTTATTGCAATAATTATAGTAATTCAATAAAAATAAGTTATTTTCTGAAAATTTCCAGAACCTCTTATTTTATTTATGAGAGTCTGATAAAAATCAGGTTTATGCATAAAATGAGTTTTAGATATTTTGGTGGATTTAATTTGTTTCATTCATGAATTTGAGACTTTTAACAACATACCTTGATGAATGCTTCAAGAGGGATGAAGATTTGAGTATATTGGAGTGTTCTTGGCTGAAATATGAAGATTTCTAGGAGGAATTTCGAGATTGAGAGTGAGAGAAAGAATAGATATGGTTTGAGTGGTGATGAGAATAATGTGTTGGGAGAAAAATGAAAGGAAAGATGATGGGAGGTGTGAGTGGGAGACAATGAGAATAAGTTTTGGCTTTTGGTGGTCTTCATAATTTCCCACTAGCACAAGCATCTCTATGTAATACACTAACTAATATAAAAATTTTATAAAATTTAATGTAGAGTTTATAAAAATAGAGTTTTATAAAAAAATAGGTTATTATTTGATTATAACAATCTACTTTGATTTGAAGTTTAATTATAGCATTCAAGTTTGATTCTTTTAATTTAATTAGAGCATCATACTTTGATTTGATTTTAATATGGTATCATAATTTAATTTAATTATAGTTATAACGTTATACTATGCTATATTGCTATTAACGTCAATTTATATCGTATTGTATGGGTTTTGATCCTATTAGCGTCAAGTAAGCTCGAGTAGGGTTTATTAAATTTCCAATTGGGTTGGGTTGACCCGAATCCATTTTAGGCGGATGTCACAGGAGATCCCCGACGACGTCTATGGTCCCTTAGTTGAACGATACGGTTTTCAAACTGAGGATGGGGTGCTTGTTCCGAACACCGACGTGGGGTTTTCCTTTCCACCAGAGGGAAAAACCGGCGTTTACTTGAAAACCTTCGACGCTGGGTATCGCCTTCCGACGTCTGATTTCATGGATGAGGTCTTACGTCGCAATAGTATTGGTTTGCATCAGCTAACGCCAAACTCTGTTAACAAAATAGTAGCTTTCGAGCTCTTGTGCCGCAGCCTAGGTATCATGCCTGATTTTTTCGTGTTTAAGCATTATTTTCGCTTTGCTGCTTCTGGGGAAAACTATGCTTTTTATAGAAGGACCACTGTTCATACTTTGATCCCGGAACCCAAGTATTCCCCTAAGCATTGGCAAGATAAGTGGTTATGGGTGAATGCTTCTCGTGTTGGTACAAGGCATTATCGAACTGGTGCCGCTTCTGACCAGATCCCCAAATTGTATCCTCTTCAAGAACAAGTGGTGAAAACCCTTAACGGTTTTCGCGTCGTTCCAGAGGAATTTCCTGAGTTCATCCTGGCTGGTGGGGGTTTGAGTACAGCATGGAGAATGCGAGGAAAAATGCCAGAGTTTTATGTGTTGCGGAAAAGTATGGGTCGTCTCCTCCTTGCTTTTCCCTTTCTTTGTTGACTGGTTTCTGACCTCTTTTTACTTTGCTTTTCTATTTTGCAAATAGTCTGTGTAAAGTGTCTTTCGAAGATGTTCTTGCGAAGGAATGGGGTAAAAGAGAATTGAGATATCGCTAGGTGGACTTGGTCGTTAAAATAGCTGCACCCTTTGCCTTCCGAAACCTGGATATAGCTGCGCGGGCCAAAGAAATATAGGGCTCGGAGGACGAGAAAACTAAGAGAGGAGGGTCTGGGAGTGTGCCATTGATAGATGCGAAGGTGAAGGGGTTGTCGAAGGATGATCGCGAAGAGTCTTCTGAATCAGTGCGGGATAGCAAAGAAGGTATCTTGAGAGGGTCTGCCAGGCTGGCAAATAAAAGGAAATTAGCGTGGGGGTTGCTGGAGGGCTCGGAGAATCCTCCTGACACAAGGTTGATCAGAAGAGTGAGCCGGCGTCAGTTGTTAAGCAACTTAAAGCAAGACGATTTGGGTATGTTGATGAGAAAAAGGCTCTTCCACCGACATTCCAGATGATGAGGAGGTGAATGTTGATGAGAAAAAGGCTCCAACAGTTAAGGCATTATCGGACCGACGTCTGATTTCATGGATGAGGTCTTACGTCGCAATAGTGTTGGTTTGCATCAGCTAACGCCAAACTCTGTTAACAAAATAGTAGCTTTCGAGCTCTTGTGCCGCAGCTTAGGTATCGTGCCTGATTTTTTCGTGTTTAAGCATTATTTTCGCTTTGCTGCTTCTGGGGAAAACTATGCTTTTTATAGAAGGACCACCGTTCATACTTTGATCCCGGAACCCAAGTATTCCCCTAAGCATTGGCAAGTTAAGTGGTTATGGGTGAATGCTTCTCGTGTTGGTACAAGGCATTATCGGACTGGTGCCGCTTCTGACCAGATCCCTAAATTGTATCCTCATCAAGTACAAGGCATTATCGGACCGGCGTCAGTTGATCAGAAGAGTGACCCGTTTACGTGCACTAAATGTTGAACTAGAGGCTCAAGTTGCCCGTTTGGAGGCTGCTGCTCGCCAGTTTGATCATAAGTGTGAGTTATTGGTTGCAGAGAAAATGTCGGTGGAAGAGCAGTTAGAGAAGCTTAACCAAGACAACGAGGCTTTGATGATCCGTTCGGAAAATTTTGATGCCGAATTGTGCGAGAAAGATCGCCTGTTGGAAGAGAAGAGTGCTGCCTTAGAGAAGATAGGAGATGACTTGAAGTGGATGGTGGAAGAGGGAGCTGTCAGAATTATGGAGAAGGTATTCCTGGTTCCCGAATTTGTGCATGGAATTTACCGTATTCGCAGGGGGAGTTATGTAGCTGGCGAGGAGGCAGGCAGACGTGGTCTCCGTCAGGAGTTGAAGATTGGTGGCCCGGATACTGGAGAGGGGGGTTCAGCTTCCAATTGTGCCAGGGAAGTTGACGATGCAATGGAGGAATTTGCAACCCTCGACTATGCAGGGTTACTGAGTTTGGGACAGCTTGGGGTGGATGGCTTGAAGGAACTGCAGAAAGTGGAGGATGATGGGTGGGTTGTTGATTTTGTTTTTCAATATGGTTGTAATTGATTTAATGTTTTGGACAACTTCTTTTTGTGTTTGGTTGGTTTGGGATAGTTGTGGACAAATGTTTTGTTTATGTAACTGACAGACAGATCTTTGGTCACCTTAACTTGTAATTTGTCTTTGGTTGAAGCGATGTTAGGTTATGCGTACTGTACATGTCGATGTGAGTGTCATTATTGTCAGGTTGGAGCTTAGTTCGAATGGTATCCAATTATTCTTAAAGTTTAGATCTTTGATATGGGTGGTGCTCAACCATTCATAAAGTTTTTAGAACTTTAATATGGATGGTGCTCGGCCATTTGTATTAAGTTGCGACTTAATGTGGATGGTGCTCGGCCATTTGAGTTTAGTTGGAACTTAATACGGATGACACACGGTCATTCGTGAAGTCTTTAATTTAGTAAATGTGGTGCTCGGCCATTTGTGTTAAGTTGTGACTTAACACGGATGGTGCTCTGCCATTTGTATTAAGTCGTGACTTAATATGGATGGTGCTCGGCCATTTGAGTTTAGTTGGAACTTAATACGGATGACACAAGGTCATCCGTGAAGTTTTTAATTTAGTAAATGTGGTGCTCGGCCATTTGTGTTAAGTTGTGACTTAACACGGATGGTGCTCGGCCATTTGTATTAAGTCGTGACTTAATATAGATGGTGCTCGGCCATTTGAGTTTAGTTGGAACTTAATACGGATGACACACGGTCATTCGTAAAGTTTTTAATTTAGTAAATGTGGTGCTCGGCCATTTGTATAGATGGTTGGTTAAGTTATCGTTTGTAATGACAAATGTGTGTGAGTCGACCACTGGTTGGGTGATCAGTCCAACCAATTTGTCCTTTGACAGCACATGCAAACGTAAATGTTACTTTCAGATATATTTTCGGAACTCGGTTCCTTGCAATATTAGTCTATTACATCCATTAGGGAGGAGATGACAACAAAAAAGAAAGGAAACTTGCTATTATAGTGACTTGTGTTGCGTTGTTTTTGTTTCTAAAAGTGAAAACTCTTCAAATGCTGGATGTTCCATGTCCTCGGTATTGGACTACCATCCATGGTTTCCAATACGTATACTCCATTCCGGTGTGCTTCCACCACTTTATATTGACCCTCCCAGGTTGGTCCTAATTTTCCTCTTGGCTGAGCGTGGCTGATTTTATTTTTCCGCAGTACTAAGTCACCTACTTTGAATGCTCTTCCTCTTACCCGCCTATTGTAGTACCTTTCCGTATTAGACTTGTACCTTGCCTGCCTGACGTTGGCCAGTTCACGCCTTTCTTCCAGCAAGTCCAGGCTATGCCTGAGATCCTCCTCCGTCTTCTCAGGGGTGAAGGTGGAAACTCGTAGGGAAGTTATTGAGAGTTCTGGCGGGAGCTTGCTTCCATCCCATATACCAAACTAAACGGTGTTTCTTGAGTACTGGTCCTTGGAGTCGTTCGGTAGGACCAAAGGACGCTTGGTAGTTCTTCCACCCAATTTCCCTTGTCTTTTCCCAGCCGCTTCTTAATCCCATTTACAATGGTGCGATTGGTAACTTCCGTCTGGCCGTTGGCCTGCGGGGGTGCAACAGACGTGAACTGCTGCCAAATTTTCCGTTCTTTGCACCATCCACAGAAGGGGTTCTCGGCAAATTGCAAACCATTATCACTGATCAATATCCGCGGGGTACCGAACCTGGTGAGTATGCTTTTCCACATAAACTTGATAATGCTTCGTCCTGTTATGGAGGCTACCGGCTCAGCCTCAACCCATTTAGTGAAATAATCCACTGCGACAATAAGGAACTTTACTTTCCCAGGAGCTTCCGGGAATGGTCCAACAATATCAATTCCCCACTGGAAGAACGGCCAGGGGCTCGTTATGCTCGTCAGTGGTGTCGCGGGCAGGTTTTGGGCTGGAGAGAAAGTTTGGCATTCCACACATTTTCGAGTCATTTCCGTCGCGTCAGAATGTATATCAGGCCAATAGAATCTCATTCGTAATATTTTTCCGGTTAGTGCTCGAGCCCCCTCGTGGGCTCCTGCCAGACCTGAATGTATTTCATCGAGTACATGGCACCCTTCTTCTTTTGTTACGCATCTTAACCAAGGGGTCAAGTGCCCTTTTTTGTAAAGAGTTCCTTCAATAATTGCAAAGTTAGGAGCTTTGATCCTGACCTTGCGTGCTTCTACTTCGTCCTCTGGCAGAGTTCCGTATTGCAGGTATTCCATGTATGGAGTGGTCCAGGTCGTCGTTTCTTCTGTTGTCTCGTTAACTTCCTTTTCCTTCACGTTGCTTTCAGGCAACACCTCAACTAGTACCTTCTTGGTGAGATGGTCAAATGACGTGGATGCTAATTTACTCAGGGCATCGACCCTATTGTTCTTCGACTGGGGAATTTGTTTGATTGAGAAGTTATCAAAGGATCTTGTTAATTTTTTGACCGTGTCCATATACTTCTGCATTCGTTTGTCTCTGGCCTCATATTGACCGTTTATCTGGTTCGTTACTAGCAGTGAATTGCTCAGGGCTGCCACTTGCTTTGCCCCGTTCTCGATTGCCAGCCGTAATCCTGCCAACAAGGCTTCATATTCTACTTCATTGTTTGTCGTCCGGAAGTCAAATCGCAATGCATGTGTAATTTCCTCACCCTGGGGGTTTTTACAATCAAACCCGCCCCTGATCCTTCTTTCCCGGCGGCTCCATCCGTAAACAGGGTCCATTCACACGGTTGTGCTACAGTAGGAGGCTTTGCAACAACTAGTGTTTCTAAAGATGGCTGTTCAGGAATTTCAGTGAGAAAGTCCGCCAGAGCCTGTGCCTTAATGCCCGTTCGAGGTCGATAAGTAATGGCGTGCTCTCCCAATTCTATATCCCATTTAGCTAGTCGTCCTGAATTTCCTGGTTTTAAAAGTATTTGTTTGAGCGGTTGGCTGGTAAGGACTTCAATATGGTGCACCTAGAAATATCGGCGAAGACGTCTGGCGGTGTGCACGAGTGCCAGCACTAATTTTTCGAGTATCAGATAATTGACTTCTGGGCCTTGAAGTGCTCGGTTGATGAAATATACCGGGAGTTGTGTGTTATCTCTTTCCACCACCAATACTGCTGAGATCGCTTCATGTGACGCGGAAAGGTACATGGATAGGACTTCCCCAGGGGCAAGACTAGCGAGTGTAAGCAGGTTGCTCAGCGCCTGCTTAAGATTCTGCCAAGCTTCGTCAGCTGCAATTGTCCATTTGAATCCCTCTGTATTAACTTCCCCTTTTAACGTATTGAAGAGTGGTAGGGCTTTCTCCGCTGATTTTGCAATGAAGCGTCCCAGTGCTGTTAGTTTCCCATTCAACCCTTGCATCTCTTTTAATGTGGCTGGAGGCTTGGTCTCAAGAGCGTCTTGTACTTTTGTAGGGTTGGGAAGGATACCTTGATTTGTCACATAATATCCTAGGAAATGGCCTTCCTCTACACAGAACACACATTTGCCGGATTTAACTTCATCTTTGCTTGTTCCAATGTCTTTAATTTTTCCTCCACATCCGTTAATAACGCGGTTTCTTCTAAACTTTTGATTACCATATCATCGACATAAACTTCAATATTACGTCCGATTTGACTACGGAATAGCTGATCTACTAGTCTTTGGTAGGTTGCCCCTACATTCTTTAGTCCGAAAGGCATTTTTCTGTAGCAGAATGTTCCTCGATCTGTGTAAAATGCCGTTTTTTCTTCATCTTCCTTTTTCATCTGTATCTGGTGATAGCCTTTATACGCATCTAGAAAGAATTTCCACCGAAAACCTTGTAATGACTCCACTTTTTGGTCTATTTCCGGCAGCGGATAGTAATCTTTGGGGCAAGCCTTATTTAAATCTGTATAATCTATACACATCCTCCAACTGCCATCATGTTTCTTGAACATCACCGGGTTGGCAATCCAGTTAGGAAAGACTGCTTCCCTGAGTATTCCTGCTGCAACTAATTTAGATACCTCCGCATTGATTGCTCTATTCCGTTCACCTGTCTGGCCTCTCTTTTTCTGCTTGATTGCATTACTTCCCGGCTTGATATTCAAACTGTGTTCTATGATACTTCTATCTACTCCCACCATGTTTGCAGGCTCCCATGCGAATACGTGCTTGTATTGCTTCAAGAGGGTCATTACTTTTTCCCTTGTGGACGCAGGCAGCATGGTACCAATCCGGACCGGCTGCTCCGGGTAGTCTTGGTTAATGATTGTCTCGTCGCTTGGCTCTTCTTTTCTAGCTTTCTTAGTTGGTCTAATAATGTCCTTTGGTTGCATGATCTGGTAGCAACTCAGTGTCTGTGGATTGGCAGCTACGACACAAGCTACTCCACCCGGCACTCTGAACTTGAGAAGGCCATGTACCTTGGATGGTACCACCCTGAATTTTAACATTCCTGGTCGTCCCAGGATCATATTGTGTTCTGAGGGTGCTCGTACAACAACAAACTCGATGAGTGTAGTCTTATGAAACTTTCCGTCGAAACTTCTCAAAGTGAAGGGCAATAGGATGGTTCCAATTGGCCATATGCTGTGACCTGTTAACCCTACGAGTTGCCCTCTGGCGGGTTTCAGTTCATCTTTTATGAGTTGCGGCAGTAACTTGAAACAGTGTTCGTGTATGATATCAGCGGCACTTCCACTATCCACATATACTCTATGGATTTTGATATTCTTAACATAACCAGTAATGACTAACGGATTGTCCCCCTGCCAGTTGTCGGGCCTTGGGTCATTGACAGAAAAATTCAAACTCAAGGGACCAGCATCGTAATGCGTGTTTTCTCTACTGGCCTGACCAGGTTGCATCTGATTAGCATGGATAGCCAGAATTTCGAGAGCTTTACCTCCTGTTTTTTCTTCCTTCCTGCCTCTTTCGGCTTTCCTATCTGCCTCGAATTGTTCTCGTAGCTTTTTTGCCGTCTCTATTAAATTGCCTTTCAACTGTTTCTCCTCCATTTCCCGTTTTAGCATGGCACAATCGATGGTGTCATGAGCTCTGCTCTTGTGGTATTCGCAATATCGTTGTCTACTATCTGGGGCTTTACTTGTGGTGGTCTCCTTTACTGCAAAAATATCTGCGTTTTTGTGTCGGGATTCGTCTCCATAGGATGAATTGAATCGCCGTGAAGATTGACCATTCCTTGGGGGAAAATGGGAGTGATCTGATCGTCGGCTATGAGGATGATAACGATCATTCCGCCTAGGCTGGCTGTCTGTGGTTGCCTTGAGGTACTGTTGTTTCTCTGCGGTTCCTTCTTCCTGCCTGAGGAATCTCTCGACTCGTTCTTTCAATTCGTGCCGTGTCTGTGGAGGTCTCCCCAGGAATTTTCGAGACAGAGGGCCCGGAAATAATCCCCAATTGAACGCTCCCGTCACCATTCGATCATCCTGCCCCGGCACGTCTAACATAGCTCTGTTAAATCGTTTGAAGCAATCTTTCACGGATTCGCCTTCCCACTGTTTGCAACCCATTATAGCATGATTATCGCCCCTATATTTTCGTAGTTGCATGAAGTTTGTAAGGAATAACTGTTTCAACTGCTCGAAGTTGTATATACTGTTTGGTGCTAAGCTTTTAAACCATGCACCTGCATTCCCATCTAGCGTCGTTGGGAAATACGTACACCAGAAATGCTGGTCTAATTTTAGCGAAGTCATATGCCACTCATAAGTGTCAATGTGGCTGTCCGGGCATGTGGTTCCATTATATAATCCAAGAGCTTATATAATGGAACCATAATCCAAGAGCTCCTTGACAAAGGGAGAATGGGGTATCGTTATGGTAGGGATTGGGGTCAGCGTTTGCTGTTGGAATGGATGATAAAACGGTACAAATGGGTATTGCGGCGTTATGTATGGTGGGTTTATTATCGGAGGAGTAGGATAATTGTTTGTATAAAATGGTGTTGGGGTAAACTGGGTTGGAGGGGTAGGAAAGCTTACAAAGAAATTATGTGGGATGGTGGGTGTTGGAGACGGTGTTGACGGTGTTCCAGTGGCAAATGGTAGCGAGAATAGCGGTAGAATGTTCACTGAGACAGGGGTAGGCATCGAAATATTCGTCGTTGTAGATGGGATGAACGGGGGTGGGAACAACAGTTATGTCGCCAACGGCCCGACATGGAAGAGAGGATTAAAGTAGGTCAACGGTGGTGTCAATAGACTTGGCATCTGAGGCTGCCATGGAGATATCGTGGTCGTTGTTGCTGTAGACGTGACCGCCTGAGGTGCAGTCGCCGGAGTCGAGGGCGTAACTGCTCCTAGAGACATCATGGGGCGTACCGGGCTTCGATGGGCGTCGCCCTGCCGGTTGTCCGATGGTGTCGCCATTCAAGGTTGGGAGATCGTAGTTCTTTGTTCGTCACACAAACGGATGGCGCCAATGATGCAAACTAGTCCTTTGCCGAGATCGTCTGAGTGGTAAATCCTTGGACCTGAGCTCACAACAACGAAAACGATGTCAGTCGCACTCCGGGAGGCGATCGCGGGAGGGCGCTCCGACGGTTAAGTTAGTACGATGATCGGAGAAATTTTAGGTAAATCGGATGAGAGAGTGAGTATGTGATGATGATCTCACCGAGGGCGTGATCATCATATACCGTTATGCCTATGTGGGGACCATCTGTCAGTTGGTGGCGGATCTTTTTCTCATTGGACGATCGCCTGCTGTAAACTATGATTGGCCCATTCATCTGGCCAGGTGGTAGCCAGTGGACCACCTAGTCCGTTCATGGCTTAACGATCGTGCGATGATCGTTACAGGGTAATGCGTCATTTTATTATTGGTACACGTGGCAATCGGCTGTTTATGATCATCAAATCAGACGACGTCCAGCCAGGTGGGCCGCATGGTCCCTGGCGGCTGGCTGGCCGTCTAAGCGCTGGCGAGGTATGCTGCTGGCGTGCTGGCGAATTGTTGTATGTATCCGTATGATACACTATATATGTTTATATATATATATATATATATATATATATATATATATATATATATATATATATATATATATATATATATATATATATATATGTGTGTATATATATATATATATATATATATATATATATATATATATATATATATATATATATATATATATATATATATATATAGGGAGAGGATCAACATAGAACCCCATTTTATAAATAGAACCAATCTTCTAACCTTTGGATCAAGCAATCAATGGTTGTGATTAAAAGATGATTTTTGATTTAAATGAAATTAATCTTTTTCTTAAACTATATATATATATATATATATATATATATATATATATATATATATATATATATATATATATATATATATATATATATATATATATATATATATATATATATATATATATATATATATATATATATATATATATATATATAGGGAGAGGATCAACATAGAACCCCATTTTATAAATAGAACCAATCTTCTAACCTTTGGATCAAGCAATCAATGGTTGTGATTAAAAGATGATTTTTGATTTAAATGAAATTAATCTTTTTCTTAAACTAGATCTGGAAGGGTAAAATTGGTATTCATATTTTCATAAACACTTACCAAATCTAATTTCATATCTAGTTTCAGATATAGATCTGAGTTTTTCTCCTCTCACAAAGTTCAACAACAAAAAATCATTCTCTTTGATTTAAACCTCCTGCGATGCTCACTACCACCGTAAACTGCCACCATCATCACCGCCGATCGCCACCACAGTTGACAATCGCCACCATCGCCGCCAATCGCCACCATCGCCGTTGATCGCCACCATCTGTTGCTGCTCCGCTAGCTCGCCTACATCGTTGCTCCGGTGAAACACTATCATCTTGCCTCCTTCTCTTTCTCTCTGATCTGCGGTGAAACACCATCAGATTTACTGCCTTGCTTCCATCCTGATTTTAGTTTATGTTAACAGGTTTGAACATTTATGAACAATTTATCTTGAATGTTCATTAGTGAACATGTATAAACACTTCTCTATTGTTGACTTCTCTGGTGGTGCCGGCTGTTTAGTAGGTGGCTGGAGATGGTGACTCTTGGTCGGATTCCTTGTTAGAACAACTCTCATGTCCTTATCTCAGATTATCTTATTAACAGGTTTGAACAATTCTTACCAATTTATCTTGAATGTTCATTACTGAACATTTATGAATACTTCTCTATTGTTGACTTAAATCAGCAATATTGAGCTGATTCCAATCGATGTGCAGAGAACGAATACAGATCTGATTCCAATCGATGATCTGTTGAACACTTTTGTTAAATCGATGATCTGATTCCAATCGATGTTTTAGTCTTACATTTTTTAAGCTTTTTTACAATGTTAACATCATTAATGAACATATGATTGTTCAATATTGAACACTTTTCTATTGAACATTTTTGTTAAGTCGAATCTGAGGAAACAAATGAATGAACGGATTGTCTCATTGAATGTTCTTCAAATACGAATGTTCAGTAATGAACATCCCAATGTTCAGTAATGAACATCCTGATGTTCAGTAATGAACATTTATGGACACAACGTTAATTATTGACACGATTGTTTATTTTATACGATTGTTTTTAGTTCAATAATTAACATTTTTTTAATTATGTTCATTACATAACACAAGTACAAATTGCAGCAGAAGAGAAAAAAAAACGAAGAAGGAATTTGTGAAAGAGAGATTAGAGTTGGAGCTATACGATGCTTGGAATTACTTTTTTGTATAAATGTTCATCAATGAACATATAGTTGATATTTATGTCTGTTCATAACATTTATACATGTTCTGTTATGAATATTTATGAACATGGCAAAAATATTGGTTTTGTATCAATGTTCATTGATGAACATATGTTCATAAGTGAACATGAGAAAATGTATATAGGTGATATTTATGTTTGATCATAATACTCATACATTTTCAGTTATGAACATGACTAAAATCTTGGTATTTGTATTAATGTTCATCTATGAACGTGTGTGTATGAACATTTCTAAACAAGACTATTTTTTTGGGATTTTGAACATAACGTTCATTAACGAACATATACGTATGTTCATCAATGAACATATAAGTGCAATTTACCATCATACCCTTATCACCCTAATTTGATCTAACGGTGAAGGAGATGGTTCTATGGTTCTATGCATAAAAATGGTTCTATGTTGAACCCACCCCTATATATATATATATATATATATATATATATATATATATATATATATATATATATATATATATATATATATATATATATATATATATATATATATATATATATATATATATATATATATATATATGATGAAATAAAGTTTTATAATAAGAAAATTATTTATTTTATATAGTTGGCAAGAAAATAAATTTATTTTATATAGTTGGCAAGAAAATTATGATGTAAAAACTAATGGGAGAGAATATGAAGATGTACATGTTCGTTATAATATTTGAGACTAAAAACATTATATTTATTTACAATTACTATAAGAAATATAACAATGTTACAAAGTTAGAATATCTCCTTTATTAATTTTCTTCTATCTTTAGCATGATTATTTTCCATGATATAATTTGAAATCTGTAAAAAAAAAATATGTTGATTATAAATCAACTAAATATATAAAGAATCATAAGAATATTAATTGAATAATTAATTTGTTTTCAATTATTTATGTATACTTGCAATTTGTTTCATTAAATATATTATATTTCTAAAATTTAATTATATGTTTGGGGTATATTTTTGTTGTGATACGATAACATAAAACAAACGCAGCGGAAACAGAAATCTAAATCGTATTCAACCAGGATCACAGAATCATGCACACTTTTGTAACTGTAAAATCAAGAGGGTTCAAGACATACCTTTTAAATCTCAGATCTGATTTTGTTAGGATGACGAGAGCCCAAAGTAGAACTCCTCTAATGTAATCGCACCCAAGACAACGATCCAGCACCCGTTGATGTAGTATATACCTTTGCTTGAAGTTTTAGCACGTAATACCTAGGGTTTTGAAAGAAATCGGCCGTATACCGAGGGGTGGGAGGAGAGTGACGAAAATTAGGGTTTTGGCAGCCCTTACAACTCAGATCTAGGGTTGTATTTATAGTGCTCCTCATCCTTATCCCCTCCTTTGTGGATATTTCACTTTAGTCCTTTATCATTCTTAAGTTTCTAATTAATATACCTTTACTTTGGTATATTAATAAACTTAACCATTAAGTTTCTAATTAATATACCTTTACTTTGGTATATTAATAAACTTAACCCCTCAAGTTTATTTTCGATCTCTTTTAGCTAAATCGTCTCTTGCGTGTAACCCAAAAGGACCCTACTATTTATAATAATATTACCAACTTGTTATAACGATGGGCATATAACCAACAGTCTCCCACTTGCACTTGTTATAACAACTGTATGGTCTAATATTCATTAACCTAGTAAGGTGTATGTCATCCTAGACAAATGCCGTGTTCATCTAATGAAACAGCCCTTAGGCAAGTGATCAAATATTCCTTTGTTCTACAAGATATCCATATGAACGTCTGACATGGAATTCTGTCAGTCTCAAACATTCAAGATTATGTTTCCCGATAGAGATTTGTGATGACCACAACAAACTGCACTTATTGATTCTATATCAATTCAGTTCGAGTACGGCCGTACATTTGCTGTCAACACCAAATCATCGAGGGGCCCACGGATATCGCTTCTCCTGTTAGGGCAGAAGGAACAAATAAACTTTGACTACACGGATCTCGCCTACTCATCATGCCATATCTGGACATTCTCTGTATGGCTGCCAGTTACGGACAATGTTGGAGAAAACCAAGACATAACAGACTGCAGGACTAAGAATCAATGCATCTCCGCTTGAAGAATATAAGATATTACCATCTTAGAATTACTCGTGACACATTCCATGAAGTAATCTCTAAGTACAGGTTACTCCAATACTTAATCCCTATTAAGTACACATGAGAATTAGCGCATCTCTATGCTATGTCCATCTCTATGGACAATTTACTAATTCCTCATGTCAGCCTTGAATCAATACTTACTCCCAAAAGTATGACCGACTGTAGACGTTTTGAATAATAAAAATAATTATTCAGGAAGTCAATAAAACATGCAAAATTGGAACACAATGATAAACTAATGAAATGACTGCCTTCATGCATATATTAAGTTCTCCACATAATAATCTTCAAAACAAATAGAGTTTCACATTGCTTGAGTTCCAAACACAAATCAAACTAAATTAAATACACTTAAACCAACTCATTTGCAAATCTAATGCCCATCGACCTAGTATGAGAATCATGCTTGGCCTGAGATAACGGTTTAGTGAATGGATCAGCAAGATTATCTTCTGATGTAACTCTACTAATCGTGATGTCTCCTTCTTCAACGAGCCTCCGGATATAATGGTACTTCCGGTGTATATGCCTTGTGCGCTTGTAAGCTCTGGGTTCTTTCGCTAAGGCGACTGCACCCTCATTGTCACAGAAGATCTCAACTGGACCATCAATGCTAGGAACAACACCGAGATCCCTGATGAACTTCTTCATCCACATGGCTTCCTTTGCAGCTTCATTAACTGCAATATACTCAGCCTCTGTTGTCGAATCAGCTACTGTTTCTTGCTTGGTACTCTTCCAAGTTACTGCCCCACCATTCAGTAAGAACACGAATCCTGACTGCGAACAGGAGTCGTCTCTATTGGTTTGGAAGCTAGCATCACTATAACCACTTACAGTGAGTTCTTCCATGCCCCCATAGACCAAGAACACTTCCTTCGTCCTCTGAAGATACTTAAGAATGTTCTTGACTGCGGTCCAATGATTTTCACCAGGATTGGCTTGATAACGACTCGTCATACTCAAGGCACAAGAGACGTCAGGCCTTGTACATAACATGGCATACATGATCGATCCCATTGCTGAAGCATATGGGATTCGACTCATTCTTTCTCGTTCATCACTAGAACTAGGACATTGGTCTCTACTCAATGTCATACCACGTTGCATAGGCACGAATCCTTTCTTGGGATCTTACATCTTGAATCTTTTCAAGATTTTGTCTATGTATGTACTCTGGCTTAAACCAATGAGTCGCCTAGATCTATCTCTATAGATCTTTATACCAAGTATGTATGCCGCTTATCCCAAGTCTTTCATAGCGAAACAATCCCCAAGCCAAGTTTTAACACTTTGCAACATTGGGACATTGTTTCCTATGAGTAGTATGTCATCAACATACAGCAAAAGGAAGACAACAGCACTCCCACTAGCTCTGACATATACACATGGCTCATCTTCACTTCTCGAAAATCCAAATTCTTTGATTTTCTCATCGAAGCAAATATTCCAGCTGCGAGATGCTTGTTTGAGTCCATAAATCGACTTCACAAGTTTACACACTCTATTGGGGTATTTGGACTGTACAAAACCCTCTGGTTGTGTCATATACACATCTTCTGAAAGTTTTCCGTTAAGGAAAGCAGTTTTTACATCCATTTGCCATATTTCGTAGTCATAAAAGGCTGCGATGGCAAACAATATCCTGATAGATTTAATCATTGCCACTGGTGAAAAAGTTTCCTCATAATCAATCCCTTAGGTTTGAGTATAACCCTTTGCCACCAGTCTGGCTTTATATGTGTGTACTTTTCCATCCATGTCTGTCTTCTTCTTGAAGACCCATTTACACCCAACTGTTTTAAGGCCAGGTGTTTGATCAACCAAGTTCCAAACTTGGTTATCATCCATGGATTTCATCTCGCTCTCCATAGCCTCCTTCCATTTGGCAGCATCTGGGCCTGCCATTGCTTCCTAATAGCTGGTAGGTTCATCGTCACCTACCATTGACTCATCACCTTCAATAATATGTAAGCCATAAAATTCAGGTGCATGACGTACTCTATCAGATCTCCGGACAGGAGGTGGAGGTATGTCAGATTCCCCAGCTGTACTTGGCTGAGGCTCAACAGGTTTTTCAACCTCTGATTGAGAGCTAGTGCCAACATCAGGTCCTTTATTGGTTGGTTCTTGAATCTCCTCAAGATCAATTTGGCTCCCACTGGCCTCTTGGTGTATCAGCTCCCTCTCTCGGAAGACTGCCCTTCGTGCAACAATCACCTTGTTTTCAGAAGGTTTGTAAAACAAATACCCAAAAGAACTAGCAGGATAACCAATAAAGTAACACCTCTCTGATCTGGGTTCTAGTTTGTCGATGGCTTCACGACGGACGTAAGCCTCACAACCCCAGACTTTCAAATGCGCCAATGAGGGTTTAGTCCCATTCCATATTTCAGAGGGTGTCTTGCTGACCTTCTTAGTTGGTATAAGGTTCAGGACTTTTGCTGCAGTCTCCAAGGCATAGCCCCAGAAACTGATTGGAAGCGTAGCACGACTCATCATGGACCGAACCATATCAAGTAATGTTCGGTTCCTCCTCTCAGCTACACCATTATGTTGTGGTGTTCCGGGAGGAGTCAGCTGTGAAACAATTCCACAGTTCCCCAGATGATCGCAGAATTCTTGACTAAGATATTCTCCACCCCTGTCGGATCGGAGGATCTTAATCCTTTTGCCCCGTTGATTCTCTACTTCGTTCTGAAACCTTTTGAACACCTCGAAGGTTTCAGACTTATGTTTAATCAAATAAACATACCCATATCTGCTGAAGTCATCAGTAAATGTGACGAAGTACCTTTCTCCATGTCTTGTGGCTGATCTGAACGGTCCACACACATCAGTGTGTATGAGGTCCAACAGATCCTTGCCTCTTTCAAAGTTCCCTGTGAATGGCGCTTTTGTCATCTTGCCTAATAAACAAGACTCACATACATCATCAGACTTGAGGTCGAATGATTCCAAAATCCCATCCTCTTGGAGTTTGGCGATGCGTTTCTTGTTTATATGGCCAAGTCGACAATGCCATAGACATGATTTATCCAATACACTTTTGGATGTATCTGAATCAACATTTAAGATTAAGCTATTATTTCTTCTAATGCTCACGATAGTTTCATAAATACCATTTGTAGGACATGCTTTAAAGTAAAGACAATCATTTTTGAAAACCAAAATATTTCCATTATCAAAACCAAAATCAAAACCGTCTCGATACAAAGCACTAAAAGAAATAATGTTTCTAGCCATTTCTGGCGAATAGCAACAATCTAATAAATTAATAGAAAATCCAGTAGAAAGAACGAGCTCGTAATCCCCAATCCTCTTGACAACAGCCGTATGTCTGTTGCCCATGATCAGGTCAAGCTCCCCATGCCTTAACTTCTTACTTCTTCTTAGTCCCTGCACATCAGAGCAAATGTGAGTACCACATCCTGTGTCTAGGACCCATGAATTAGTAGTAGAAGTATTATGGAGTTCTATCATGTATATACCTGAGGTACCAGACACTTTGGGCTTGATCTTCTTGATCTCCTCCAGGTATTTAGGGCAGGTTCGCTTCCAGTGTCCCTTTTCTCCGCAGTGGAAACAAATGGCCTCATCAGGGTTTGGTGATGGCACTATCATAGAACCAGCCTTGCCCTTGTTGCTAAGGGTTGGAGTTGGGGTTACCAACTTGACCCTTCCCTTTGCCTTTAGGCTTCTTGGCTTTCCTTTTCTTGATTGCCCCTTCCCTGATTGCCAATACCGGAGCCGTGGAGCTGGAGTTCTTATATTTAGACATATTTTCCTCGGCAGTTTTTAGCATGCCGTGTAACTCCATTATGGTATTTTCCAATCCATTCATATTAAAATTTAGTGTGAACTGACTGAATGTACTGCTCAGCGAGTGGAGGATGATATCCGTAACCAATTGCTGAGCGATCGGAAATCCAAGTCGCTCCAATCTGTCAACGTACGCTTTCATCTTAAGCACGTGTGCACTGACAGCGGTTCCCTCCTGCTGCTTGCAATCTAGTAGGGAGATCATAGTGTCATATCGTTCCTGTCTAGCCTGCTCTTGGAACATTTCCTTGAGCTGGTCGGCCATGTCAAACGCCCCAGCGGTCTCGAAACTCTTTTGGAGTTCCGGAACCATGGTCGCCAACATGAGACAAGCAACCTCATCCGACTGATCTTTATGCTTTTGCCAAGCATCCCTAACAGCTCTAGTTGCATCATCAGCTGGAGCCTCAGGAAGAGCTGTGTCCAGGACCCATTCTTTCTTATCATACAGGAGGGCGATCCGAAGGGAACACATCCAGTCCAAGTAGATGGATCCGGTCAGCTTATCCTTGGAGAGGAGTTGCATTAGTGAGATATTTGTAGCCGAATTCGAATTTCCATTTGTGTTTGGAGCCATCTATACGAAAAGTAGATTTAATTAGTTTGATTAATCCTTAAAAAATTAATTACCCAAAACAATAATTTTACTTAAGGCTAGAATCCATATTTCACTTCTGGTGGTGAAGAGGTATGCCGTAGTCACCCCCAAAACTTATTTAGGTAGGCAATACTCTTTGCCAACTTCAATCTCTATGAAGCTTCTAGATCTCTCGGGATTCACTGAATCTAATCAATGGCATGTTTAATCTCATCATGCTCATCCTCTCTCCCGTGACGGGTATGCCGCGGATCACGAGTTTGGATGGTAAATCGACCACGAAGGACCCACGTGACACCCGACCCATGATTCATGAGTTATCGCGAGTATCACATCATTTTGGACGAGTCCAATCCGACGCGTTGGCTATAGCACTTCCCACGCCGGAAGGGCCCGGTTAAATGTGTGGTTCTTTATGGGTAGCATGAGATTTACATTTTCATAAAACGGGATTTTGTTTCGTTTTGTTAAAACATTTTAACCTTTTAATTGGCATAAGGGTCAATTTAAACTTTTAAAACTGGTTTGAAATTGCCAATTTGACTTTTGAAAAATTCTATTAACTTTTAACAAATTTTTCTTACTTGTGTATTTTCAGTAATACTTTTATCTTGAAACACTGTTCTATCAAACCCTTTCGGTAACTCCACTCAATAAAATGTGACAGGCGGTGAGGGTGGTAAGCAATGAATGCTATTTAAAAACCGACCTCATTAGGAATCAAAGAGACCTCCTTCAACCTTCTACACATTTAGAGTAGGTGAGCCTAGTCACGGTCTGACCAATGTTTTTATTTTAAGTTATACATATAGATACAATTCTAATATATATATCATTTAAAATTTTAAGTATTCTTTGAAAATTATGTTTAACTATTAATTCTATTAAACACGCAAGGATGCAGTGTTAATAATTAATTTAAACAATCATTCATTAAATTTTGAAGCATTTTAAACTTTGTGTTTAGCTATTAATCCTATTGAGCAAGCAAGCATTCTATGTCAATGATTAATCTAAACAATCATACAATACTAAAATCACCATTTTATAACAAGAAATTTGATTTCAGAAAATAAAACATCACGACCGCCGCGACGCGAAACACGAGAAAATGCGACGCGGTAATTAAAAGAAACCGATCATGACAAGAACGACGCGGCGCGGAACACTAGGAAACGCGACGTGGCAAAACCCTAATGATCGTAACTTTAGAAAAACCCGCGACGCGATATTTCAAGTACCGCGGCGCGGACGTCGATCAGATTCGATAAATCAGAAAAAAAAAACGATTTTTAACAATTTTAATCGAATCAAAACAGTACAAAATCATGATAAAGCGGCTCTGATACCACTGTTGTGATACGATAACATAAAACAAACGCAGCGGAAACAGAAATCTAAATCGTATTCAACCAGGATCACAGAATCATGCACACTTTTGTAACTATGAAATCAAGAGGGTTCAAGACATACCTTTTAAATCTCAGATCTGATTTTGTTAGGATGACGAGAGCCCAAAGTAGAACTCCTCTAATGTAATCGCACCCAAGACAACGATCCAGCACCCGTTGATGTAGTATATACCTTTGCTTGAAGTTTTAGCACGTAATACCTAGGGTTTTGAAAGAAATCGGCCGTATACCGAGGGGTGGGAGGAGAGTGACGAAAATTAGGGTTTTGGCAGCCCTTACAACTCAGATCTAGGGTTGTATTTATAGTGCTCCTCATCCTTATCCCCTCCTTTGTGGATATTTCACTTTAGTCCTTTATCCTTATTAAGTTTATAATTAATATACCTTTACTTTGGTATATTAATAAACTTAACCATTAAGTTTCTAATTAATATACATTTACTTTGGTATATTAATAAACTTAACCCCTCAAGTTTATTTTCGATCTCTTTTAGCTAAATCGTCTCTTGCGTGTAACCCAAAAGGACCCTACTATTTATAATAATATTACCAACTTGTTATAACGATGGGCATATAACCAACAATTTTGCCAACTATAGAAACTTAGGTTGTAAGAATTGTGGAGTTTGGGTTAGATAAGATAATTGAATCATAGATGAGGGGCTTAAGGGTTAACATGGGAAACTATAGGGGCTGAATTATCTTTTTCTTGAAATCTCCTTTGCTTTTGATGTGGGCTAGAGAAGGAAACGTGCGACCGAGTGTTCCCTCCTCGCAACCCTACGTCGTCGAACCCTTGCAGTCCAAAAATCTAGTCGTGCATCCCATTTCCCTTCCTCATTCCATTAGCGACCAACGCCCTGTTCCCGAGTTTCATTAAAGAAAAGAAAGGAAAGGAAAGGAAAATATGGAGAGAAAAGAAAAGGAGGGAAAAGAAAGGATTAATCACTTTTGTGTTCCCGAGTCCAGCGAAGCAAGTTTGTTACTGAAATCAATAACAAAAAGAACAAATCCAAGGACAAAATAAGAAACGCAGCAACAAATCCAATAGAAGACGCAGCATCAGTTGGTGATCACGACCAGAAGGATAAATGGAGATTGAATAAATAATAAAAGAAGAAAGAAGAAAAGAATGAACACGGTCAATTGAATAAAGAAGATAGTTCACATTGCAAAACTTATGAAGCAGTAGGATACAGCAACACAGAGCGAATAAAGAATAAAATAATCAACTCGCAAAGGAGAAGAATATACCTGGTGCAGGAAGACGATCCTCCAAGTAGAAAACGCTGTTGCCGTTGCTGGAGATTGAATATGATGCATGTTGACAGAGGGGCAACGTCTAGTTTATAATAGGGTTGAGGGGCAAATATGTCAAAGTTATTGGATAACATCGGGAGGTGATTTCTTTCTCTCCAAATCCCCCCGATTTGGGAGGAAAGGTTGGAAGGATAAACATCCTCTCTAATTGTTGAGTGTGAAGCCACTCTTGTGCTTTGTCAAAGTAGCTGCAGAAAATTGATATGAAGTTAGGTGAAGTTTTTTCAAAGTTAGGTGTGGCTGCTTCTTTCTTTGAATTAAACATTCTCATTTTCACATTGATACAAATGTATATAAATAGAGGCATTCAGTTGAGAACATTTGTAACACACCACACAAAAAAAACACAGAAGTAATAAACCTTCATTGTTACCCACCGTGGACGTAGGTCAGTTTTGGACCGAATCACGTTAAATGCTTGTGTTCTTAATTTGTGAGCCGAGTGTGTGAGTTTCGTGTTCGTATGATAAGTGTCTCGATCCTAACAAGTGGTATCAGAGCATTGGTTTAGCTCCAGAGGGTGATTTTCTGTTTTTTGGTTGGAATTTTTTTTGTCTCAAAAACGATTTTGGTGTACGCCGTTGGAAAGGTCTCATTCCGCAGATTTTGAAAATATATTTTTTTGGATTTTTTGACCGTCGGAAGACCTCCAAATCACCGGTCAAAGTTGGTCAAAACTCGCCGGAAAGTTGGCCGGAAAAACCAGTTCACCGGAGAAGACGACACTGTAGCACCGGAGTTTCGCCGGAGAAGACGACACTGTAGCGGTACTGTAGCATATTTTGAAAAACTCATATTTGGCCCCTGAAGTTCCATAAATTTGCAAAACAGGTCCTGAAGGTCCAGAAAATTGCAAAACAGGTCCTGAAGGTCCAAAAAAAATTGAAAAACAGGTTCCTGAAGGTCCAGAAAATTGCAAAACAGTCCCTAAAGTTCCAGAAAATTGCAAAAATGGTAGAAGATAGTAAAATCAAAATTGACAAGTTTGATGGAACCGATTATGGATTTTGGAAGATGCAAATTGAAGATATGTTGTATCAGAAAAGTTTGCATTTGCCTATATTGGGCAAACAACCGGATGACATGTATGATGAAGAATGGAAGTTGTTGGATCTCCAAGCCTTGGGTGTAGTTAGGCTTTCATTGGCAAAGAGTGTTGCATATAACATTGTCAATGAAACAACTACTTATGGAGTATTTAAGGCTTTGTCCAACATGTACGAGAAGCCGTCCGCTTCAAATAAAGTTTTCCTCATCAAACAACTGGTTAACACCAAGATGAAGGAAGGCATGTCGGTTACCGCTCACATAAACGAGTTTAACTCGATTATTTCTCGTTTAGCCTCAGTTGCAATAAAATTTGAAGATGAAGTACAAGCGCTCCTCCTTTTATCATCTTTGCCCGATAGTTGGTCAGTCACAGTCACAGCTGTTAGTAGTGCATCCGACACTATCAAACTCACTTTCGAGAGTATTCGTGACTTGATTGTAAATGAAGATATCAGACGGAGAAGCAATGGTGAGACTTCTAGTTCTAGTTCTCTATTGCATACAGAAAGTAGAGGAAAAAGAAACGAAAGAGGACGTAATCGAGGCAGATCAAATTCCAGAAAAAGGGGACAGTCAAAAACCAGAAAAGACATTGAATGCTGGAATTGCAAAGAAAAAGGTCACTTTAGAAGCCAATGCCCAAAACCATAAGCTGAAAAGAAAGAAGTAAACAATGTATGCTCTGAAGAATCAGGAGATTTTCTCATATGTTGTGTTGAGAATTCAGCAGAATCCTGGATTATGGATTTAGGTGCTTCTTTCCATGCCGTCTCATGCCCAGATATGGTCAAGAACCTACAAACAGGTGCTCTTGGCAAAGTTCGTCTGGCCGATGATCAAGTGCTTGATATTACGGGTATCGAAGACGTAGATTTGAAGACCTCCTTAGGAACCACATGGACATTGAAAGATGTCAGGGTTATTCCAAACTTAAGGAGAAAGTTTATTTCAGTTGGTAAGTTGGATGATGAAGGGTTTGATGTTTACTTTGGGGGTGGACAATGGAAAGTGATTAAAGATGTTGGCTCAGAAAGGGAAGTTTCCGTAACCACCAATCCGAGTCCATCTAATTTATGGCACCAACGACTCGGACACATGAGCGATAAGGGATTAAAGATGTTGGCTCAGAAAGGGAAGTTTCCAGACTTGAAGAAAGTTGAAACTGAATTTTGTGAATCTTGTGTTCTCGGGAAACAAAAGCGGGTTACTTTTGTAAAAACAGGGAAGACACCAAAAGCTCAGAAGTTGGAGCTTGTTCACTCGGATGTATTTGGACCAACACCAGTTTCATCTCTAGGAGGCAAAAACTACTATGTAACCTTTATTGATGATTCAACACGCAAGGTATGGGTCTATTTTCTTAAAAATAAATCTGATGTATTTGATACTTTTAAGATATGGAAATCTGCTGTTGAAAATGAAACTGATTTGAAGGTAAAATGCCTGAAGTCGGACAATGGTGGTGAATACATAAGCAAGGAGTTTGTTGACTACTGTGCCAAGCAAGGGATAAAGATGATCAAGACAGTCCCCAGAACCCCTCAGCAAAATGGTGTAACTAAGAGAATGAATAGAACTTTGAATGAAAGAGCTAGAAGCATGAGGTTAAATGCCGTTTTACCTAAGACATTCTAGGCTGATGCAGTGTTAACACTGCAGCCTACTTGATCAATCGTTCACCGTATGTTCCCTTGGATTTTAAATTGCCGGAAGAAATGTGGCAAGGGAAGGAAGTAAGTCTCAAACACCTAAAAGTCTTTGGTTGTACTGCTTACAGTTTGTTAAAAGATGGTGACAGGGATAAACTTGATTCAAAGACCAAGAAGTGCACATTCATTGGTTATGGGTCAGACGAAATGGGGTACAGGCTTTGGGATAGTGAAACCAGAAAGGTAATCCGAAGCAAGAATGTCACCTTTAACGAAACTGAGTTATACAAAGACAGAAACAACAAAAGTCAAGAAGTTCAGAAGAAGTATGTTGAATTTGAAGGTGTTGAAAAGAAGAAAGAAGCTTCAGTCGAAATCTCTGAATCTGGGGATGATTCAACTGAAAGTGGGAGCTCAGAGGATAATTCTAGTAATGATTCTGAAGATGAAGAAACCAGTTATCCAACTCCAGAATCCCTAGTCACACCTCAATTTCAACCAAGAAGATCTTCTAGAGTCATCAGACCACCACAAAGATACTCACCATCTGTCAACTACATTCTTTTGACAGAAAATGGTGAACCCCAATGTTACTCTGAAGCTATGGGGTTGAAAGATTCATTGCAGTGGGAGCTAGCAATGAAAGATGAAATGAAGTTGCTTGAGAAGAACAAGACCTGTCACTTAACAAAGCTTCCAGTTGGGAAGAAGGCTCTTCAAAACAAATGGGTTTTCAGGGTCAAGGATGAACATGATGGTACCAAACGGTACAAAGCAAGATTAGTAGTCAAGGGCTTTCAACAGAAAAAGGGAATCGATTTCAATGAAATATTCTCTCCAGTAGTGAAGATGACCACTATCAGACTTGTTCTCAGTATTGTAGCAGCAGAAGGTTTGCATCTAGAGCAACTAGATGTCAAGACAGCTTTTTTACATGGTGACCTAGATGAAGACATTTACATGACACAACTAGAGGGTTTTCAGATTAAAGGCAAAGAAAACTTGGTGTGTAAATTAAAGAAGAGCTTGTATGGTCTGAAACAAGCGCCGAGACAATGGTATTTGAAGTTTGATAACTTCATGAGAAGAGTTGGTTACAAGAGATGTGACAATGACCATTGTTATGTCAAGAAGTTTAAGGGTTCTTATATCATTCTACTACTCTATGTAGATGATATGTTGATTGCAGGCTCAGACATGACAGAGATCAAGAAGTTAAAAAAAGCAAATGTCTGAAGAATTCGAGATGAAAGACTTGGGAGCTGCAAACCAAATACTTGGGATGAGTATTTTCAGAAACAAAGAAGATGGCTCTTTGACACTCTGTCAAGAGAAGTACATTGAGAAAGTGTTAGAAAAATTCAGCCTTAAAGATGCCATGATCAGAAGCACACCCTTGGGAAGTCACTTTAAGCTTTCTAAAGATCAATCACCCAAATCAGAAGAAGACAAAGCAGAAATGACTAAAGTTCCTTATGCATCTGCAGTTGGTAGCCTCATGTATGCAATGGTATGCACGAGACCAGATATTGCTCATGCAGTGGGAGTTGTTAGTCGATTTATGTCCAATCCGGGGAGAGAACATTGGGAAGCAGTTAAATGGCTGCTAAGATATTTGAAGGGGACTTCAAAAGTGGCATTGCATTTTAAAGGGAAAGATGTAATTCTGAAAGGTTTTGCAGATGCAGACCTTGGTGGTTGCAAAGACTCATACAAAAGCACTACCGGGTATGTCTTTACAGTGAGAGGCACTGCAGTGAGTTGGATGTCTAAACTCCAGAAAAGTGTTGCCCTTTCAACCACAGAAGCAGAGTATATGGCAGTTGCTGAAGCAAGCAAAGAGCTTATATGGTTGAAGAACTTTCTCGAAGAACTTGGCAAGGAACAAGTTGATTGTGCACTATTTTGTGATAATCAAAGTGCAATACACCTTGCAAAGAATCCAGTCTTCCATTCGAAGACAAAGCACATACAGCTGAGATATGACTTCATCAGAGAAAAAATTAATGATAGCATTCTGAAGTTGAAGAAGATCAAAGGAACTGAAAATCCAGCTGATATGTTGACTAAGGTTGTTACCTTAGAGAAGTTGAAGCTCTGCATAGCTTCAACTGGCCTTCAGGCTAATTGAAGAGAAGGCTAGGCTAACTAAGAAGAAGCTAAGATTGAAAGTGTTTTTTGGAATGCACAGTTGAAGCACAGGTGAAGATTGTTCCGTGGCTTCAAGTGGGAGATTGTTGAGTATGAAGCCACTCTTGTGGTTTGTCAAAGTAGCTGCAGAAAATTGATATGAAGTTAGGTGAAGTTTTTTCAAAGTTAGGTGTGGCTGCTTTTTTCTTTGAATTAAACATACTCATTTTCACATTGATACAAATGTATATAAATAGAGGCATTCAATTGAGAACATTTGTAACACGACACATAAAAAACATAGAAGTAATAAACCTTCCTTGTTACCCACCGTGGACGTAGGTCAGTTTTGGACCGAACCACGTTAAATGCTTGTGTTCTGAGTGTGTGAGTTTCGTGTTCGTATGCTAAGTGTCTCGATCCTAACACTAATCCCTCCTTTGCTTTCCGAATCCTTCCCAGAAAAAACTCGGGAACGCTGATTTTGTTTCCTTTCTTTCCACATCCCTCACCTTCCCTCCATAAGTCATACTCGGGAACAAGGCACAAATGTTTGTGAGAGAGCCGGAGAGACAGAAAGCTACAGTAAGAGAAGGAGGAATGGGGAGGAGAAAGCCGAAATTTTCTGTGATGATGTCGCGATAGGTTTCAACGGAATCGGGTCTAACCGTTTTCTTCCACATCGAAATTCGACCCTGCAATTGGTCGTCGGAAAACAAGCGGACCCCTAATTTTGTACCGTTGGAGTTCGATAATCAGGTAATGGTTCTTATATAAAGAAATTAGGTTTGTGATATTGGTTGATAGACATGTTTTTGAGATTGAAATAGAAAATCGGAACAAACAAAAGGTATGAAAATATGGTGTATGATTTTGTTTTGAATTATATATATTACCACTTTATAGTATTTATCCAAATAGAAAATCAGAACAACCGGACCCCTGATTTTTTTGTTTTATGTTTTTTTTTTCTTCTTTCTGATTTGTTTTTATGTTTTCTGATATTGGTTATAGGTTTTCAAGATGCTCCATATTTGATTTTCTTCAAGATGATTCTACATGATATGCTTCAGTATGCACCGTATAAAGGTTTGAATTATCATCCATTGACTGGATTGAATTAGGATGCATTATTCGTATTTTCTTTTTGGTTTTATTTAGATTTGTGTTTGAGGATGTTTTTGTGTTTTATGATCCGCTTTAAAAAATTTCATTGACGGATTTGTGTTTGGGGTTTCATAGAAAGCTAAAACATTGGTAAATGTTGATCGATTTTACATTTTTGGGGCTAATAACTTGTTAAATTTTCACAAATTTGTGTTTGGGGGCATTTTTCTGTACAATGAACTTACATAACTAATATTGTACTATGAGTTTATTTCTGAAAAAACTAACCAATTACTGTTTTTGATTTACATAATACAGAAAAAACATTGTATCTACACACACACAAATATGTGGAAGAATAATTATTAAGTTTTGATTTACATAATACAAAAAAAGAAAGTTACCTGTTGAACAATACAAGAACCCTTGCAAAAGGAGTAGACAATATGGGGAACAAACAATATTTGCAGGAGCAGTAGAGAAATAGAGAAGAAGGAATAAACGGGAGACAATGATTTTTGGTAAATTTAGCCCTACAGGAACATGTATAATCGTATATATTTGTGGGGTAAGGATGGAAACAATTAATCCTATATTTGTGGGATAAATATGGAAACAATTAAAGTTTAAATGCTTATATCAATTAAAGATTAACTCGTTGTATTATTTTTAAGTAACTTATAGATGGCTTTTTTGAATAACTTTGCAAAGTTTGTTTAATATCGTATTATACCTGATTTATTCATGTCAATATAGATTGTGATTTTCCGGAACTTTCAAATACGTAATATTAGAAACAAACTTATAGAATTGGATATAGAACTTTAGAATTGGATAAATGGGTTGAGTTCATGCGAGACCATCAAATTTTGTGAGACATGGGGACAAAATCAGCACCATCCATTTGAATTATCCTGCAGCTCAGATTAATTGATCAATTTTCATTAAAAACACGGTGGCAATTTTGAAATTATAAGGAACTTCTGGATTAGTGAAAAAGGTGGAAGGGCCAATTGGTAATTTCCCCTTTCTTATTTCCTTGATCAGTGAAATCGTATTCTCCTTCTCCTCCGACCATCTTTGACGTAAAACCCTTGTTCAAGAAATCGATCGAAGCAACTGATTCTTGAAACGAAAATGATCGAAGCTACGGATCCAGGATCTATTATCGAAGGAATGGACATTTCATCACTGACCGATAAGCAAGGCATTCACATTCTAGTTCGTGAAAAATCGTTTTCTTTCACTACTGTTCTAACTTTTTTTTGCTAATAACCTGAAATCCAATTCAAGAATACAGTTTTTCGACCTTATGTTCTAATCAAAACCTAATGTAATGTTAATTTGAATCATATGTAACGATAAGCTACAGATTCACATTCTAGTTTGATTAATCCTTTTCTTTTGCTACTATGTCAATTTTTTCTGCTAAAACCCTAAAATCTCATTCAAGATTACATTTTTCTCAACCTAATGATACTATACTTCTAATCAAAACCTAATGTAAGGGTAACCCAACTGATTGATATGTCTCTAGCAAAAAAAAAACAAGGGTTAAATTGAATGTTTTACACACACTTTTTGTATTTTCAACCATAGGACACATATATAGGGAGAACCTGTTTTAGATTCTAAAAAAGGTTTGGAGATGTTTCAAATCAAAGTAACAGAAAGAATAGGAAATGAAGAAAAATGAAGTGTTCAATTGTTTGAAATAGATTTTGTTAACTATTTATCTTTTTATATATTGTGTTAAAGGTAATGGTATGTAAGATGGTGTTAATGTATATTCTTGTAGAGTTAGATGGAAGAAATAGCAATATCCTAACTTTTTTTTTTTTTTTTTTTGCATATTATAGCATTGTACTTCCAGGTTTTGCTCTATAAGGACAATATACTCTATAAAATCTACGAAACAGATGACAATATATTTTTCTTCAAACTTTTGTGAAATGGAAAATGGTGTGAAGGTTCATTTGGTAGATGTAGGAAATAACAATATAGTTCCATCTTTTTAGTACTATAGCATTGTACTTCCAACTTTTTCTCTATCAGGGGCAATATACTTTGAAAAATGCACAAACGAGATGACATTGTGTTGTTCATTAACTTTTTTTGAACTGGGAAAATGTGCCAATTTTCATTTTCTTATACTTTAAGAAATACAAAAACCAGATGACAATTTGCAATTTATATATCCATCTTGATTATTTTTTTAATTAGATATAGGAACATGTTTAAGTTCAATAAGATGGTAAATTGTTTTGTTCTAGAACTCTAAACTAAAATTTCTTTAAGTACATGTATATGAAAGTTTGTTTAGTTTAAAATCCAAAAAACAATGATTTGTATGCTAAAATTCTATGTACTATTCTAACAGAATATTCATATAGTATTTTCTAAAAATGAGTCTATAGACTTTGAATATAACACTTATAGAATTTAAAAGTTGTTGTTGTACTTGAAAATTTGATGCAGGGGTATCAAACATAATGACTAAAGAAAAAGCTAGAAGACCTATTGAAACAAATGTCAAAGGTATATCATTAAAAGGAATATTGTATTGTTAATGAAAACCAAAATGTCTGCTTGAATGTGCAGAAATCAACAATGAAAATAAAAAGCTTATCCAAGTGTAAGTCAACACATCAATGATGATAACACCAATAAGAATGATGATGGTAAGTTAAACTTAAATATAAATTCTAGAGTTTTGTTTTTTTTACAAATAATAGCTTCTAATTCATCACAACTCTGCCATGATATCTAATTTTTTATATTCTATTGTAATATTTTTCAATTATAGGGAAAATACTAGATTAACAAGACTTAAAAAAAGAAAAGAGATTGAAATCTCATTTGAAAATAAGCCTGAAGGTAATCTAAAACACTTTAATTCGTTTTTTATGCTTTTAATCTAGTAGAATATTTACTAATATATTCATTTTCTACAGATAAAATTCATGAAAGGAAGAAAAAGAAGAAACCAAGACAGAATGTTGGAATGAAAAAGAAGAATAAGTCTCAAAAGAAATTAGATGACGATAAAAGGAAAGGAAAGAGAAAATTGAAATCGAAAAAAATCCAAAGGAGGTAAAGCAAAGAAGAAGCAAAAAAGACTTGGAAAGCGATATACAATAGCTTACCGTCAATACATACTAGAATGAAACCGATGGCACTTTTCGAAGTTGTGAGCCATCTAACTCCACAACAAAAGGAATGTGTTATTCAGATGGGATTTAAATCATTATTGAGGTTAAAAGTAGAGAAAATTCCACTAAAGTTGTCTCGATACGTCCTTTCCCAATATGATGATGATGATCATTGCATAATATACATAATTTGTATTGTTCTTCTTTTGTGATAAATTATAATATTCTAATAGAATAGACTTATAAGATTTTTTTACAGTGTACAATTTTCTAATAGAATGATGCAATATGTTTATCAGGTATTTATGCGGTTATATGCAATGAATTTATAGAATGTTGTAATTAAATATATATAACATTGATATTCTAGTGTTTATTACATACTTAAAAATCTATTTATATTAATAGTATTTTTATGCAGGTCAAATAAATACAATGATCAAGTCAAAAGCAAGAAGAACAATCGAAAGTCTAACCAAAACAGACAATTAAGGGACTCCAGAGAATAATGTAGGAGAAGGGAATGAGGGGAATGATACAAGAGAAGGAAATGTGGGGAATGATGCAAGAGAAGGAAATGAGGGAACAGTTGAAAGCATAACTGAATGTTTCATTAAAATATTGCATTTTTTGGTCCAAAATGAAATACCATTGTATATTTTGTATAAAAACCATTTTGTTGCAAAACAAGTGTTAGAAATGATATTTTTCAAAACTTGATATGTTTAAACTCATTATATTTTGTTGTACTTAGTGTTTAATATGAGGTTCATGTGACATTTAAACATTAACATTATATTTTTGTAGTGTTTTTTTAAATAGGTATGAACAATGGTTGTCACTTATGGTTGAATGATGTTTACTGTTGGGTAAAACACCTGGTATTATTGGTATGGTTTGTGATATGATACACTTGGTACTAATGTAATGTTTTGTAATGGAATTGTCGTATATGATGTTTTGTATAATATAGTCATTATTCTTATAGAATATTTCACATGTAACTCTATTTCTTTTTAGAATATTTTACATGAACATTCAATGATATGTTGTACATTATTCTGTTAGAATATTATAGATATCTACATTGATTTTTTAGAATATCACACATAGAAGCATTATGTTAAAAATACTTATTATTCTAAAAAGATCCTTACATATATGTTTATGAAAAACAACACATAGTCATTATTCTTATATAGTATTCTACATGTATTGATAAAATGCAACTTTATTTTTTAGAATATTCTACATGTACAATTAATGATATGTTGTATATTATTTTGTTAGAATATTATAGTTATTTACATTGATTTTTTAGAATATCACACATAGAAGCATTATGTTCAAAATACTTATTATTCTAAAAAGATCTTTAGATATATGCTTATAAAAACCAACATATAGTCATTATTCTTATAGAATATTCTACATGTATAGATGACAAAATTTGCATTAACGCCACTAATTTGATGGTTGGTATCCCATGTGAAGTTATTCCAAATCGGTCTTTAATCCACCAACATAATCATATCTATCTTTTATAACACACATCAACCTATATGCATTAGTTGCTCTAAAGAAAGTCCAAGAATGAACTTTGAGAAAATGGACTAAATAAATAAAAATTATTGTTCTTGAAACTTCCTCTGGTACCTCCTCATCAACAGATACTGAGAGACGTGAAAAATGTATAACATCCAACAAAATATTTTTTAATGTTAATAAATTGTTGGTTAAACTTTAGAATGTAACAAATGTTATAAGACTTTGATATTTGTTTCTTAATGCAATAAAACTTAAAAGATCCAAACAACTTAAAGCAACAAAAACACATACTAATAACGAGTCTTCATCGGAAGAAGAATCTGATGAAAATGGTATATTCTAATTGTATGTACAATATTCTATTGGAATAAGTTTATATGTACAATATTCTATTGGAATATTCTAATTGAATAACCGTATATGTAGAATATTCTATTGGAATACTCTAATAGAATAATGTTACAATTTTTAATTTTACAAGAGTATCTAGAATAATTTATAGGAAACCAAAAAAATTTACAAAAAACAAAATTTTCTATGTTAATATTTAATATTCCAAAATTATGTATAATATAATGATATTAATGTGTAATATTATAAAATTATGTTATTATGTGCAGTATTCTGTTATAAGGTGTAATATTCTAAATCAGGTCACCATTCTCTTCAACCGTGGAAACCAAAATAATAAACTCTTCAAACCAATAAGAAGCAGAAAAGTTTATAGAATGAAGGAATGTTTTTAGGATAAATATCAACTTCATCTGTATAAGTTGAAAGATATTCTAAAAACCCGATAGATGGAAAACCACATCTCAAATTTATACCTTAAAAATCTATCACATGGTTACAATGTTAGATAAATGGTGGAATGATGAACTTCAAAAGTGTCTTAGAAAGTTATAGTCAGATGATATTGCACTTGAAGCCATAAAAAACTATTACATGTTTGTAACATATGAAATCTATTGAATGTTCATTAATATCAACAGTTGATGTTGAAAACTTCCAGATTGAAATATTCAAGTTCCACTCCACTAGCTAAAATTCTCTACAACCAAGATGAAAGAATTGTTAGGATCAAGTATGGATTAAAAAATCAAATAAAAAAGAATACCAACAAAGAATACCTTCAATTTCTAATTAATAAAAGAATATGATTTACTAACAAAGTAAAATAAATGGAAATACAGAGAATCAAGCTTTTAGTTAGAAAAATACCTTTGATTTTCGATGGAAGTTGTTAATTATTATGAATCTCTAAAAAATGTGAGTGGCATATTTTTCTTGATTACCAACAAAGTAAACATGGGGACAACTCTCAATGAAGAAAGGATCCCTATCAGTGAAGGGGTAACATCCTATGATGCAAACAAATCAAAAATATGTTGCTATTTTTTAAATTTAATTTAACCCTTTTTTAAAAACGTATAAAAATAGAATATGTTACCGAGGGTGTTTGGTGCAGTTAGGGACAGGTGTCGCCACCTCAATGTCCTTTCCATGAATTCCAATTTTTCTTTTGCTTCTACATACTTTTCAAGATCATTAATGTTTTGACCAGATATTCCAAGAAACCTAAAAATATGTTATAAAAAGTTTTATTTTTTCTATTACAGCATTGTACTTTTCAACTTTTTGGAATTTGTTTAATATTTTTACCTCACATTGTCCACATCAAAGAGATGAGGATTGGTGCATGACCTAAATGTGCTATAGGTTGATGATCCAAGAAAAAGACATCTTTTCAAAGGTTGTACAAAAAACATGTAAGAAAAAAGTACATTGCTATTTCTTAAATTTAGCTTTTTTTTATTTAAATTCTAAAGTATGAGAAACCTGTTGTGATAATGCAAAGTTTGCAGGGTCGTTGTATCCTGACATGATATCTATAGGTATACCTACAGCAATTTGTGTATATAAGATAATTGAGATCTAATATATTTTTTTAATAGTTTTAATGAATTTTATTATATTTAAGTACTTGAGTCAAAAAGATATCCAGTTCTTTGATTGGTTCGGATAATTTAGATTGATCCTTGGAGGCCAAATACAACAATCAAAGAATTAAATACATGATGTCATACTTTGTTATTAATTTAGAATAAAAAATTAAACTTTAATACCTGGCCATTAAGAAGGCTATGTTGAATTTGGACAGAATTTCCAGCAACAACCACTTGAACTATTTCAGCTGCCGAGGTTTGCTCCTGTTTGAAAATTGTAAAATGTAATTGCTTATAAAAAAGATGGGTAGATAGGAAACTGTTGGGACCTTTTCATCTTCTGGATGACTTGTAATGTGATCAACAAAAAGTTGCAATTAAAGTGGATTAGAAGAGCTGCTACCAACATTTAATCCAGATACCAAGACAACATATTTATCTTCTCCTGTTACAGGGGCATAAATGTCATAAATAATAACAACTTGGGAAAATAAAAGATAATAAGAATACCAAGACAACATATTTGGTAGATCTAGTTTTGGTGGTTATCCAGCTTCAAGAATATCTTCAACCAGAAAATCACCCCTACTAGTTTCTTTTCCATGTAAAGCAACACCATTGCCTATTTGGATACCAATACACAGAAAAAGAAACATTAGCAAGAAAAAACAGAACTAAGATTATGATACTTGATACATGATACAGACCTGTTACATAAACAGAAGGTGATGGTACACTGCCTTTAAGATTCACTCTTCCACTTTCATATTCAAGAACCAAATAATCATCTAAGTGCACGAAATTACCAGGGATTACAATTGGAGTTATAGACCTTTGTAAAAAAAATCAGACAAAAAGTTATAAGCTTGTAAACATTACATGAAAGAGAAGAAAAGCAATGGTAAATCACAATTTATACCTTTTTTTAATACTCACTGAGAATGGTAGGTTTGAGCTTCATATGCTTATAGAGTGTTCCAACAACAATGCACTCTTTGCCTTCTTCTAACCCCAAAACGTACAGACTACATTAATGAAAGTAGAAGAACATGAGATGATGATTTGATCTGAGCATGAAGATAAGATTGAGATTTCCGATTTCTTTACAATTATGGATATTTTTTACGTCTTCATCTTGGAAATCTATAACTTTACCCTAATTAAGGGATTAACAATGAGGATACATTCAATTTCGAATTAATAAAAAAAATATGATCTGTTGACAAAGTTAAATAAATAGAAATACAGAGAATCAAGCTTTTAGTTAGAAAATACCTTTGATTTTCGATGTAAGTTGTTCATTATGATGAATCTCTGAAATTTTCCTTATCTAATTAAGCTTAATCGCAGTTGTTGCAGTTCCTTATTTATCTAACTAGAGTTTATAGAGATGAAATCAATCGGTTAGGAAGTTGAAGCATACAGAGATGAGATGAAATCATTGATATGTTGTACGATCGAAGAAGATGAGATGATGATTTGATCGGAGCACGAAGATGAGATTGAGATTTTTGATTTCTTCACAATCCTGGATATTTTTCACGCCTTCATCTTGGGAATCTGTAACCTTGCCCTAATTAAAGGATTAATTGTGTGTTTTGAAAACTGACAAAATTGCCCCTCCGTGTTTAATTAAGGATGATAATCTAATGCAAGCTGAACCACAAGATCAAAATCGATCAAGGGCTAGAAGTTGGTCCTTGTGTCTCACAAAAATAGCCTGGTCTCAAATGAACATTTACCTTGGATAAATTACAACATGTTAACTTCCGTATTTTTCATATTGGATAGATTTATTTTGAATGCCTTAAAAGGATGTCATGTGGCACTAAAGTGTCTTGTTTATTAGTATATATATATATATATATATATATATATATATATATATATATATATATATATATATATATATATATATATATATATATATATATATATATATAATCACAACATGTTAACTTCCGTATTTTTCATATTGGATAGATTTATTTTGAATGCCTTAAAAGGATGTCATGTGGCACTAAAGTGTCTTGTTTATTAGTATATATATATATATATATATATATATATATATATATATATATATATATATATATATATATATATATATATATATATATATATATATATATAGGTAAAAGTTCAACAAGGGACTAATATAAACCATGATACCAAGGGACTAATCTCATCCACACGATTATACACTTTACGGTGGACATGCATCTATTGGATTATAAAAAAACCCACTTCGTCTTTTTTAGGTTTTTTAATTTTTAGCGCTTATTTTTTATCGAAAAAAAATCTGAATATATAGAAATTTATAACTTTTTATCCTCTACAAATAGAGATCCATATTGATATACAAAAAATGATTTTTTTTTTCGAAATTTCCGCTAGTTGAGATTCACATGTGAATCTGAACTGTTATTCTGTTCACTGTTGACATACACAATGACATATGATATTGTCATGTGAATTTGAATAAATTTTTGTGAATGTCAATGGAATTAACTTATGAATCATAGTATATTTATTATAAATGATTAAAATGTTAAATTGTTAAAAAATTTCTAACTAAATTAATTATATTCATATTTTGAAGTATATTTAAAATACCATATGATATTGATATGTGAATCTGAGAAAATTGTTGTGTGAATGTAAATAATTTATATTGTGAATGAGAGTAAAATCATTATAAATGGTTAAAATGTTGAAGTAGTAAAAAACTGTTAAGTAACTTCTCAATACTATATGATTTTGATATGTAAATATGAATAAGTTTTCGTGTAAGTATGAGTAAATCCATTTGTGAATAAAGTATATTACTTATAAGTGGTTATAACATTGAAATAGTAACAGTTTTAAAAGTAAAATAATTACTCATATTCAAATTTTTACAGTTCAGATTCACATATGAATATGAACTGTTATTATGTTATTCTCTGTTGGCATTCACAATGACATATGATATTGTCAAGTGAATCTGAATAATTTTTTGTGTGAATGCGAATGAAATTAACTTATGAATCATAGTAAATTCATTATAAATGAATAAAATGTTAAAGTGTTAAAAATTTCATAAGTAAATTAATCATACTCATATTATACAAATTATATTTAAAATACCATATGATATCGATATGTGTATCTGAGTAATTATTGTGTGAATGTAAGTAAATTCAATTGTGAATCAGAGTAAAATTCATTATACATGGTTAAAATGTTGAAGTAGTAAAAAATTTATAATTAAATTCTCTATAGTATACGATATTGATATGTGAATATAAGTAAATTTTTGTGTAAATATGAATAAATCCACTTGGAATCAAGTACATTACTTATAAATTGTTATAATTTTGAATTAGTAAAAGTTTTAAAAGTAAAAATAATTACTCATAGTCAAATTTTTACAGTTCAAATTCACATTATGAATCTAGACGAGTTGTACTTATAAAAAATTTTATTTTTTTATATATCAATATGGATGTCTATTTGTAGAGGACAAAAAATTATGAATTTTGGTATATTCGGTTTTATTTTTGAAAAAGAATAATGTCAAAAAAAAATGAAGTTGGTTTTTTATTATAATCCTCTACATGTGCATTGACGTAAGAAATTTACAACCTATTTTTTGGCCGTTGATGATTTTGATTCCGACAATCGAGATTAGTCCCTTGGTACCATGGATAAATTTAGTCCCTTATTGAACCCAACCCTCTCTCTCTCTCTCTATATATATATATATATATATATATATATATATATATATATATATATATATATATATATATATATATATATATATATATATATATATATATATATATATATATATATATATATATATATATATATATATATATATATATATATATATATATATATATATATATACTAGTTGTGTACCCGCGCAATGCGGCGGGACACAAATTATTAGAGGCGATCACCACACGGTTTAGTTTGATATTTCGCTAAAGCAAACCAAAAACTGTAGATGTTGGTTTTTGGATTTTGAAATCAGCATCATTTGTTTTTTTTTCACAGTGATCCATTTTAGTTTTTTCATATGGTTCATTTTTCTTCATTTCATTTTTGTTTAAAACCGAAATAGTTATTGATCAAAATTTTTGTTTGAATGGATTTTAATATGAAGAGTATATACATGGTCTAAATGCATACTATATTCTACAGGACACAAACTGTTATTGTATATTGAGAATAAAACATGTGTATTAAATCAATTCTAGAATATTAACTTATTAGGGGTGTCATAAGTTGACATGCATGATATATTCTATGGTTTATTGTGACATATTACTCAATTAAAGTGAATAGGTGTGATCAATTGTAATAAGACGATAGATCTTACTTGTGATCAATTGTAACCCGACATAGTTCTTTTAATGTTTGTCTATAGTTCTTTGAGGACAAACTCATCAGAATCCACCATTTTTGGGGACAAACTCTACACTCAACAACTCCACCATAAGATTGACTTCAAGTCAAATTAGTTAGGAACAACCATCTTAAGGTGGAGCCTATGCAACAGTAGAGTCAACGATTGAATTTTTGGGAAAAGAGGTGACTACACAGAAATTGGGTCAACAAAGCCTTTAAATTACCCTTAAACACCATATTCAAAACTTATTAGTAAAGATTCAACAAAAGCTTTAAAACATCCAAATTGAGCACAATTTATTAATATAAGTGGGATTAGATAGTCAATGTGTCGTCTGAATAGGTACCTATTTTGGATCGGTAATGTTTTCACCTATTATTTGATCTGGTGATCTTAGAATTTGAAGCCCTAAGTGGAGATAAACCGAAAAACATTTACCCCTAATACACAAAGAAAACCTCGGTATTTAAACAAAACAATTGTAAATGAAACTTGCACCCTAAGACGAAAATTGAGAAAAAAATTAAATAAATAATTTCATTTTATAATAATTATGTAAATAAACCCTTGGCCTGAACCAAAAAATGAAAACAAAGAAAAACTGACACGATTCCATAGATTTTCAAAATGTTAACTGAATATAGCAATCTACTTTGCAAAACCGTCAAAACATTATATTTTCACAGTTTGGGTGAAATACTATGCTATTTTAGGCACTTTATTGGACATGTTTTGACAGCAGTGGAGACTTTTAGGGGTACCCCCTCTCGTGTTTTGATGTGCTATTTCCATATCGACATTAACCCTTGTAATACATCCATGAAACACTTATACTGTTAAAGTAGTTTTCACAAACAGTTTATTTCTAGAATGAAATTCAATTCAAAAGAAGAAGATTACCGTATAAGATATATTCCCCAAAACAAATCCTTAAAATAACCTTACGTAAAGGTTAAATAGTCGAATATAACAACGTATTACATCATTGTGCCAAATTGTTTTTTACCAACCTGTTGTAGTGCTCATGAGTAGTGTTTTAAACAATTATCACAGGTAACCACCAAGTGCTTTAATGTATATTTTCATAATTAATTCATGCGAAAAAAAACTCTAAGATAACTAATCACAAAATCATAATCATAATTGAAAAGTGAGAGTAAGAGTCTCAAGGTGATTTCAAAAGGCGTCGTCTATACTTTCCCAGATAAATGAACCACGGTAGAGTCTCCTAGGCATTTCATCAAACACATGGCGCCCATACCTAGTATAGGAAAAACCCTGTGCAGTAACTCAAATAAACTATTTTAACCCAATTATTTTCTATCAAAATCAAAAGGAAAAAAAGAATTAAAAATGGATGTAGATTCATAAATAGTTTCCAAAATAGATTCATTATAAGGTCCTGAGTCAACAACGTATATTAAGGAATAAGCAGCACATGTTCATCAATAATTTGAAAGTAATCAAAGCATAATGGAAAACCATAAAAAAAAAGAAGCAAAACTTACAGTTTACTTTCTTTTAGGCGGTCGGAGGTGGAAAATGTGCAAAAATGTGCAACGGTAAACCATGGAGGAGGAGAAGGTAGAAGATCGTCCGGGGGAAAGCTTTGCTCATATAGACCCATGGCCTAATGATCCAAAGCACTTTTGATAAAGAATTGGGGATATGGGTCCAACTTGAGAATGGTGAAATACAGGATTGTGAATGAACTAAACTTTCCATTATTATACTGAGCAATTGCTCTTGTAACAAACTCCTGACATTTCAATGAACTAAAAAAAAAGATTTAGACTTGAAACATCAGGTATTAATTAAAGGATTAAGCATATATAAAAATGAATGCCTAAGGATCCATCCATTAAGGTGTGCCAACAACTGAATATGTACCGGCATTTGATTCTGTTAGCTTTGTGGTAACCCAAATTTTGCCAATTTATCACAATATCCATAATTCCTTTTGCAGGAAAAACGAACTAAAACAAATAAAACCTAAACAGATGGCAAAATGTACACCGAATCCCTTCTTTTACGGTCATCCGTTTTTTGTAATTAGATAAGCGCTCCCCAAAATCAAACGATGACCCTTCTTGATTAGTGAAAAACAATGAAGAAAACATAGGGTAACGTTAAAAAAGAAAAACAAATTCAAAAGAAGATGTATAAATTATAAATATTGAAGAGAATTTACCTTTGAGATGGGGCTTCAGTCCTGTTTGCCAAAATTTCCTTCAAATCAACCATTATTAATTTTGAAAAATCTTAACCTCAATTAGGAAGATAGCATTGAACATCTTGTGGAGAACCTAAAAAAAAATCAATTCGCAGTCATTGGTGGGCATTTTTGATAGACTTTTGGATTGAAACAATTTTCAAACATTTTTACACTTGCGTCGAAATCTACCACCAAAAACGTCCAAAGAGAAAGGAACAAATTGAAACCCTTGAGCAGCATAAATACCATCGTTAAAGTCATGAACCCAAAGACAAATTGGAATTAGATTAGAAACAAACTGAACTTCAATAACCATGTTCTTGGTAGAGAAAAGACCCACCCACTTATGGTTCTTTTAAGAAAACCGTTAAATAGTGAATTGGGAATTAAAACCCGTATGAATTGTAAACACGCGCGCCGCGGCCCATTAAGTGTCCGCGTCGCGTGGGCCGTGAACAGCTAGGGTACGGCTAGGGTTTCTTGTAATGCCTATAAATATAAAGGCTGGTCATTAGGGTTTTAGTGAGCCGTCGGGTTGTCAAGTCTGAAGTCAGTAGTCAGAAGAGGCCGATTTACTAGCGATCTATGTACGCTCTGTAACACCTGTATTTAGCTCTGGAATAAAGAATACTCTTTCCTGCCCGTGGACGTAGGTCATCTTGGACCGAACCACGTAAATCTCTGTGTCGTTACTTTGTGTTTATATTTCCGCATTTATATTCTCGTTATTATTCCTGGGCAATAGGCTATAGATTTAGGTCTATTTCCTAACAAGTGGTATCAGAGCCGCGGTTTCAGATCTGTAGTGTTATAGATCTGTGGTTATTTGCGGTTTTAGGTCTGCGTGTTTTAGATCTGGTTGTAGTTCTGGTTGATTGAAATCGGTAGTAGATCTAGGGTTTACGGCTTCGCCGCGTCGCGTCTGTTGAAAGACCGCGTCGCGCTTGTTGAAGGATCGCGTCTGTTGGACCACGTCTGTTCAAACCCGCGTCGCGCCTTGTTGAAGTCCGCGCCGCGGCGACGACGAGCAGTAAGCAGTTTCGGATTTACTTGTTTATCAAAGACTACAAGGATCGGTTGATTGAAGATGTCATCTCACAAGTTCGATTTGGAGAAGTTCAATGGCTCGAATGATTTCACTTTGTGGAAGGTTAAGATGAAGGCTCTTCTGGTTCAACAAGGATGCGCAGTTGCAGTGGAAGGAGAATATGCAAAAGACACGACAGATCCAGTGAAGAAGGAGATCGAGGGGAAAGCACATAGTGCTATTCTTTTGAGCTTGACGGATGAGGTGTTGAGGGAAGTTGTTGATCAACCCACTGCTGCCGGTATTTGGAAGAAGCTTTGTGATACGTATCAGAATAGTTCTTTGACAAATAGGCTGTATCAAAAGCAACGGTTGTATACTTTCCGGATGGCAGAAGGTACCCAAGTAAAAGACCATCTTGATTCTTTCAACCGGATTATTCTAGATCTTCAAGGAGTAGGAGTAAAGGTTGATGATGAGGATCAAGCCCTTATTTTGTTATGTTCACTGCCGAATTCACCTGAGAATTTTGTTGATACTATGTTGTATGGAAGAACAACAATTACTGTGAATGATGTGAAGGATTCTCTGCTGTCCAAGGAACTCAAACGTAGGGTTTCTGGGAATGAGGAGACATCCGGTTCAGGTCTGTTCGTTGGCAGAGGAAGGACATCGGATAAGAAAGATGGTGGAAATCGGAGTAAGTCACGTTCGAAATCAAAAGTTTCTGCAAAAGTCAAGTGTTATAACTGCAAGGAGAAGGGTCACTTCAAGAGAAATTGTCCATTGCTGAAAGGGGGGAAGGGAGAAAATAGCAACAATGGCAGTGCGGCTATTGTTCAGGATGGTTCTGAAGAAGAAGACATAGGCGATGTGTTGACTGTTTGTACATCTAGTTCTGTTGATGCTTGGGTCTTGGATACTGGGGCATCTTATCATATGACTTTCCATCATGACTGGTTCGAATCTTTTAGAGACTTGAAAGGAACGGTGAAGTTGGGTGATGATTGGGTTGCTCAGGTCAAAGGAAGCGGTACGGTACAGATTATGATGCACGATGGTATGGTCAGAAAGCTTGATTGCTGGTATGTTCCGGATCTTCGTAAGAACTTAATTTCTCTTACTACTTTAGCAAAGAATGGGTTGAAATACTCTGGTGAGGATGACTGGGTGAAGGTCACCAAGGGCTCTCTAGTAGTTATGAAAGGAAAGGTGCAGAAGAGTGGGGTTCCTGTCTTAGAAGGAAATTCGGTTAGGGGAACAGTGGCGGTTACTCAATCCTTAGAGAGTAGTAATGATAAGACAGAGTTGTGGCATAGAAGGTTGGGACATATGAGTGAGAAGGGTATGTCAATTCTGAGTAAACAGGGGTTGTTTGGTGGTGAGCTAACGGGAAAACTCAAGTTTTGTGAAGCTTGTGTCAAAGGCAAGCAACGCAGGGTGAAGTTTAGTTCAGGTAAACACACAAGCAAGGAAATCCTGGAGTACATTCATTCAGATTTGTGGGGTCCCTCTCCGGTCGAGTCTCATAAAGGTCATCGATACTTTGTGACTTTCATTGATGACTACTCAAGGAAGGTTTGGATTTATTTTCTAAAGACTAAAGACGAAGTGTTTGGGAAGTTCAAGGAGTGGAAGACGATGATTGAAAAACGGACCGGGAAATCTGTCAAGACACTCAGAACCGACAACGGGTTGGAGTTCTGCAATGCCCCGTTTGACAACTTTTGCAAGGCAGAAGGTATAGTGAGGCATCACACTATACGGCATACACCACAGCAGAACGGAGTGGCAGAACGGATGAACCAAACACTGTTAGCGCGTGCTAGAAGTATGCGCTTATATGCTGATTTATCGAAGAAATTCTGGGCGGAAGCGGTTAATACTGCTTGCTATCTGGTGAACAGATCACCATCAACTGCAATCGACTTTAAGACTCCTCAAGAGGTATGGTCTGGAAAACCCTCTGATTATTCTGGTTTACGTATATTTGGTTGTCCGGCTTATGCTCATGTTAATGATGGTAAACTTGAGGCGAGGGTAATGAAGTGCATATTTCTAGGGTATGCACATGGAGTGAAAGGTTATCGTCTGTGGAGTACAGAAAAAGGGAGAACTCCAAAATTTATTAATAGCAGAGATGTGACCTTTAATGAATCTGCTATGGTGAACCAAAGAGGAGGTGATACAAGTCATGTAGGGAAAGATCAGGGTGCCAACCAGAAGGTGGAGTTTGTCACACAAATTCCAGACAGAATGGTGATAAATGAAGAACAGCATGTCGGTGATGATCAGCATAGACGTGATGAAACTCATGAACAGCCCAATGAGGATCAGTCTGGTGATGCTGAGGCCGATGGTGAGAATAATGAGGATGAATCTATAGCAAGGAGAAGAGAGAAAAGGAACACGAAGACTCCAGCTAGATATGCTACATGTGTCACTAATGGTGATATTGGTTCTGTTGCATATGCACTAGCTGTTGGTGAAAACATTGGTACTGATGAGCGTCGATCCTACAAAGAGGCGGTGGCAAGTAAAGAAGGATCAAGCTGGTTGATGGCGATGAATGAAGAGATGCAATCTCTTGAGAAGAATGAAACGTGGGATCTTGTTCCATTACCAAAAGGAGTCAAACCGGTTGGATGCAAATGGGTCTTTAAGAAGAAGGAAGGAATTCCAGGTGTTGAACCCGCAAGGTTCAAGGCACGGTTAGTGGCGAAGGGATTTTCTCAAAAGGAAGGAATCGACTATCACGAGGTTTTCTCACCGGTCGTGAAGCACAAGTCAATTCGGGTTCTTTTAGCTATGGTGAGTGCGTTTAATCTGGAGCTTGAGCAGCTCGATGTCAAAACTGCATTTCTTCATGGAAGCTTGGAGGAGAAGATATATATGTCACAGCCTGAAGGTTTTCCGGGTTCTAATAAGGATCATGTGTGTCTGTTGAAGAAGTCTCTTTATGGTTTGAAGCAGTCTCCTAGACAGTGGTACAAGAGATTTGATTCGTTTATGACTTCACATGGCTACATTCGGAATCAGTTTGATAATTGTGTCTACTTGAAGCAGTTGTCCAATGGGTCCTTTGTTTATCTGTTGCTATATGTTGATGATATGCTCATTGCAGCCAAGGAGATGGCTGAAATTAATAACTTGAAGAAGCTTTTGGCAAGTGAGTTTGAAATGAAGGATTTAGGTGCAGCAAAGAAGATATTGGGGATGGAGATTCAGAGAGACAGGAAAGCGGGGTTGTTATATGTTTCTCAGCAGAAATATATTGAGAAAGTCTTGCAGTCTTTCGGTATGGATCAGTCAAAACCAGTTGGAACTCCTTTGGCAGCGCATTTTAAATTAAACAGAAGTACTATACCAACTACGGATGAGGAAAAAGACTATATGAGTAGAGTTCCGTACTCAAGTGCAGTTGGAAGCCTTATGTATGCTATGGTCTGTACTAGACCTGATTTAGCACATGCAGTTAGTGTGGTTAGTAGGTTTATGAGTAATCCTGGGAAAGCTCACTGGGAAGCGGTCAAGTGGATCCTGCGATACTTAAAGGGGACTAAGGATGTTTGTTTGGTTTATGGTGGTAATACTCATAGTAACTTGGTGGGATATGCAGACTCAGACTATGGTGGCGACTTGGTGAAAAGGAGATCGCTCACGTGTTATATTTTCACTTTGTTTGGATGTGCAGTCAGTTGGAAGTCAACTTTACAGCCTACTGTTGCCTTGTCTACAACTGAAGCGGCATACATGTCAATGACTGAAGGTATAAAAGAGTGTATCTGGCTACATGGTTTGGTGGAGAGTCTGGGGTTGAAGGTGGAGAAGCCTGTCTTGAACTGTGATAGTGAAAGCGCTTTGTGTCTAGCAAGGAATCCGGTTTATCATGAAAAGACAAAGCATATTGATATCCGGTTAAATTTCATTCGTGACATAGTTGAAGAAGACAAGTTCTCAATCTTGAAGATCGATACCAAGGTGAATCCGGCAGATATGTTGACGAAGTCGTTACCCAAGGAGAAGTTCGAGCTATGCTTGAACTTGGTTGATGTTCGCAGGAGGTAAGTCCCTACGGGGCAAGCTGGCAGGAGACGAGAGGAAGTTTTTTGGTTTCTAGAGCGAGGTGGAGCTATGTTGAATTCGCAATTCAAGGTGGAGATTGTTAAATAGTGAATTGGGAATTAAAACCCGTATGAATTGTAAACACGCGCGCCGCGGCCCATTAAGTGTCCGCGTCGCGTGGGCCGTGAACAGCTAGGGTACGGCTAGGGTTTCTTGTAATGCCTATAAATATAAAGGCTGGTCATTAGGGTTTTAGTGAGCCGTCGGGTTGTCAAGTCTGAAGTCAGTAGTCAGAAGAGGCCGATTTACTAGCGATCTAGGTACGCTCTGTAACACCTGTATTTAGCTCTGGAATAAAGAATACTCTCTCCTGCCCGTGGACGTAGGTCATCTTGGACCGAACCACGTAAATCTCTGTGTCGTTACATTGTGTTTATATTTCCGCATTTATATTCTCGTTATTATTCCTGGGCAATAGGCTATAGATTTAGGTCTATTTCCTAACAAAAACAAAAGGAAACCCTTGATTGTAAAATTGTCATCATTAACCCCATATCCCTGGTTTTATTCCTGCAAAATGAAGATAAATTAAAGTTAATCAAGGTTTTATTCCTGCAAAATGAAGATAAATTAAAGTTAATCAAGAATCAAAAACAAAAATGACTAATGTCATAGATTTTCAAGTCTATGACGGGAAGTGTTAGCGATGTGAAAGATTATAACTTTAAAAGTAAACCTGCTAAATTGCTGGCAAACCCGATCACCGAATGAATCAACAAAAGATGGGGTGCAACGATGGTGCGATTTAGTGGTTTCCAGATCGAGAGAAAGATGGGGGTGCAAATGGTGTCGGTGAAGGTCATCGGGGAGAGAAATCAGCGGTGATGAGGGATTTGGAAAATCGTTTGGATTTTTAGAGTGAGACGATAAGAAAATTTGGTTCCACAGATCTAGATCGACACCTACCAGAAGGGTTTTTATAGCATATGTTTGACAGTGATGATAGAGATTCAAATTTCAAATTCCAAAAATTTCAATTCAACGCAGTATTAGAAAGATTTTTGCCTATGTATCAGTAACAAACAACTCAATGAGTCAATGAACGTCCGGTAAACAAGTATATGCATATATGAATTGTAAATTTAGCTTAAAGTTGTGGATCTCTTAAAATTAAGAGTTTCCTTAATTAGAAACCATTTTTCCTTTTTAAAGTAGTATATATATATATATATATATATATATATATATATATATATATATATATATATATATATATATATATATATATATATATATATATATATATATATATATATATATATATATATATATATATATATATATATAGTGTGTGTGTGTGTGTGTGTGATGGATATATAATTTACAACCTTGTTAATGCATAAAAGTCTTAATTTTTAAGACATTTTTTTAAGACGTACAACATATAATGCGTTGTAAGTTTGAGCGGGATTTCAAATTGGTTCAAAAACTAGTGGGTTTACCCACCGCGCGTTGCGCGTAAATTTTTTATATGTACATTAAAGAAAAGATAAGTTAGAAACGTTGCATTTGTTGTTATTTATATATACGCATCAAATATAAAAAAATTAGGTCCTGAAAACAATAATCAGTGGATAAAAAAATAAGGGGACGGAAAAGTTAAATGAAAGATTGGAAAGTAGCTGCGGGATTTCATGGGTGAGAGTGGAGAGGATAATTTGGAGAATTGTTAAAATAAGGTGGCAGTGGAAGGTAAAAAAGAAATACGTGTAAGAATGAGAGCACAGTGAAAAAATAAGGTGGCAGTGAGGGCCTCAAAAGAATTGAACCCCGGTCTCCTGCGTGAGTGAAAGGCGTTGAAACCAAAGGACCAAGCAGCATTTTGTTATTTAAAATCGGACGATCATATTTATAAACTAAAAATATTTTACTGTTCATCATTTCATAATTGTTAGTAACGAGCGGAAGGGAGCCGCGCGTTGCTGCGGTTAAGTAAGTCAACAAATTAAAACTACAGGGGTCAAAACTGTAATAATGTTAAACTGGCAAACAAAACTATGGGGACCAAAATTGTAACTAATAAAAATTAAAACTATAGAGACTAAAACTATAATTATACAAATTAAAACTACAGGGGTAAAAATTGTAATAAACTAAAGTGGTACTGTTCATTGGAGGCAACAATTATATATATATATATATATATATATATATATATATATATATATATATATATATATATATATATATATATATATATATATATATATATATATATATATATATATATAATGGATAATGGATCGTGGGAAAAATCCACTCCTCTATCAATGCCCACACCCACATTGTAGATTATTTTCATTTCAAAATTTGAAATGCCCCCTTCTCTCTCTCTCTCTCTCTCTCTCTCTCTCTCTCTCTCTCTCTCTCTCTCTCTCTAACGCTGTGTTCCTTGTGTTAAAAACTGAAAGAAAAGAAAGAGTAGGGAGGTGAAGGGAAGGGAATGAAAGTTAAAGAAAGGAGGAAGAAAATGTAGGGAAGGAGAAGAGATTGAATCCTTCCCAATCAGCCCATAAGTGGGCGGATTGTATCTACGCCTAAAAAAGTATTCTTTCCTTCCCCTCCCTCTCCTTTCTTTCCTTAAAAAAACTCAAAACACTCTAATCCTTTCTTTTCTTTCCTTACAAAAACTCAACAACACATCTTCTCCCCCTTTCTGAAGGGTTTCTATGCAATCAATGAACACAAAAATAACCTAAGGTTCACATGCAACCCTAATATTGATCTATGTTTTCTTCTATGAAGATTAGAACTAAGAACCTAAAGAATACAATTCAATTCTAAAGAAGAATTAAGAAAACCAACCTTTGATCTTATGATCCTTTTAAGCAGCAGCAAAATTATCCTGCCTCAGATGAAAGTCACACCCAGGTGATGGAAGAATCAGTCCAGCAGAGTAAATCCAGAGAGAAGATGGCGTGAAGAATGAGGTGCCAGGGGGTTCCTTTTATAGCCTCCTAGGGTTACACCTGAAACCCTAAGGAGCCTCCAATTGGACAAGGCTTTTGACCACTTGGACCAGGCTTACCAAACCCTAATTAGGGTTTCGCCAAACCCTTGGAGGAGCCTCCAAGTTGGCGCCACTTTTGGTCCCTGGTTTTCCTGGCCAGTTATTCAACTATTGAATAAATGCCATACCAGTCCCTGCACCTTTTTAATTAATTAATTTAATCTCCAAATTAAATCCAATTAATTCTAGATTAAATCTCAATTAATTAATATAGTTTCTAATTAATATATTAGCACTTAAATATATTAATAAACCATATATATATTTTCTATTGATTTATTATACAATTAATAAATCAACTATTCTCTCTACTGAACTATCTTTCCTCCACCCATGAGGGCAACCCAAATGGACTTTGCTTTTAACCATAAGATAAAAGTTCAATTACAAGTCATGGCTTAGACACCTAATCCAACAGTCTCCCACTTGGATAAGTCTATGACTTTAATTGTCTGAACTCTGACCCAGTCAGTTCTGTCCAAAGATAAGTGATCAGATGATCCTCCGTCCAACAAGATATTTTTCAGACTCAAGACATGGATAAAATCAATCTGGTCTGATTCACTGTTCCTCGATTTCCGATTTGCATATGACTCTTAGACTACCAATTTAGTCCCGGTTGGCCAACCATTTTAGTCAACTTCAAAATCATCGAGAGGCCTACAGATATCTGTTTCCCGTTAGGGTCAAGGGACGAATAAACTTCGACTCATATACTTATGTCTTTTACCAGACAAATCACTCACAACAATACGTTTTATAACACCGAGTTACCGATGCGTTTTCATATTATCAATGAACAACCGTCTAATAAATCATAACTCATATGTCTTAGCTTAAAGATCAAAAGATATTATCGTCTCAACATTGCTCGTGATGTAATCCATGAAGCAATCCATTGAGCGCGGGTTTATCCAATACTCAAATCTCCATTTCCAAGTACTCACGAATGGTTCAGCAATCCAATTGCAATGTCTAACTCCTTAGACAATCTATTACCAATTCATGACAGTCTTACTTCACACTTACTCCCTTAAAGTGTAATCGACTGTGGATATTTGAATAATCCAATTATTCAGGAAGTAAAACATGCAAAATGAAACACAATGATAAAGTACTGACAAGAGTAGTGAACCATAATAAATCTCTATTATTAAATCACAAGAGTCAAATACAATACATTGTTACAAGTTTCGAACCTATCTAATTACTAAAACTTATATCATCTCTTAATCCAATGCTCCTAGCATGCTGATTATGCTTAATCCTACTCAGAGCCTTTGTCAAGGGATCTGCAGGATTATCTTCCGATGATACCCTCTTTACAAGGAGGTGACCTTCTTCTACCCTATGCCTGATGTAGTGGTACTTTCTGTCGATATGTCTGGACTTTCCATGATCTCGCGGTTCCTTTGTCAAGGCGACCGCACCTTCATTATCGCAGAACAGTTCCAAGGGCTCCTGAATACTCGGGACTACTCCAAGGTCACCGATAAAGTTCTTCAGCCAAGCCGCTTCCTTTGACGCTTCACTTGCTGCTATGTATTCTGATTCGCACGTAGAATCAGCCACTGTTTCTTGCTTGGAACTTTTCCAAGTAACTGCTCCACCGTTCAAAAGGAATACCCAGCCCGACTGAGACCGACCACTGTCTCTATCCGTCTGAAAGCTGGCATCTGTATATCCTTCAACTCTCAAGGTATCACTGCCACCGAGGACTAACACCATGTTCTTTGTCCTTCGCAGATACTTGAGTATATTTTTCACAGCTATCCAATGTGCCCTTCCAGGGTTACCCTGGTACCGACTGACCATGCTTAAAGCAAAAGCCACGTCAGGGCGAGTACACGTCACAGCGTACATGATCGATCCCACAGCTGAAGCGTATGGTACTCGACTCATCTCAGCTATTTCCTTGTCTGTACTCGGACTTTGAGTCTTACTCAGCTTCGCATTACTTTGAATAGGCAGCTCTCCCTTCTTGGAATTTTCCATACTAAACCTCTTTAGTACCTTATCCAAGTATGTACCCTGACTGAGTCCAATCAGTCTCTTCTTCCTATCTCTCAATATTCTAATCCCAAGAATATAGGCAGCCTCTCCTAGGTCCTTCATGGCGAAACATTTCCCAAGCCAAGCCTTAACATCTTGCAAGGTTGGAATATCGTTTCCCATGAACAGTATGTCATCGACATACAGCACCAGAAAGGTGACTATACTCCCACTAGCCTTGACATATACGCAGGACTCATCCTCGCTCCTAGAGAAGCCAAACTCTTTGACTTTCTCATGGAAACAAAGATTCCAGCTGCGAGAAGCTTGCTTCAATCCGTAGATTGATCTCTCAAGCTTACACACCTTATTAGGATACTTTGCATCGACAAAACCCTCTGGTTGATTCATGTAAACATCCTCAGTCAGCTTCCCATTAAGGAAAGCGGTTTTGACGTCCATCTGCCAAATTTCATAGTCATGAAATGCAGCTATGGCCAGCATAATCCTGATAGACTTTATCTTAGCTACTGGTGAGAAGGTCTCGTCATAATCAACCCCTGGGGTTTGAGTAAAACCCTTCGCAACCAGTCTTGCCTTGAAAGTGTGTACCTTTCCGTCCATGTCTGTCTTCTTCTTGAAGATCCATTTGCACCCGACTGTCTTTCGACCCGGTACATTGTCAACCAAGTTCCAAACTTGATTGTCATACATGGACTTGATCTCGCTATCCATGGCCTCTTTCCACTTGGCAGACTCAGGGCCCGCCACTGCTTCCTGGTAGTTAGCTGGTTCATCCAAATTTATCAGTGTCCTATCACTGACAAAAATGTCCCCATCCGAAGTTATATGGAACCCATAAAACTCGGGTGGCATGCTAACCCTACCAGAACGCCTAAGAGGTAAGGATACATCTGTCGGTCCAACAGGAACTTCATCCTCATGTTGGTTGCTAGTTTCTCCTAAGGTTGCGTCATCTGATGACTCTTGAATTTCTTCCAGATCAATGGTACTCCCACTGTCCTCTTTGAATACGAGCTCTCTCTCTCGAAAGACTGCTCGTCTAGCTACAAAGACCACGTCCTCGCTCGGTCTGTAGAATAGATATCCAAAGGACTGTTTGGGATAACCAATGAAGAAACACCTTTCGCTTCTGTCTGCGAGTTTGTCTTGAGTCTCTCGTCTAACGAAAGCCTCACAACCCCAGACCTTGATATGTGCCAACGAGGGAGCTTTCCCCGTCCACATCTCATGAGGTGTTTTCGCAACCTTCTTAGTTGGGACAAGATTGAGGATATGGGCGACAGTCTCTAAGGCATACCCCCAGAAGTGAATGGGAAGTGAAGCTCGACTCATCATGGAACGAACCATGTCCAACAGGGTTCGGTTGCGCCTCTCTGCAACACCGTTCAACTGTGGTGTCCTGGGAGGTGTCAACTGCGAAACTATTCCGCATTCCTTTAGATAGTCCAGGAACTCGATACTTAGATACTCTCCGCCTCTGTCGGATCTGAGCATCTTTATCTTCCTGCCTAATTGATTCTCTACTTCGTTCTTAAACTCTTTGAACTTTTCAAAGGTGTCCGACTTGTGCTTGATCAAGTAGATGTAACCGTATCTACTAAAATCGTCGGTAAAAGTCACGTAGAACCGCGTGCCATCCTTTGTGGTTGATCTGAATGGACCACACACATCCGTGTGAATAATGTCCAATAGACCCTCACCTCTTTCAAAAGACCCTTTGAAAGGTAATTTAGTCATCTTGCCCAACAGACAAGATTCGCATACATCATCCGACTTGAGGTCGAATGATTCCAACACTCCATCCTTTTGGAGTTGGGCGATGCGTTTCTTGCTGATGTGGCCGAGCCGACTATGCCACAGACATGCCTTTTCCACGTCACTAGTAGAATCAATATAATTTACACTTTGTCCTAGATTGTCAACACATTTCACAGTTTCATACACACCATTACAAGGATAAGCAGTAAAATTCAAAATACCATTTTTGAAAACAGAAATAGATCCAATATTATTATCAAAAGAAAAATGAAATCCTTGTCTGAATAATGCGTGAAATGAAATAATATTTCTTGCCATTTCTGGCGAATAGCAACAATCTAATAAATCTAAACAAACTTCACTACTAAGCACTAAACTATAAACTCCAATCTTGGTAACAGGGGACGATCTCCTATTGCCCATGATCAGGTTCAGTCTACCGTGCTCCACCTCCCTGCTTTCCTTTAGGCCCTGCATATCAGAACAAATGTGAAAACCACATCCTGTGTCAAGGACCCAAGAATTAGAAGATGGTGAGTTTTTAGAGATAGTGTATATACCTGCTGTCGATGGCTTTACTTTCCCATCCTTGACATCCTGCAAGTATTTGGGGCAGCTTCTCTTCCAATGACCCTTTTCTTTGCAGTAGAAACAGTTTGCTTCATCGGGGTTGGCCACACAAGGAATTTGGGAAGTCTTGGTTCTCGAGCCATTACTGGATGACCCGGCTTGAACCTTTTCCCTCCAATTTTGCTTAGGAGGGCCCTTCCTTTTCTTTCCTCTGCCACTTCCAATGGCTAGAACGGGCTGATTAACCGAGGGTACACTTTTACCCTTCATCCCGTCTTCAGCTACTCGAAGCATGCGATGCAACTCAGTCATATTAGCCTGATTGTTGTTCAAATGATAAGCCAGCCTGAACTGGTCATAAGAACTCGGCAACGAGTTAAGCACTATGTCAACGGCCAACTGTTCCGGTACAGGCATCGCAAGCTTTCTAAGCCGCTCCACGTAACCTTGCATTCTTTGCACATGAGTGCAGATGGACTCTCCATCTTTGGGTTTGCTGTTCGTGAAGTCCTTGACCACTTCGCACCTTTCGATGCGCTCTTGCTTGCGGAACTTTTCCGCTAGCTCCTTGTGCATCTCATAGGGCCAGTAGTCTTCGTATATTCTCTGCAATTCGGGGTTCATTGTGGCGATCATGATGCAGGCCACTTTGGTTGCATCATCAGTATGTTTTTGGTACGAGGCAATTTCCTCGGGAGTAGCAGTTTCGGGGTCGACATCGACAAGCTCGGTCTCGAGAACATACTCTTTGTTCTCATACCTCAGAGCCATCTTGATGTTTCTAATCCAGTCATTATAGTTTGTCCCGTTCAATTGAACCCTGGAACATAGTGAGAGGATTGAGGGAACACTGGAGTTTGATTGGGGAGCGGATTGATCAGCAGAAGACATCTATAAAAGAAGGTAAGTTTAATTAGATACTTGTCGGTCCTTATAATAACCCAATATAAAATAAGGCTAGGATCCAACTATAACAATTTGCAACATAGAAGAGGGATGCCATAATCTATAAGCAAATTTTATAAAGGTAGGCGAATGACGATTCAGCCGATTCCACCGCGGAAAAATAATCTTATTATAAATGGAATTCCTAGTTTCTTATGAGATTTATTGAACTGTTCAATAGCATGTTTAATCTCGGATATGCCCCACCGTTTGTGACTGGGATGCCGAGGATCACAAACCGGGTGTGAATAACCATGCAAATTAGCTTGGTGCTCTCGGGATCCATTATCATCTCAAATTGATGTGCCGGTAAACCACACACGCTCCATCAACAATGATAACACCCGAGACACCCATTGCCACTCTTTATGAACCCCTATTGGTGTGCCGGTAAACCACACACGCTCCACCAACGTTTCATAAAGTGCAATGTGCAATTTCATGGGGTAGCATCAAATTCACATTTTCCTAAAGTAACTAGATTGGGATTTGTTTTAGGGTTCTAGTACTTTCAATTATAGCATTATACTTTTAAGAGGCTTAGCGGTTCTATCATACCCGTTCAGCTAACGACACTCGACTGACCAGGAGAGCGGTGGGTAAGAGTAGATACCCATTAGACTAACATTTTATAGTCAGTCGCCTTATACCCTCTTTATAGGACAGTTTTGTGAATGAGGCTTACTAGCGGTAGACTAACCAATTTTCTTATACATATTAAATTAACTTTTAATTTTAAATATATATAAGATATATTTTAATCTCATTAAAATATCTTTAGAATTAATTAAATTCTAATTTTCTCAAATTATTCTAATTTTCTTGAAAATTTTAATTAATTCTTAAGGCAGATTTAATTTGCCTTTAATTAATCAATTAATTAAATTAATTAAATCTAGGTTACAGATTACCAATTAATCAAATTAATTAACCTGTAATGGTCCCATGAATTTCGAAAATTACAAGCCAAGGAATTAGGGTTCAAGTTATTTTAGTTGATTTAGATACCAAAAATAACAACACATAATTAAGGCAAGCAAATCAAGCATTCAAGGGGAACCAAGGGAGGGTGGCGGCTAGGGTTAGGAAACCCTAGCCTTGGGATCGATTTTGGCCTCCTCCCAAGGGTTAATTTTCGCCAATAACCCTTAGGCACAAAACAATTCAAGCAGTTCATAATCAAACACAAGAAAACAACCTGGCTCTGATACCACTGAAGGGTTTCTATGCAATCAATGAACACAAAAATAACCTAAGGTTCACATGCAACCCTAATATTGATCTATGTTTTCTTCTATGAAGATTAGAACTAAGAACCTAAAGAATACAATTCAATTCTAAAGAAGAATTAAGAAAACCAACCTTTGATCTTATGATCCTTTTAAGCAGCAGCAAAATTATCCTGCCTCAGATGAAAGTCACACCCAGGTGATGGAAGAATCAGTCCAGCAGAGTAAATCCAGAGAGAAGATGGCGTGAAGAATGAGGTGCCAGGGGGTTCCTTTTATAGCCTCCTAGGGTTACACCTGAAACCCTAAGGAGCCTCCAATTGGACAAGGCTTTTGACCACTTGGACCAGGCTTACCAAACCCTAATTAGGGTTTCGCCAAACCCTTGGAGGAGCCTCCAAGTTGGCGCCACTTTTGGTCCCTGGTTTTCCTGGCCAGTTATTCAACTATTGAATAAATGCCATACCAGTCCCTGCACCTTTTTAATTAATTAATTTAATCTCCAAATTAAATCCAATTAATTCTAGATTAAATCTCAATTAATTAATATAGTTTCTAATTAATATATTAGCACTTAAATATATTAATAAACCATATATATATTTTCTATTGATTTATTATACAATTAATAAATCAACTATTCTCTCTACTGAACTATCTTTCCTCCACCCATGAGGGCAACCCAAATGGACTTTGCTTTTAACCATAAGATAAAAGTTCAATTACAAGTCATGGCTTAGACACCTAATCCAACACTTTCTTCCCCTTTCCTTCGTTAAGTAAACTGGAGAATAAAGCGTAACCCATTTCTCCTGAATAGACCTTGAAACCCTCGCCGTACGTCATCATCATCAACGCCTCCGCCACCACCTTGATCACCTCCATTAGCCATTGCTGGAACAATCAAAACAAGGTCGCTGCTCCCAAGATTTTTTTGCTTTCGTCACCAACATTACCTCCACCGGTACTCCTCATTGCCATCAACATCCTTCACCACCACAAGCACGACCTCTATCATCGTCCACAGAGGCCTCAACGTCTTCCGTTTCTCTCCCTCCCTCTTAGCTCGAACTCGATATACAAGATACCACCATAAGGCAAAGGGAAATTCTAATCTTGAGTCTTGATGATCTAATTTACGTAAATATCGGCCCATATATCTCTTATTGAGAAATGCTTCATATTTATTTAAATGGCATCCCTTATATCCTCGTAAATCTCGGCATGGATCTGATTTCTGCAAATCTTCGTAGATTAAGAACAATAAAGTTCTATTTATCAGCATTGGTATGTAAATTAGTGTTTTCTATTTGTTTATTCAGGTTGATGGAGATGAAGAGGGGAATTGATGATCTTTATGTGCTGCTTGTATGTCAAACTTTAGAATTTTCCAAGCCAGAATGTATGCTTTGAATCATAAAAATGTCTAATGTTTGTACAATTACTAATCCTTCTTTTATATTTTTTTTCAGAGGCAACAGTGTTAAATATCTACTCTATGTTTTTTTTTTTTTTTTTTTTTTTTTTTTTTTTTTTTTATTTTATAGGTAACTGATCTAGGGTAGGGCTAAGTGAAAGAAACGTCCAGCAAAAATTATGGCCTCTTCATATCTGTTTTTTTAACCTTTTATGCACTATTTTATTTAGCTACATGTATTTTCATTTTTGCAAAAAAGTCTTGATAAAGAGCAATGCGAAAGCAAGGTATACTTTATGATGGAATTCTTATAGTTCTATTGTCCGTTGGCTATTGTCCGTTGGTATGAACTTCCAAATTTCTGCAACACCTGTTCATGGCAAAAATAGTAAGTATATTTTTTTTACTTAATATACTTCTAGAAAAAAAAAAAGATTTTGAATCCATTCCAGTTTCAAATAAAAATTAGTATACTTAATTAATCTTAAAAGCCGAACAGAAACCAATAGTTAAGGCTGGAGGGAGTGGTTAGCATGTGCTGAACATGCTAAACTTGCCACATCAGCTTAGCACATGCTAACCAAATTTGGTGGGAGTAGTCAGCATGTGCTAACCATGCTAAAAGGTACAACTCTTATGCTAAAAGGTACAAGTCATGTTGCTATAGCTTGTTGATGGCGAGCTCGTCTAATCTTCAGCGAGGGAGATGTCAGCGAGTGGTTTAGCGACTTGGGCGGTGTGGCTTAGCGAGGGATGGCGAGGGGTTTGGCGAGTGGTTCAGCGAACCCACTCCCCCCAGCCTAAGAATGAAACCGATGGCTGCATGTTCTTGGATAGAGCAACCATCGTGACCAAATAAAAATTTGTAGTTTGATAAATACATGTGAGTTGGTAACTCCGCTAAACTGATTTCAAATGCACCCCTTTACTTTCATCTTGTTTGCTTATTTTTCATTTCATCTTCAAGAGTTGGGAACTCAGCTAAATGGAGTTTGGAATTTGATGAATACATATAAAGAAAGAAAAATGTTAAATAAGGGAAAAATGTTAAATAAGGACCAAAACTGAAAGAGAACTTTTTGGGTCCAAAAATGAAAATATCATCTAAACTTAGTTACCATTCTTGAAAGATATGGCCCTTTAGTCACCATCTGCTTGGTTAATTGGAGCAACATGTGGCCATGCTGCTAGAATTGTTACCCCAGGAGCGGTTAGGTCCGGCGACATCAGCCAAAACATTCAGTTATGAGGAAGTGACCTTTTAACATCTGGTATTTATTATAATTTATCCTCATTTACCTTGTGATATTAAAATTAGAGTAAATTACAATTTTGGTCCCTGTGGTTGTCCCGAAATTACACATTTGGTCCTGAACTACACTTTTGCTTACACTATTGGTCCCTTAGCCAAGTAAAGACCAATATACCCTTTTTAAATTTCTTTTTCTTTTTTCTTTTGAAATATTATTTATTAAATGAATTTAAAAAAAAAGAAAAAAAATCAAACCAAACTGTTCCGAGCTCCAATATGAAGATGGAGGTTCCGGTGTTCTTCTCGTAAACGATTTCTACAATAATGGGCTGCCTTCAAATCTCTCCGGTGGCCGGAATCCAAGCTTGGATTACGGTTTCAAAGGTGCAGAAATCGCCATGGCTTCATACTGTTCGGAGCTCCAATTTCTCGCCAATCCGGTCACAAACCACGTTCAAAGCGCTAAACAACATAATCAAGACGTCAACTCTTTGGGCTTGATTTCAGCAAGAAAGACAGCAGAATCAGTCGATATTTTAAAACTTATGTCAACGACATACTTAGTAGCTTTATGTCAATCCATAGACTTGAGGCATTTGGAAGAGAACCTGAAAGCCACAGTGAAGAACACGGTGAGCCTAGTCGCCAAGAAGGTCCTGACCACCGGCGTCAATGGCGAGCTCCACCCCTTTAGATTCTGTGAAAATGACCTTCTTCGTGTGGTGGATAGAGGATACGTCTTTGAAATAATGTGCAAATCGATTTGAAATGTTGTTGTAATCTGTGATTTTCTTATGTTTTTGTGTCGGCGAGCTGCGATTTCTTGTTGCTAATGCTAGGGCTTTTTTTGCTAGATATAAACCTCAATAGTCGACTTATGTCTATTGCATTCTTGCCTTAGCTTCTTTCGATCGTCTGACACTTTCTTAGCTTATGATACGGCTTCTTTTATGAAATTTTGTGGTTACTTTTTTCCTTTTAGTAGTGGTTGTTTATTATATGTATGTGTTCGGAACGTCTTTTTGTATACCGGTAGGATGTAAGATGTTGCAGCAAATAGGAAGAAGACGAGGTGTTGTTAGAACTTTTGCCAAATTCCTCATTGAGGATCCACCGGTGGTGGTTGACGGGAATACGATTGGCAAGCTACTCAACAATCGAAATCCCTCAAGATTTGAGTTCGTTGAGATCTTCCGATAACTCATCAGTCGCAGCATATCCGTCCTTCTTCTTCTTTTATTTTATGAGCTTGAGGCGGCGGCGCTTCTCCCTGGCCACATTCCGGGGGATCTCGCTCAGTGAAATCTGTTTCAACAGGACCCTGTGTTTCTTCCACAGTGACGTTGAACGTTTGGGAGGCGGCAATTGAATCATGGATTGGTTAATCTTTCTCTGATCAATAAATTTCATCAGTAGCGTTCGTTGATATCCTCTTCAAAGGATTTTGATTTTTCTTTTTTTAAATTGATTTAATAAATAATACATTAAAAGAAAAAGAAAAAAGAAATTAAAAAGGGTATTTTAGTCTTTTTACTTGGCCAAGGGACCAAATATGTAAGCAAAAGTGTAGTTCATGGACCATCAACATGGAAAAACGAAACAATAACCAAAAGTGAAATTTCATGCAAACCATAGAGACCAAAATTGTAATTTACTTTTAAAATTATGTGGATTTGTTTGATCTACTTCACCACTTTATTGTTGCAAACCTAATATCTATTTTGATTCTTTTTGGTATAGCATTATATGACCTTGCAGGAGCTGAAAGTTTAAGAAAGAGATCGAGAAAAATGAGGAGAACATTGGACTTATACAAAAACAAAGGGTGCTACTAATTATACCTCTTATTTTCTGATTTTACCCATTTATCATTATTTGGTAGGTAAACTGTATTTATTACTTTAGAATCTCGATTTACTGCACCAATAGTATTTTAGTCAACTTCTTGAAAATAAAACTAATTAAAATAATTAAATTATAATCATTCTTTTATATTACTAAATTAAAAATATGTTTTTTCTGAAACAACACTTACGAACATTACAACGGATTTTTTTTCGAAACAAAAACATTCTTTTTCCATGAAGCACCATTACAAGATATTCTATCCGTTTATTTACGGCTTTATTTACGAAAGCACATTTACACCATTTGCTTTTATTTCAATACTTATTAATATTTTTGTTGTTGTTTTTTGAGACGTGTAGATTTTATAAATCAAATTTTAAATGGATTTTTGTTTTTTGAAATTTAATATGTTGTTATTATTAATCTTTAAATTTATATTTATTTGGTTGTTTTCTTACTTTTAAATTTATAAATCAAATTTTAAGTCGGACCGATGAGATCGATGGATGGTGAAGTCGAGTGTGAGAGACGACTAGTGAGATCGACCGACGGTGAGGTCTATTGTGTGCCCATGATGCGATTGTATTGTGTCGGCGATAAAATTTATTTTATTTTATTAATTGTATATAATAAAAAATATTAATTTGTATAGTAAAAAATAGATCTAATAATTATTAGTTAATAATTTATATAAATAATAATTATATATAAAATAATTATAATTAATATTAATACCAAAAATATATATAATGATTATTAGTTAATAGTTGTATAATGATTATAAAATAATTAAATTATTATGTAATTATTATGGTTAATTTAGGAAGGGAAACACCAAATAAACACCCCAATTATACTTCATATACACTCTAAATGTAAGTCAACTTTTTTTGTTGCAATTATTAAGAGGTAAATTCTAGAAAGTAAAATGGGTATAAGGCTGGAGGGAGTGGTTAGCATGTTCAGCACATGCTAAACTATGACACGTCCGCATTCAGCAAGTTTAGCACATGCTGACCAAAAATGGTGGTAGTAGTCAGCACATGCTGAACTTCATGCTAAACTATTTTATTAAATCTATTTTTTAAATTATTTATATTATTTATATTATTAAAACCAAATATAAAATAAAAAAGTACCATCTCATTAAAATTAAAATGCATTACATTAAAATTAAAAACATAAATTAAAAACATAAGTTAAAAACATAAATTAAAACTTAAAACAAACAAATTTAAACTACAAACTACTCATCAAACTGATATCCCAATTGCCTCGCTGCATCCTTCTTCATTTCCATCGCGATTTGGTACTCGAACCCCGTCTTCCCCGATATGTCTTCTTGTAGGATTTTCCGTAGCTGCATAGTGTGTTTGAGCTTCAAGTTAGCTTGCTTGATCAATTGAGCTTCCTTGAACGTCTCAACATTGCCGGACAAAGCCACTATATCTTCATGCACACTACTATTTGTGCTAGTGCTAGTGGCTTGACTTTTGCCTCTTGTCTTTCTCTTTGCTTCATCACGTCCCATGGGACGTGGCGGATCATTATTGAGGTTGAAGCCAACACTTGGATCCGAGGAAGGGGATTGTGTGGATTCGGAGGCTTTGTGCCTCTTTGATAAGTGGACAACAAATTGGTCAAAGGACTCTAGCTCTCTCCACTTCTCGTAGTCTTTGACCGCACGCCAAAAGACCTCTTGGTTAAAGTGAGTACCATATTAGGCATGGTACAAGAGCCTCGCTTGAGCCATAACATCGTCACCATTGGCTCCACTTTGTCTTTGTCTCTCAACTTCGGCATGGCACCCTTGGAATTCCATTGCACTTTTGTTGCAAGTGCGCCACTTTGAATAAAGTGAATTGGGATTGCGGTAGTTGGAACCCATTCGTCGACACCAACTATTCCACACCTTCACTTTGAAGACGTTTGTGGTTTGGTTGATTCCTGTCTCGGCTTCTTGCGAACAATCCACCCAAGCTTCGCCCAAAGCTCGGACCTCATCATCATGCCAATTGATCCTAGGGGCTTTGCCTTTGTTAGTTTGCCCGATGTCTTCTTCTTCTTCTTCTTCTTGTTCTTGTTCTTCAGCTTGTTCGGGTTCTTCTTCTTCATCGTCTGAGTTGTCTTGTTCTAGGCGGCGGGGTGCATTTCTTAAAAATTGGGAGTTGGGAGTGAATTGGGAAAGTGATTCTAGCGGTGGAGACATTTGTTGTGAAAACATTTGTGGTGGTGTTGGTTGTGTTGGAGATGGTTGTGGTGAAGAAGCTTGTTGTAACCAATTGTTGACATATTGGTGTTGCATACCCCAATATTGACCATATCCCATCGAAGGGTCAACCGGTTGAGGTACATAACATCCGGCCGGAGGGGTTGCAATTGAAGTAGGGGCGGATTTCTTTTTGCTAGCTTTGGATGCTTTGGATGATTTGGATGATTTGGTGTTTTTGTTTTGGCTTGAAGACATGTTGAATAAACTTTGAGAGAGATTTTGGAAGAAGAGAGGGGATGATTGTGTGAATAAAAGAGTAGAAGGGTTGTGTTTATATAGGGGAAGATGTAACGGCTAGTTTTTTTTAAAAAATAACGGCTAGATTTTTTTATAAAAATTTTTGAATTTTATAAAGGTTTTTGTAAAGGTTTTAAAAGATTTTGGTTTGGAAAATGGAAAATGGAAACTAGCCGTTGGTATCCTTGGCGAGCTCGTCGATTTCTTGGCGAGGAGGTCTTCAGCGAGTGGGTTGGCGAGGGTGGCGGTGTGGTTGAACATGTTCAGCGAGGGGGATGGCGAGGGGTTTGGTGAAGCCACTCCCCCTAGCCTAATTAGTCAACCCAAAAACAAATTCTTACTTGATCTTTGCATGAGTTTCTGAAAATGAAGAGAAAAGAGGCCTTGTACAATCATTGGTTCTGAAATTGTAAATGCCAGGTGATAGATCAATTTAGATAAATTTACATATGGAAAGATTCAAAGCTTACACTCTCTTGAAATATTCTATTAGTAGTCTTGGACGAGTTTCTGTAATGACTTAACTATATTGCTATCTTGTGCATAAAATTTATTGGGAGTGTTAGTCTCATCTCTTATTCGTGAATATGTGGTTTAAACATATCTTGGACAGGTTCGTTTTTAGAATTATAAATGATAGTATATATTACATGAAGATGTGGTTTAAAACCACTTATATTGTTATCGGCGTAAATTATAATAAAAAGTTGAGCAATCGATTCCAACTTGCAAATTTCATTATATATCATGAATTTTAGTTAAGGCTTTCTTCATATGGAATATAAAATTAGATTAATAAAAAAATAAGAAAAGCACCTCATCAATTCTATTGATTTTGATGTATGGAATATCATAGTAATAAATCTATGGCTATGACTATCTCTATCCTTTTTTTTTTATCATCTTAAAAAAACTTCATCATAATGATTTTATGATTTCCTATTAATTGAGTTTTTTTAATATTACTTTATATATATATATATATATATATATATATATATATATATATATATATATATATATATATATATATATATATATATATATATATACACACACACACACACACACACACACACACACACACACACACACACACACACACACACACACACACACACACACGTGTGTTATTTGGTAGATTAAATCGGGTTTCGGTTAAGTCGGTTTTTTTAATTTTTCCAAATTAATCGTAACCAAACCAAATAAGGTTTGGTTAAATCGGTTTCGGTTTAATTGGTTTCAGTTTATCGGTTTGGTTAAATCGATTTCGGTTTAATTGGTTTCAGTTTATCGGTTTGGTTAAATCGATTTCGGTTTAATTTAACCAAACCAAATAATGTTCGGTTAAATCGATTTCAGTTTAATTTGTTTCGATTTATTCGGTTTGGTTAAGCGGTTTCGGTTTAATTTAACCAAACTAAATAAAGTTCTGTTAAATCGTTTTCGGTTTATATATATATATATATATATATATATATATATATATATATATATATATATATATATATATATATATATATATATATATATATATATATATATATATGGGTTTTATTAAAAAAACCTTTATCATTAACTTATAATGTCAAATCAATCAAGGTTTCTTTTAATACTTATTATTTTAATTATGATATTTTTTTTATAATTTCATAACTATTATTAATTGTATTTATTTAATATAAATATTTTTTTATAATTTATTTTTTTTCTAACTTTTTAACGTTTACTTCGAATACATTTTCTAATAGTGTTTTTTACGTTTTGTTCGTTTATATTATTTAACGTTGTAATTTAGTAATTTTCTAATTTTTGACGTACTAATTAATTGAATACATTTTTATATGTTTTCTTCGTTTACATCGGTGGAAATTTATTAAATAATGTTGATTAGACTTATGACTTTGTATTTTCAAATTTTTGACGTTTTGTTTGAATACATTTTTATACGTTTTTTTCGTTTATATGTTTTGTTCGTTTCTAATTTTTGACGTTTTGTTTGAATATATTTTCTAATTTTTATAACTTTTGACGTGCTAATTTTCTAATTTTTGACGTTTTATATCGTTGAAAAGTTATAATGTCTAAAAAATTTGCTAATTTGCTAAACAATTTTTACATCTTATATCGGTCGAAAGTTGTGACGTGCTAATTTGCTTCTAATTTTTAACGTGTTAATTTTCAAAAATTAGAAACAAACAAAAAATATAAGAGAACAAAACATATAAAAATTTATTCAAACAAAACATAAAAATGTATTACTAAATTACAACGTTAAATAATACAAACGAACAAACATAAAAAATCATATTAGAAAATGTAATCGAACTAAACGTTAAAAAGTTAGAAAAAATTAAATTATAAATACAAAAAAAAACATTTATATTAAATAAAAACAATTAATAATAGTTATGAAATTATAAAAAAACAAAAAAGTAAAAAAAAATATATCATAATTAAAAAAATGAGTATTAAAAGAAACCCTAATTGATGTAACATTATAAGTTAATGATGAGGGAGTTTTTTACCAATACCATTTTTTTCTACCGTTTACCCATTATTCATTAAATTACATTTTTTTTCTAAAATAAACATAATTATTACATAATAATTCATTTTTTATAATCATTATGTAATAATCGTTAGATTGATATGACTTTTTAAGTAATAATCATAAGATTTTTATTATACAAATTATCATTTTTTTACTATATACAATTAATATTAATTATAATTATTTTATTTATAATTATTATTTATATAAATGCAATATAATTATTTATATGTAATAAAACAAAATTATGAAAAATCAAATCCTTTATATGGATATAAGATGTTATAATAATAATAAACAATTACGAAAATCCAAATACAATGATATTTAATCATCCAAATGGATATAAGGTGATACAGAACTGTGACGTCTAAGTTGATTAAATAATTCGAAGTGAGACGTATACATAGTTTGCCAAACAGATGCAGATTGACTTTTGTGGGACTTTCAATATGCCGTGACGGGAGGCATTGGTAATCTCCTTGTAAAAATACCGCCACATAATGACTGCCATTTACATTTGCCACTGTAATGCTTCGGTGATGTTGAAACTCTCCAGGCTCAAACAATTAATGTCATTTACATTTGTCATAGATTGTGCATGGCTCAAACAATGAACGATCACTCCAAATTTATTGGCAATCAGGTAACTTGTTAGAGGCATAATCATCCAGTATTGTGGAGGTGCGTCCGAAACAAAAAAACGCAATGACTCATGCAGCTCATTAAACCCATCAATAAAAACATTGTAGTATGCGTAATATTGACTATATAACTCTTCTAGCAACTATGTTCGAATGTCGAGCCACTTATCTTCACCGTACCCAAGACAAACAGCTACGGCTCGAAACCCCTAGTTTCCATCATCGACTACGTCTTGTATACCCATGATGTAAGGATGAAATAAATCCATAATATTGTTCATAATGAATGAATTATGGCTCACGGGTACATCATTCAAGTCTATCGAATAACTATGCCTCTTGGGTTCTCTGTTCAAATCCAACCATGGTCTCTCTGAAGCGGTTGAGCAGCTGTATCTACGAGGAGCTTCATTCGTAAATTCGACATTCTTTTTTTGCTGTTTTTTCAAGCTTGGCCGTCCACGAGTGGTTTTTTGAACCACAAGTTCTTTAATGGTAGTTGCACCCCGGTTGAAACATCTCTTTTAGCTTTTTCATACTAATTTTTTTTCCATGACGTTGACTGCTTCTTGAAGTGTTCTTTAAAAATTTCCAATTCATCATCACAACGGATATCGTCATTTTCTACAGATTTCATCGATAAAATATCAAGCTTCCTCCAAAAGATATCTATTGAATCCAACGGTATACAATCACCTGCATTGAAATATAAAATAATTAATTTTAAAATTCCATAAAAATAATCTATATATCGTAGTTGAATATACTAACCTGAATTTGAATAGACAAAAAGCATGCAAGTACATGGTAATCCACAATTGTTTCGAAGTTGGCAAGCACAATTAGAGGAGTTTAGCGTTAAATCATTCAACATTTGAAGCTCTCATAGTATGATATCCAAAGCTTCATTTGAAATAAAAACCCGCAGTTCCGTGAAAGACAACAAATTGTGCTGATTATAGCGAAAAATTCTGCTTTTCTCAGAGCTTTCGCTAATGAACGTTACTTGTGACTGCACAATTTGAATAAGCGATTTCACAAATTCATCGAGATTACAATTTGCTGAGTCTAAGTGTTTCTTTAATCTGGCATGTTGACTCTCAACTCTATTAGTTGTGTGATTCCCAAAGTTAAGCGATTGATCAACCCATGCAGACACAAACATTTCTATACTTGCCTAATAGCATCATCGGCCTCATCTCTTGTCTGCCTCCCTCACGCTTTTTCTCTCTTTCACACCCTCACATCACCGGCTACGTTCAACGCTGTGACCTCCTGTTAAATTATCGATTCACCGTCGGTGCCTCACATCGCTCTCACCCTCGATCTCTCCTCTCGACCTCCTGTAAATCTCGAACCGTCGATCTTGCTTCCGACCAACATTCGGGGTTTGTCGGCCATAACAGCCTCATTGTCGGTATGTCTCTCTCACTCTCCATCTTTCTGTTTCACTGTCTCTCTCTCGCACGCTACCTCTATCTCTCTCTTTCGATATGTGTGCTTTGAATCTTATCCGTCGATGTGTTTTACAATCGAATGGTTTGTAAAATATTCACGCGGATCGACTTCTCTCAAGACCAACTTTAAAAAGGGATTATAGCTCCTATTTCCAATTTCAAAACTTTTTGAATTCTCTCAAAAGTCTCTCCCATTTCTGTGAAACCCTGCACATCTTTGCAGCCACCAACTACCATAGCTACGATGAGGTCGGGACCATCGAACAACCATCACCACCGTCATTTTGTTGTTGTCCCTCTCCATATATCTTTCGATCAAAACCCATAAACCACATATCCTCTCACCACCACTACTTCTCTTCAGCAGCGACCTTCACTGCCACATCGTTCTCTTAGTATGTTATCCCTCTCTAGCCGGCGAACACGCACCATCACCATTATAGAACATCTGTGTACGCTCCTTCATATGAATCCTATTGTTTTGTGCTTTTCTTTTCCATAATCGATTTTTTATTTTGTTTTACAAGAATCTAATATTTGTCTGAGTTTAGAGTTTCAAAGATGAATAAGAACAGTATCCCTCTCCATCTGGACGTGATTTCATCACTGAGGGGCTAAAATCCAAAAAGAAAAAGAAGCATTCAAAAAGGTTAGTTTTTATTTTAACCATATTTTACCTCTTTAAGACTACCACCATATCTCAATATACAGATCTTCAAAATGACTACGCATATTTAAATGAAGATGAAGGATTTTTCCTCTCTATCCGGTCGAAAACCCCCTTTTAGAAACCCTTCGATTTTGCTTATTTAAATGAAGATGAAGGATTTTGCCTCTCTATCCGATCGAAAACCCCCTTTTAGAAACCCTTTGATTTTGCTTATATAAATGAAGATGACGTGATTTCATCACTGAGGGGCTAAAATCCAAAAAGAAAAAGAAGCATTCAAAAAGGTTAGTTTTTATTTTAACCATATTTTACCTCTTTAAGACTACCACCATATCTCAATATACAGATCTTCAAAATGACTACGCATATTTAAATGAAGATGAAGGATTTTGCCTCTCTATCCGGTCGAAAACCCCCTTTTAGAAACCCTTCGATTTTGCTTATATAAATGGAGATGAAGAATTGAACCGGTAGGCATCATCTACCGATTTTTTTTTACTTTTACTGTTGTTTTTTGATTCCCAATAACAATTTTATCCATATACGTATGATGACGAATGTTTAATTTGATGATGTTGTTGCTTGAAAACTCTCTCTATTCTTTTTGTCTTGTAATTGCAGAATCGGGATCTACGTAAATACATATACGAATCTGTCTTTCTCTCCAAGAAACCCTTCTATTTAAATCCAGGTAGGTTATTTTATTTTTTCATTCAGTTTGTCTATTTGCTTGTGCAGATGGACATCGACATGGTATTCAGAAGATTGAATGAGTTAAATGACGTATTTATTGTATAGATTTCATTAATGACAGATTCGATGCTGGTTTATTTTAATCCTAAAATGAAGTATACTATGTAGTTTCCCCACAAAAGTGCCAATACACATCAGTATCCTCTTGCAGATCCGATGGAAGAGAAGACAAGGAAGAGAAATAGGAAATGGAGATTGGCTGCTCTTCTAAGCCGGTGCTATAATCAAGAGTGTATTGACTATTGATTGAATAAATTACACATACAAAGGAGAGGCATTATATTGCCAGTGAACTACCTAATCAGTGCTATACAAGGAGATAATACAGGGAAATACAGTTGTAATTGACTAAGTATATATGCTAATTATATGCTAATTATATACGTAATATCTTATTCCTTAATACGCCCCCGCAAGATGGAGGATCCATCAGAGACTCCAATCTTGGAACGCAGTCGAAGAAATGGAACTCGAGATAAGGGCTTCGTTAGGGCATCTGCCGGTTGATCAAACGAGTGAATATGACGAACACACAGTGAACGATCTTGTACCTTTTTGCGAACAAAGTGATAGTCTAGAGCAACATGCTTCATACGAGAGTGGTAGATGAGATTAGCACAGGAGTAAATGGCTCCGGTATTGTCACAGTAGAGTGTAGGAGGATTTGTGGAGGAAATACCAAGTTCTAGTAACAAATTTTGGACCCAAGCTAGTACAGATGCAGCATTGGCAAGGGCCTTGTATTCCGCCTCTGTGGATGACCGAGAAACAGACTTCTGGCGAGCTGACCTCCAGGAGATGATATTGGAACCAAGATAAATCAAGTATGCCGTAGTTGAGCGTCCACCACACTCAATACCACCCCAATCGGAGTCCGAGAAGGCAGTGAGTCCCATGGAGGATTCACGCTTGAGGAACAAGCCATTATGAATAGAACCCTTCAAGTACCGTAGAACACGCTTTAAAGATTGCCAATGTATCTCGGATGGAGAATGCATGAACTATGAGAGCTTATTGACAGCAAATGAAATATCTGGTCGTGTGAAAGCTAAATACTGTAAAGAACCGACTAACCTCCGATATGGTGTAGGACCAGTGCTTACGGACCCGTCTTGAGCGGTGAGAGAGACTGAAGATTGGAGCGGGGTAGGGACTTCTTTGGCACCATCCATGTTGAACATAGTAAGTAAATCCTGAATGTGGCGATGTTGAGAGAGAAATAGGCCGGTGGGTGTTGGGATGACTTCAACTCCAAGAAAGTGGTGAAGGGAACCAAGGTCTTTGATGGAGAATCTAGTGGCTAAGGTGGTGACAAACGTGTCTAAGAAGGACTGATTGTTTCCGATGAGAACAAAGTCATCAACATAGACAAGAAGGTAGCTGATGATGTGGTTTTGATTGTAGATAAAGAGAGACTGATCAGCTTTAGACTTGCGAAACCCAACAGACAGGAGGAAGGTTGTGAGTTCGATGTACCAGGCCCGAGGTGCTTGCTTTAGCCCATAAAGTGATTTTTTAGTTTGCAAATGTGATTGGGTAACTGGGGATTAATGAAACCCGGCGGCTGCGTCATAAACACTTCTTCATGAAGGGTGCCATGCAGAAATGCATTGTTGACATCGAGTTGTCGAAGGGGCCAATTGTGACTGAGAGCAATGGATAGGATAGTGCGTATGGTAACGGGTTTGGTGACCGGGCTGAAGGTGTCAAAGTAATCCTTGCCATACTGTTGAAGGAAACCATTAGCCACTAGGCGGGCTTTATATTTTGCAATAGTGCCGTCAGGGTGTCGTTTGATACGGAAAATCCACTTGCAGCCAATCGGAGAATGAGAATCCTTGGGCACTAATTCCCACGTGCCATTGGTAATAAGGGCGTTGAACTCTTGGTCCATGGCATGTCGCCACTTGGGATCTTTTAGGGCTTGGGTATGTGTGTGGGGTTCAAGCGTGGGTGGTATGGGATGTAGGGTGGTAGTATTGATGAATGAGGAGTTGTAATATTTGGAGTTTTGTTTTCGTGGGCGAGTGGCAGGTAGCGGCTGGTTTTAGGGAGGTATAGCAGCGGGTGTTGATGGAGGAGTGTTAGGAGGTGTGTTGGGTGATTGTGGGGATGGAGGGGTGTTAGGGGACGGTGAGGGGCTATCGGCAGGTGACGGGCTAGAGGTGGTGGTGAGGAGGGGAGGAGATATAAGTGGGACAGGGTCGATTGGTAGGGTTGATGTGGTGGAAGTTGGTTGGCTTTCCGGTAGAGGGGTGGGTCTGGTTCGGTTGATAAGGTGACATCTGTAGGAGGTGATGAAGTGATGAATGTATCTGGGGTGGGAAGCTGACTATCGAGTGGTAGTCTGGTAGATGGAAATATGTCAGATATGAACTCCACATGTCTGGAGTGATACAGTCTTTTGTTTTCAAGGTCATAACATTTGTATGCAGCTTTTGAGGGTGAATAACCAAGAAATAAGCAGGGGGCTGAACGTGGTTGCAGTTTTGAAGAGGTGTAAGGTCATAACCATGGGTAGCAAAGACAGCCAAATGGTTTGAGTTTGGAGTAGTTGGGTGGTTGAGTAAAGAGACACTCATAGGGGGATTTGTGATTGAGAGTGTGTGTGGGCAGCCTATTGATGAGATAAACAGCGGTCTGGAATGCATGGGACCAATATGTAAGGGGTAGGTTGGCATAGTGTAGTAGGGCTAATCCAGTTTCAACAATGTGGTGGTGACGGCGTTCTGCAATGCCGTTTTGCTCGGTGTATGAGGAGGGGTAGTGTAGTGTGATATACCATGGGTTTGGAAGAACTGGAGTAGGCCAAGGTATTCCCCGCCATTGTCACTGAAGAGTGACACAATTGGATGTTTGAATTATTTTTCAACTAGGAGTTTGAAGGTGGGAAAGATCTTGGAGACATCACTTTTGTGTTGCATTGGGTACATCCATATGTATTTGGTATGATAATCGACAAAGATAACATAATATGTGAAGTTATCAATTGATTTTTGCACTGGCCCCAAACATCAGTATAAATAAGTTGAAGTGGATGAGTAGTGACAAAAGAATTGGAACCAAAGGGCAACTTATGACTTTTATTAATAGAACAGGAAGAACAATGAACATTAGAGCTAAAGTGTGAAGCTAAGCCTAATTTGGAAACAATTCTCTTGAGGACTTGGATCGAGGGGTGTCCTAGTTGGTGGTGAAGGCTCAAAGGGGAACGCTTGAGAGTGATGTTGATGTGAGTTTTGGGTGAAAGACGGGTGTGGCAGATTCCTTCAGTTCTCTCTCCTCGCATTAGACGTGCCCCCGTGCATAGATCCTTCACAAAAAAATGAGATGGAAAAAATTCCACCGAAACCAGGTTAGTATCACATAACTGCGAAACTGAGACAAGATTCTTGTGTAAGCGTGGTACGTGTAGTACTTTTGAGAGTATTAATTTTTTGTAAGGTGTAGTAAGGTACGTGTTACCAATGTGAGTTATAGGCAAACCTGTACCATCACCAAGAACCACCTCGTCAGGGCCACCATATTCGGATACACTGTGAAGGGTTTGGCGGTCTGATGTGACATGGTTTGAGGCCCCTGTGTCAAAGATCCAGTTGGGAGATGCAGGTGATGAGGTAGTGACATTGGCTACTGGCGTGGTGATTTTATCGGTGGTCACATTGTTTTCCCGAAGAAACCTGGCTAGTTTTCGACAGTCCCTGGTGAGATGTCCAGGAATGTTGCAGAATTGACAGAATTCATTGGTGCGATTATTGAGATTTCCCTGATTGGTATTGTTGGCCCAGTTGGTTTGTGAGGAATGACCTCCTCTGATCCAGTGTTGTAGGACCTGTTGTTTTTGGAGTATGAATTGGGGTTGCGAGAAGTGGACCCGTGTTGTCTGTTCGTGAAGTTAACAGTAGTAGGAACAGAGTCAATTGGTAAAGCTGCTTCTTTGAGTGTGCGTTCGTGATCAGTGAGCTTGTCAAATAATTCAGAGTATGTAATTGGATTTTCTCTCATCTTAATTGCAGCAGAGATTGTGTGATAGTCCTCACCTTACTGAGAGAGAATGTGTACCGGTAAGTCTTCTTCTGAGATGGGGATTTGGGCGAGGTCTAGGTTGTCTGCAATTGCCCTCATCTCATGTAGAAATTATGTGACAGAGCGACTGCCCTTGGGGTTTTTCACCAATTTGGACTTCAAGGAGATGATTCGAGAGCGAGAGGATGATGCGAAACTAGAGTTGAGTCGTTCCCGTGCTTCACGAGCTGTTGAGGCAGAGGAGATAAATGGTTGGATTGAGTCAGAGCAGCTGCCTAGGAGTGCACTGAAGATCATCTGATCTTGTCGATACCATGGAAGGTGTGCTGGGTTTGAGATGGGTTTTCCATCCTTGTCGTTGATTAGTTTGGCTGGTTGGTTGGACTTGCCGCTGATATAGTCTTCCAATTCGAGGCTGATTAAGGTTGATTCAACCTGTTTTCGCCACACAGGGTAGTTGTGGGCTGTCAATTTGGTGGTGAGATGGGTTGCTGCCGTGATGTGTGTGTTCTTGGACATTGCGATGCCCTAGGTATGAGGTATGAGAGACGAATGAGAGGTGAGAAGGATCGAGAACTCGTGGGAGTCTTTTAGGGCTCTGATACCATATAATCAAGAGTGTATTGACTATTGATTGAATAAATTACACATACAAAGGAGAGGCTTTATATTGCCAGTGAACTACCTAATCAGTGCTATACAAGGAGATAATACAGGGAAATACAGCTGTAATTGACTAAGTATATATGCTAATTATATGCTAATTATATACGTAATATCTTATTCCTTAATATGTGCCTGTAAATAACCAAATGTTATGTAAATTATTTCTTAACTTTTTGTAGGATATAATGTCAGATATTGATGTAGAATGGACCATTGCAAGAGTTGGAGGTTTTGGGTGATGAAAATGGGGTAGTGTAACTGTAAAATCGTACTTTTAGTGTTTGTTATTTCCAAAATTCTTAAGAAACATGGACATGTTTATGATTTTATGCGATTCCAAATTTAAATTGCAGTACTTCATTTACACTTATTTTGGTTACAATTCAGTTTTACAAAGTAAAAGTTATATTTTATCAAATTCAAAGTATAAATAAATGTAAAGATTAACTCATATTTGTAAATTGAAGTTACAAATTTGTTAATTTTAAACCTGTTTATGACATTTGCAAGACAAAGAGATCTAATCCTCTGGATTTGTATTCTCTTTTGGTGATATGTAATCCTTAATGTTTGACAAAATGGAAAAATGACCAAAATTCCACTTCCACTAATAAACCAGTGATCATTAAAACTCTTATTAGTTATTATATATGACGTTGTGGTGTTTTTTTTTTTTTTTTTACATTCAGGAAAATATAGGTGGCAGCAAAATTAGTGTATTTGTAACTATATGTATACTCTGCCCGACAAAGGAACTAATGCATTAGTAGTTATGTACAATTTATAATGTATTAGTACCATATTTATGTGTATGTTTCCGTCCAGTTTGTAATATAACAGAATTTTAACATTCTACTAACATTTTTATGCAGGTTAGCATGATGTAGCTCTTGGTAAATGTATAACTTCAAATAAATAGTCGTATTATGGTCTTTTTAGAGGTTGAACATATCCAATAAAATTTATATTCATTACTCAATTTCAAAGCCAGTCAAATTGAACACAATGTTTCATAAAGCCAGTCAAATTGAACACAATGTGCTCTTACTAGAGTATTACTATCGATTGGCTACCCAACAAGAAATGATTTAATGAAAAAGGAGTATTGAATTGGCATTGCCAAACTGTTGAGAGCATTGATTATTAATTGGAAATATTGTCTTTATTGCTCTTTAATAAATAACTAGTGTGCAACCCGTGCTATGCACGGGTCGGGGAGAAAACTTGCATTTTTCAAACCCGGTGAAAAAATTAAATGCAACAATAGCAACATACTTTGTTGATTTTTGGAATTTAAGTCAACAAAATTTTATGGACAGGACCATCTTCAAGTGAGTAAACCTGTAAAAAAAAGTCAATAAAATCTCTTGAAATCATAAGATTAATATAATTACAATAAACTTTTTCTAGTGCTTCATAAGCCATAAGGGCAAGCTAGTCATTTCTAGTGCTTCATATCATGTTAAGACGTGAAATTTGTTGAATTTAATTTTAAAGATTCTCAATTCTATGCTCTTAATACTTTCTAAACTAAAATCATGGCAATTGAAGTAATCTACATTCTCATGAACAACAAAATTACCTCAATTTCATAAGCAACTGTTCTGAAAGCAGTTGCAACAGTAACCATTAATATTTGCTGTGGATCGAACAATAGATCTGGAAAAACTTACAAAAAGGAACTAATTTAAATCGAAAACAATAATAAGAAACTCAACAAATTACTATAAAAAATACTCACAAAAGCGACCTGGGGTTTTCTGTGCCCAATTCTCACTACTTTTCGTGAAACTCCAAAAGACACGTTATTAACGTTTCCATTTTCTCTTTGGAATTTAAGCAAAAGCTTGGCGGGCTCAAAGTTGACACCTTCGCCGAAACTCAATCCGCCAAATTCTTTCAAGAAATTCTTCAACTCCCCTCCAAAATTATCATCTTTTTGTTTCAAGAAATCCCTGCTATCAAGCTTTGTTCTTTAATAGTGTTGTATTGTGGATTAACAAATGGTTTAGATTATCTTGAAAGTACATTACTATAATCCATAAGAGAAATTGGAAAGCTAAAAGCGTATAGAAAGTAGAATTATCATTGGCTGAAAATAGCAACATACTTTCATTTGTTTATGCATTACAGCATCCTACTTCTAATTTATCTCTAATACAGCTTGTACTTTCATTTTTTTTCTTAAGGGATTGTACTTTGAAAAATCTACACAATTATTATAGCATTGTGGCTTTCGTTTATTTTATTAGGCAGATACTTGGTAAAGGGAAAACTGGATGATTTAAATGATCGAAAATCAAATTACAAGCACCTGATAATCAGCATCGAGAAATGTTTTCTTTCTTCACCGCCTCTTTGCGAACAATATTTAAAGATCGAAAAAATAATTGAAGTTTAAAAAGCAACGAAATCTCAAACCAAAAAGCGAATCACTAAAATAGTCATAGATCACAATTACCTTCAATCACCATAGATCAGACATTCATACTTTTGTAACAGTGTTGGAGATAGCTAACTGAAAAGAACTGTGAGGTTTAAATATGTGAAAATGGAGAACCCCAATTTTGATATGAAGCGTGGCCATGAATGTAGAAGCCCAAAGCCACACTCTAACCAATAAAAATGCAACAGTTAAAAAACAGATTCCATTCATTCCAAAAACATTCTGCAAACCAAACACCCCATAGAATATAGAAAAATCTATAAAATAAGTGTACATATCAACTTTAAGGTATAAAAACATGAATTTATTCATTAAAAAACATACCTAAGCTTTTTAACAGGGCTTCCACAATTTCTGGATCTGTTGCAACAGTTGACCCATGTGTCATTTGGCGGTTATAAATGTAAGGTGTCCCTGATGGTTGCCTATTTGGATCTAACAATCATATACATACAAACAATGCATTTACCAAAACTGCCCTTGGTATTAATTCCCCCAATGCATGATGAAATAATCTTGCTATGAAACTGCATTAAAAACCAATCCTTTATTATAACCTACAAACAGCCTGTCGAAATCTGAAGGGCATTTTTGTCATTTGACATTGACACTAACCTTGGGCTGGATATTGTAGCAGCTAATCCAGGTGGCGCGTATCTACATATAGCACAAAGTGACGCTGCTGCATTCCCATGCACTTGAGGACAATCCTTAAAGAATTAGAGTTTTTAAAGTTAGTGGAAAATAATATTTTATTTATTTAAGAGTAAACAGGTCTGAATTTTATAGATGACTTACTGAAGAAATGAACTTATGAATAATAATTTCTAACACATCAATGTCTTGTAACCACTGTGTTGAGTCTGCAAAACTGGTGTAGAAATTTTCATCAGCACCAATTAAACGAATCAGAACCTGTTTAGAAAAATATGAATTAGAAGGGGTAAAATGGTATTAAACAGGATACTTAGAGAACAGTTATATACCTCCATGATGGATGTAATTCCTACTAAATCAACCAGCTTTTGGATAATTTCTGGATGGGCCTAATTATATCATAAAAAATTATAAATACATACACAAGGATAAAAAGGTAATTTAAAAAAACTCATGTGGGAAACTAACTTGGATATACTTCATTAAAGACGATCATTTCTGCAACAACAGGCACACAACAACCTACATAGCAATTACCAAATGACACATCATCATCCATCTTAACTATATTTTCTTCTCTCTTTTTTCTTTTTTTTTACTGTAAAAAAACAATGAAAATTTACCAAGGAAACCGGCATTCAATGAAGAAAACGAACCAAAAAATTATAACCGAAGCCTATCTTACCTCTTTGTGTGTAAACTGTCATCATCTTTGTGGAATTTCTTCAAATTTGGAACTTTCCTTGAGCCGTTTGATAGTGGTGAAGGGTGAAAATCATCGAGATAGCAACAAACAATGGTTGTGGATCAGGTAAAAATCAAGTTGTTGATTTTAGTCTACACAGGTCAAAATAGAGATCAGATCAGTTAAGGGTTACCATCACGGTCACCACCCATCCATGAAGACAACTGAATCATAGGGGCATTAGAGGGAACACGTTAATTGATTCCAATGTTCCTGACAGCAGTGTCAACACGACGTAAGAATTTAGGGATACCTTTCCAGATTGTTTCATGGAAGTAACTCATTCCAGCTCTCATTTCATCTTGTGGGGTTGGAGGTCTTCTTCTGATATCATCTGTACGGAAAGCAACTTAAATCTACAAATCACATAACACGAAATAATCATTAATTCATTGTAAAGATGTTATAAAGACAATCAAGATGTTGGATTTGGATTGTTGATACTTACTTCTCTATGCAAAGCCTCATCCAGTTCTTGCTTATCGTCTGGACTAATGTTCTTCGCATATAACTGAGCCAAACAGTCACGGATCCTAGAAAGCATAAGGGTTAATGGTCAATTTTGAAGTTTGCAATTTCATAAAAGTTGGATCTAGTTTTATAAATGTATACCTTCCATGCTTTTAAAGCAAAGATCTACGGATAGATTGGGTTGGATGAGCAGTCAAGACTAACCCAACTGTTTGATTCTTCAGTGCATCGAATACCTCTTCAGGGGACTTCTTAAGTTGATGCACAAGTCTATTGAAAGTTTCTTAAACATGGGAATCAGTTGTTGCATTCGCTCCATTAGCAAAATCACCCTTCTTGAGGTTGACTCTCCTTCGATAACCAATCTGAACTTCTTCTGCCAGATTGGCTAAGTTAACCATGTGAGAGAAAGCTTTGGCGATGACAATGGAGTCCCCTGGATCTAAGCTTGTGAGCACACTTCCAAGCTCCTCAAGCTAAACAAACAAACACAGTAACCAACTTAATGAACAACCAAAGGATCCGTTAACCAATCGACTACCTCCAGTGTGACCTTTTATCCAGAAGCTGCCAGAACAAACGCATATAGGATAATGAAATCAGGATTCACTAACTGTACATAGCATTTGTAACCAATTTGATTATCCGTACAAACCTGAATTGAGATTGCAATTCTTCAATAAGTTAAAAAAGAAAACGAAGATCAGAATCTGAAGTAATAATAAACAACGATTCGAGTTGTCATACCGTTTCGTTGAGATTCTCCCCATGCAAATCCTGAAGTGAAGGGTTTCGGTTCTCGTCAAATCCCGTACATCAGTGCCACCGACCGGTCGAAGACGCCGTTTCCGCCCATAATCTGAGACGGAATTATTGGGAAGATGTTCTTTGAGATGTCTTCAGAAAAAAGCGATAGTTTCTGTGTCGCCATCAATGTCAAAATCGCACCCCAAAAACCCCAAATCAGATGTCGTTCTCATCATTCTCTCCCGCTGGAACTGCCGTCGGCCTCATTTCCGGTGGCCTACCGTTCGCTGATTCGCCGGCGATGATGATGCCATTACCTTCGACGACGCCATAAAAATAATTCAACGAATTCAGATTGGAAAACAAAGAAAAAAAAATTCAGTTGGAAGAGAAGAGTGGAGACGGTGAAAAGAAATATGACCCAGAGACGGTAGCAGTGGATTGATGATGTGCCAGTTGGAGGTAAATAGTTACCGGATCTGTACCTCGTCGCCGGAGATGTTCGTTTTCCAACAGAGCTGCAGGGGAGAAGCGGAGGAGGAAGCGGTGGGAGTAAGAGGCGATAAAAATGAAGCGGTGGGAGAAATCTTGAAACGAAGAAAGCTAAAAAGCAAAATAAAAAACCCCTTACCCGATAGACAAGAAAGCGTTACACAAAACAAACGTACAACAAAACCCAAAAAAAGACGCAAATTAAATGTATAACGAGTGGGACCTGTGCTCCGCACGGGTCCGTTTTCTTCTCTTATAAATGTGAGCGAGTCTTTAAGGAGAAGACATTTGGGGCCGATCTGTCATAGACGCCAGTTGTACTAAAAAAACTGATATCTGCCCAAACGTTGATTACCCAAAACCAAAAAACCATAAGTTACATAACATCATATTTTAATTTTAAAAAGAGGTTAAGATTTTTTTTTTTTTTGGTTTCGTAATCTTACCTGAGCTAAACCAGAACTCAGGTGAATATAAACCAGAACTCAGGTGAATATAAACAGTCTGTGGATGGTTGATAGTTCTAGAAGATCCAATTTTTGCATATTTGCTGAATGTGGAAAGTATCCAGAAGTTATAGATCTCTTAATTGCTTCCAAGTCCCCGGGTTTTGAGAGTAATTCGATTTCAACCCTTTCCAATAACCCCTCCAATTGATCCTTGTGCACGTTTGATACTCCTAACCTGAATGTAATTCTCATAGCACCACTGTGTAGAAAAGTTTGTTTCCTTCCACGAACTATAAACCTGAAAAACAAATCATAATTTCAGAAACAACAACAGAAAAAACTTTCTATAACAAAGTCACCAAAAAAATTAAATAAAAATCAACCTTAAGAAGCGCGATATGACTAAAATGTCTCCCCGTCTCCTGGTGGTTGGGTGACATGGATTTGAAGAGCTGTGACTATTGATGCATCTAGGTAATCGGCTTCTCGTGCTTTCATGTAATTTATTTCAACGGGGAGCCGTCTTCCTAGAATTTTAAAAATCGGGGCCGAGTCCAAATAGTAACCGAATTTTTTTGCGTCAAGAGTTGCACTTGAGATAAGTAACTTGAGGCCGGGCCGAAATCTCGCAATATGCTAACCAAAAAAAAGTTTATTTGAATCAAAATTTAAAACAATTAATTTTTTTAATCATGAACTGTTAAAAAATGAGACTTTAGGCTTGCTTACCTTATACAAACCAAACAAAATATCAGTTGATAATGTCCTTTCGTGAGCCTCGTCCACCATCACCATGCTGTTTTTAAGGTAAAAATACGGTTATGTTTTGTATATATATATATATATATATATATATATATATATATATATATATATATATATATATATATATATATATATATATATATATATATATATATATATATATATATATATATATGTATATATATATATATATATATATATATAATAGTAACTTAGTGAGGAAAAAATACCTTTAAGTTGAAAGATCGGGTTCACTGAGAAATTCACGTAGTAGCATGCCATCTGTCATGTATTTGAGGACTGTTTTGTCTGATGTACAGTCTTCAAAGTGTATATAATAGCCAACCTGAAATCATAAATTTTTGACTTGTTGTATTGAGAAAAAACATAAAAGATCTGAAAGGATAAATTTAAACAAAAAATTATAAGATTACCTCATGACCAAGTTTGATATTCATTTCTTGAGAAACTCTAGCAGCAGCAATCATAGCAGCAACTTGTCTTGGTTGCGTACACCCTATCCGCATTAAAAAAAGGTATAACCTTTTATTTATTTAAAAGAAAAATAAATTAATAAAGCTTGATTTATTGCAAATATATCATTCCATGTTTTGTGTATCCAACCTCATAGAGATATTTGGGGGTATCTTTCTAGAACCAGTTTCTCCAACAATGACTATAACCTAAAAGAAATCAATTAAATAAAAACTCAACTTTTATTATAGCTAAGTATTTTGACCAATCCGTAATGTCCGGGGGACCCGGTTGTAACCTGGCTGTAAGGTGGGGTGAATTGAGACGGGCTGGTTTCAAGTGACATAGGGCCGAAATTCCCCTGAGCCCGGCTAAATCCGAACCCGTTTCCATGTGGGATTTGCATAAGTCTTAAAAACTACTAAAAAATGCAACTTCCACTTAATTCAAGGATACAAACTTAAATTGACCATCACAAAAGTCATGATCTGTTTTTTTAAGTAACTAATAATCAACTAATCTATTTTCACTCTTAAATAAATCCATTACAATTTAATGTATATAATATAGTACTTTCATTTTTTTAAAAGTATGCATACCTTAATAAGGTCATCTATTTCCATTTTCTCATATGCAATAATGGGCCCCGCATCGACTGCCCGAATAGTGAAAGCCAATCGCCAGTTTCTTTAACTCCATCCTATAAAGTTTATATTTTTCTCACAAGAATATAAATCTTTTTACTTTGTTACTTCAGAATATATAAAAAAATAAAGAAAAAGAACCTGTAACGCTCTATGAACACGAACTGTTCCACGGTAAAAAGCCAGCAAACTTGGATGTGTATTCACAGTCCCTATAAATATTCAAAGATAATTATAAAACAATGCAAGAAAACTTAAACATTAAGAACCCAAAAATGCTTATAAAAAACACTAACCTAATAATGGAATATTTAGAAACTTGGTTGGTAATATGTTGCCATATCTACTCAAAATCTTGAAGCATATCTTCCGCATATAATCAGACTGCAAATTAAATCAATTACAGGATTTAGATTGCAAAGTACCTTACGACACATGGCAAAAATCAAAAACTACAAAAATAAAGAACATCATCAAATAGAACAACACAACAAACCTGACTTGTCGCAGCAAAAAAAACCTTCTCTTCAATGCTCATAGCTATTTTCTTAAGTTCCTGTAACCCCTCATATCCAGAAACCTAATTAGGAATCCTCATGGCATCCATTCTACATAAAATTAACATTTTTATAGTCAAAAGATGAAAGTATTTTACAACATTTCAGATAAAAGAAACAAATGGATATAATAAAACTAACAAATTTATAGGAAGGATGTAAATACACACATCATGTTGATCAGAAACATGAAATTAAATATGATATTAGTTTGTCAACAATATAGTTTAAATTTTAAAAATATATAAAACCGTTATGTTCTTTTTTATCTTGTTCTATTCTCATCACAAATGCAAGAAGCCATAATGAATACAAACGCATAAAATCTTGTACAATTGTTATTGTGAAACAGTAAAAGCTTTTTTGTTTGCATAGTTGAGTTGTGCATTTGAAGGTTTCAACTAAAATTGAGAAATAAAAGAAGAAAAAAGAAAGACGTCAACACGAGAATATTTGTGGGTTGGGAAGGGCTTTACATCCAATATTCAAAGAACCAAATCTCAAACAAACCAAAAGCGCTTCATCAGGACCCATCATCTAATCTTTATTTGAAAATTAGAGCATTATAACCAACAAAGAGGTATGAACAAAATCAACCGATTTCGACAATCTAGCAAACAAACAACCGATTTAAACCCTAAATCAGAATCGTTTAAGGGGAAAAAAGAGAAAGAGGGATCGTCTTTACCAGACTAAGCGTTTCCGGTGGGGGAAAAGAATGACCGAGTTGTGATTTCTCGTGACCCATTTGAAAAACCTAGCGGTAAGCCGGTAATAGATGCAGTCGGAGCAATGTAACGACCGAATGGAAACTAAATTAAAGAAAACATAGAGTGTTTGTTGATGACACTCGTAAACCCCACAACCCGAAATCGGATCTGCATAGGAGAAGACGGAGGCGACGGTGAAGAGAAGAATGAGAAATTCGACGGGAAGAAGCAAACCTGCGATATGATATATCATTTTGAATAACTAAAACGAAAAACCATGGAAACGTCCTCCAAATGTTGTATATCACAATGGCGATAGTGATAATTAGGGTTTGTTTGAAAACAAACACTCGCACTTTTGATTGCTTATCGACTCTATCTTCCTTCCTCTGATTCCTTCGATCTATCACTGCTCGATCTGACTCTCTCTCCCACCGATCTGCAAAGACGCACACACACATACCGGAGGAGTGTAGGAGAAGCCGCAAAAACCGTGGGGAAGACGCTAAAACGATGGACAGAAGCGGTAAAGGAATAAAATCCAGAAACATCCGGATCCAGATAGACCCGAATATGGATCCATAAACAAAAGTTGGATCCGCGGGTGTCACAAGGCATAAAAAAACGTGCATCCATGTCAAAAAATGACGCAAATTAATTAATAGATAAATAATAAAAATATAAATGGAAAACAATGAATAAGAATAAATAAAATGTTTGAGTATTATGCATATATTTAAAATATAAATTTAAGGGGTTTGTAAGTCTTGCGGTTCTAAAAAGAAAGCAAATGTCTATAATATACATTTTAAATTTATCTAAAATAGCAATGAACTTTAATTTCTAGCTAGAAACTACAATGCACTTTTAGTTTTACCACGAAACAACATATATTGATCTTTTACAAAAAAATATCAACATGTTTTTACTTTTAACCAAAACCTAAAGTGTATTCTTCTTTTATTATCAAAACAGCATATTTTTATTTTTAATCCAAAACGAATATTTTTTTAATCGAAAATAGTCCATTGAAAAAAGACAAATTGCAACAATGTAACTATTCAACAAAACGAACTATGTGCCGCCGCCGCACCGTGCGGGTACACACCTAGTATATATATATATATATATATATATATATATATATATATATATATATATATATATATATATATATATATATATATATATATATATATATATATATATAAGTCGTTAAAGCATTAAAATCTTATTTTTAAGACATGTACAACACATCACTGCATATATCAATTCAGGCGGGCTTAGAAACACAAAATCACTCGAATAGCCAGCATGTAAGTTTGGATTGCCAAGCTGTCATGTTTACAACCATCCAATTATTTTATTCACCAACCATTCTATCTTCTCTCGTACAAAAACATCTCTCAATAGAATACTCAGTTTCCTCCACCCACCCCATCTCACCACCGATCTAAACATTGATCTCTCTCTAAGGTGTCGTCAGTGCTACTGCAATCTACCACCAGTGTTGTCGGCTTCGTCCACCTTCAACCACAACTGGTCAACCACTTTCGACAACGAACCTTAGCTTTCAAGAAGTCATCAAGGTGGAAAGGTGAAATGAATTGAAGCTGTATCCTAAATCCACTCTTTTGTTATTATCATGTTATCTGTTACTTTTAAAATTCCAGAACTACAACACGGTTTAATACTTGTTTGTTTTGCAGGGTCGTTGCAGTCTAAACCACCACGACCTCCCCAACGATTATTTTTTCATTTACAACACCATAATATTCACCACCTCTAATTGAAAAAGCCTACGTAAGTTGCCATTATCTCTCCATTTCCTTCCTTCTCTATATGTCTTTCTCAATCTTACTGTCATCTACCATTAAAGACCTAAAGATTCACCACTCACATCTTCTATGTTATCTATCTCTCTCAGTCGACGATTAAAAGGTATCTAAATCAAAATTTTAAAATTTTTTGGTGCTTCTTTTAATCTTTACCAAAATCTTCAACAGTATTAAGGTTTGTACACATTACTTATGGATTTTTAGAAGACAACATTTGCGATTCATTTTGTATGTACGAAGAATTTTGGAAATTTGACGAATCTGGTTTTTTTTTGTTTGATTTCAGAGAGAGTATCAGAACACGCTTGAGTCCCTGTCCATCTTCTTTACTCTGATGCTCGATGGAGGTTTTAAACACCTAAATATAAGCTCTCTCTTTCCCCTACCAAATATGTCTGTTTTTTGTTTTAAGCATGAAATTAGGTTTTCTGTTTTAAACAGTAAAACGATTTAGAAAGATGAGGGAAGAAACTCAAAAATCTGGAACAATCTCTGGCTAACGATAGTGTAAGTTTTAAAGGAAATAGCACCATATTCTTAGTAACACCACCACTGGTGAGGGTTATTCAAGATCCGTCTGTTGCCTTTTCGTATTATTATGTTTGATAGTTATATTTTTGCTATTGTAACTTATGTACAAGTGGGTTTGTATGAATTTGTCCAAAATTACTAATTTCTAGGATGTTACAGGTGAACAAGTATCTTCAAACCAGAGCCAACATCCTGAATTTCTGGAGCCAACATCATTGATGAAGTATGAGAAGCATTATATCGACAAGCAATAGGACGCCATCAAATTGATTTCTGGAATCAAATTCTTCAACCAAAAACCACACTGTCACAATTTGTATTCTAGGGATAAGCTTTTATACGTACTTGATGAAATAACTTATGAGCATTCGTTCATTGATGAACATATGTTCATTATGAACATATGTTCATTGATGAACATATGATGAACATATGTTCATTGATGAACATATGTTCATTGATGAACATATGTTCATCAATGAAAATGAACATATGTTCATCGATGAAAATATGTTCATCGATGAAGATATGTTCATGGATGAACATATCTTCATTGATAAACATATGTTTATTGATGAAAATACAAGAACATAGAATACAGCGTCATATATGAATGATCATTCTATGTTCATTGATGAATATAAAAATTGCGTTCATGGATGCGATACATAATATGAGAATAGTTTTATGTTCATTGATGAACATATGTTCATAGATGAACATGCGTTCATGGGTGAAAATACGATAACATAGAACACAATGTAACATTTTAACAAACCTATGTAAAATCAATTTTGAATGTAAATCCATAAACATAATGGTATTTCAATGTATATTCTTATGATTGAAATAACTAATTTTAAATAAAGGTAAATGGATTTTACAGATCTTACAATTCCATAAGAAAAATAAACCCTAAGAAGAAGAATTACAGTAACTTTAGTATCATTGATGCTGTTTTCAATTGTTGTTCTCGAATCATTAGTAGCATCCATTTGTTTAATTGATTGAAACTCGATTCAATTGAAATTGATCGATTTCTTCGATCAGATCAGTCTATGGTCTTCATTCTGATTTTTTGTGCGTAATTTTTTATCATGTAATCTTGAGACAGAATTTCATTTAATTCAGTATGTTTAGTTATGCAAATGTGGATATGGATGTTAATTAGGACCATCATACCCCATTATGCCATTAGTTGGAAGTGATTCTCTATATAAGGCGTATAGTATTTTTGTTACACCATTTTTAATCTAATCCATTGATGCAATAATCCAATGGTTATAAAGATAGTTCTATGGTTCTATGCCTAATTTTGGTTCTATGTTGATCCCAGCCATATATATATATATATATATATATATATATATATATATATATATATATATATATATATATATATACAAACACTACTACAAAACATGACATTATCGACAGTCAAAATCGTCGCTAATACTTTTCACCGACGGCTTTCAACATAACCATTTGTGTCGCTAAATTCTCGTCGCTGATTTTTGCGACGGAATTGCCGACGGATAGGACAAAATTTACCGATATATTTTTCCGTCGGTAATTAGTAACAGATTGTCGACAGCCAAAATGATTGTAACATCAGTAACGAATTACCAACGGAATATATTTGTAACGGATTACAGACATATTATATTTTGTAACGGATTACTAACCGAATATAATAACGGATTGCCGATGGAATTTTATAGAAGTATATTACCAACGGAATATTTGTAGTAATGTATTACCGACGAAGTATATATAAACAAATTACCGACGGATTTTACAACATTTCTATTTTCATCACTGATCGTTAGTAGATAGCTGTAAAATAACATTTTAAATTTCATAAAAAATGAATTTTTTGTATACTGAAACAGAAAATTCCAAAACAACATACACAAATCCAAGATTTTAAAACCAATAAACCTAAAACTAAAAAGTTCCAATACATGAAAGACAATCACTAAACATAAATCCGTAAATTTCCAATACATACATTGGAATAGATCATTGCCCGATGAAGGCTCATTCCACTTCGTCTCATCCGCAAAACAACAAAACCCATTGACATCAAGACTTATGTACATATTGGATCAAATCAAATCAGAAAAAGACCATACAAGACAATTACAATATATTCATCAACATCAAGACTAATGTACTTATTAATAAAATATATACAAATTAGAAAGAATAACTAACCTCATTCCCATCATAGCTCCATATTAGAATATTTATAACACCTGTCATTGTAAGTTAGATGTTAGTGGTTTTACCATTAGGAGACGCCCCACAACAAGTATTTTTTTTCTTTCAAAAGTAGACATGTATACGAATAATAATAAAATTTTATATTTAGGGTCTAGAGTAGGCACTCGAATCAGAGATTTGACTGCATTGAACATATTCGATAGATCAAGGAAGTCTTTCATTTGCTTTCGTTGCCATTTAATCAGACCAAACACAAATTCACTGCATCATCAAAGAGACTTTATTGGTATATATGTGCATTCGATTTAAGTTTGGATTAGATTAATAAGGTTACACTTGTAAAAGCAAACATCAAACCCATCTGTGAAGATTATTACCTATAAAGTGCAACTTTGGCAAGGAGTTATGCAAAAAAGATGACTAAACAAGAGTAGCAACAATATTATATGAAAGTCTAATCAATTTCTCCTAGGCATTTGATCGAATAGGTAGTAGACCAAACAAACATTGCAACAACTCGACATAATTTCCATTATCTATACTAGCTAAACACACACAATTACAATTATAAGTGAGTATAAAGACATCAGACCATCATAATTCATGGATTTGAGCCTGATTTGGGTTCGTGGCTTCAAGATAATTATAAAATTGCCTAACTAACCCTAGTTTTGGTAAATTGAATCCTTATCTTGTTGGCTTCAAGCTGAATTCGTCAAGCTTTGAGGGACTTGCATTTGTTAATGGTTAATCTACAAGATGTAATTATTCTAAAAATGAGGGACTTGCATTTGTTAAAAATCAAACAAAAAGGGTAGCAATTAAACTTATGCCAACGTTAAATCAAACGTAATTAGCTGATTTTATGGTTAATCCACATTTCGTTCTAAACATATTATGGTTCAAGTTCTATTCGGGCAATCATCAGATTTAATCGATTCCAATCAGGAACTTAATTCAAAAACTAGAAACAATCCTTCGACCTTCTTTTTTTTATTAATATGTTTTATTTTTACGGTTTCAAACCCACAATTATGATTTTAAAAATAGATAATATTTACACCAACGGATTACTCACGAATTTCAAACTCATTGCATTGCATTGGTAGACCGTCGGCAATACGGTAATGGATTTTCAACGGATCATCACCAACGGACTACCGACAAATTATGATTTTGTTGAATGTCGTCGGTTTACCGTCGGTGATATTATAACGGATTACCGACGGGCCGTAGGTAAATTATGATCTCAAAAGTAGATAAGATTTTCACCAACGGATTCTAAATTTTGTTGAATTCCGTTGGTAAACCATTGGTAATATGGTAAAAGATTTCCAACAGACCGTCTTCTGTTGCTAAACCATAGGAAAGTTGTTGCTAAAATCTTGCAAGTTAGGTTTTCCGATATGTCGGAAATCCGTTGGTAAGCTGTCGCCTATTGCAACGGATTTTTTCCGTCGCTGAATTTTTGTTTCTAATACCCCTATTTTCAAGTAGTGATATACATATACATATACAGTTTAAATTGTTTTGTAAATATAAACCAAAAACTGCACCACATAGTGAGGATTAAAAAAAATTACAAACGGCAATTTGGACCGTGACAATCAAAAACCCCATTATGCAAAGGCGGTCTGGGTGGACACGGGTATAGATGAGGTAATGAGACGTCTTTAACAAATGTGTAAAACGTGTTTATTGTTAATTTTGTAATTATATATATATATATATATATATATATATATATATATATATATATATATATATATATATATATATATATATATATATATATATATATATATATATATATATATATATAAGAATAACAATTATTGTGTTACCTTGTAACCAAATCCTGGCTATCGGATTTCATTCTCGTAACAATGAAAAAAACACATTCTTAACAGAATAAGTTTTTGACATAATGAGTTCTTACAATTCTTAAAAGAATGAACTAAATTTTATACATTCTTAAAAGAATGTGTTTTAAATGAGTGGTCCAGATTGAGTTTCAAGGTTACACAATACTTGTATAGATATATTTGATCCTAACCCTATATATATATATATATATATATATATATATATATATATATATATATATATATATATATATATATATATATATATATATATATATATATATATATATATATATATATATATTTTCTTTGACAGTTTAATTGTCTAATTATGATTTAAGAAAGACATAATTTTTTCATTATAAAACCGATTTTAGGTAGAAAATAAACAAAATTGGTTGTAAAAGAAAATGCTAAAAATTTTAAGATTTTAAACCTAGGTTCTAATTGTCAGGTAATTTGGAGTCATAATTCTAGTTGATATTTGTTAGTAAATAAAAAGTATAAGCATTAGTTTGGGCCCCTCTAACTTTTATGCACATACTCCAGCCATGCGGGGAAGGTATGGCTCTGCAAAGTGGTCACTGAGTTCTACCGATGGAGGATTTCTTGTTTTTAGAGGCTCGATGACGGATGATATGTGCAAATGTTAATTGCAACAACTTAGAAATGAAGCAAAGGGTAGTGAAAGTTTAGTAATTGCAGAACATCATCAGTAGCTACAACTGAACAACAGAGATGGTTTGTGTTTGATTACTAATGGAGTACTGTATAAAGATTGTAAAACGTCATCATTAGTAATTGAAAATGAGGATGTTGCAAAACATCATCAGTAGCTACAACTGAACAACAGAAAAGTTTATTCCCTTTGTTAGTGACTAAATTTAGTGACAAATATTCTCAATACTATATTTTGGTCTCTAATTAATTTAATAACGGGCCTATAGGTGATGAAATGTGACGACCGGAGTATTGGTCACTAAATCATATTAGTGACAAATTGTCTACTGTTAGTGACCATATCATTTTGGTCACTAATTAAGAATTTACTTGTAGTGAGTTGCACATTCGATTTAGAACTCTCTAATCTCGGTACTCAATTACATTTAAATCGAATATGTATTTGTGGAATTTGTTGACTTAGGAGCCTTGCCCTAGAATTTAATGTAGATATTGATTAATTTAGAGACCATCAATTTCGGATTTTGAATGCTTCAACTTCGTGCATAAACTATTAATTTTGGAAGATGAACATCATCATGCTTTTCGGGTGTGTTTGGCACGCAATTTTTGTAAGCGTTTGGGAGCTTGTAGCTTGTAGCTTCTGAAAAAAAGTTCAAATAAAAGAAAAAGCATTGTTCGGTGGCACGAGCTTAAAGCGTTTATCGTAAACAAAACGCTCCAATTCTAAAAGCTACTTCAAATAGCGTTTCACAAAACGCTCCTATTTATTATTAACAAAATTACCATATTACCCTTTAAAAGATAATGCAAATACCTTTATAATCTCATCAATGTTTTACCCTAATCACATATACATTTCTTACGCCACGTATTGCCGGCCGTCGTTCTTCAAATTGCTCATCATAGATATAGACAACCTCACAACAGGTAATTCTATTAATTTAATTCTACATATCTAGAATTTATGTTCATATGGTTTTTTAAAATTGACACTTGGAATAACCTGCACCATATATTTATTATTAGAGGACTATTTCAATTTAATGGATGCTTTTTAGCATCTTCATATTTTTTTTGCTTCTCGATTCATTCATAATAATGATGGGAATAGTATTCAATTTTATAGGCTTCAAAACAACGGCAATCAGAATGAATTTTTTTTACAGGGGAGGGTTTTGATTTTTTTTTTTGCACTTATTAGTGTTAAATATAATGCAAATGACTTAGCTTGATGTTGTTATTAATTTAAGTAGTTTTATGGGTTCAAAATGTGTTTGCTGTACTGTTTTCGACATTTATATGCTACACTCTAAATTCATTGTATTTATCTGTTTAAAATTCAGGTATATAGATAGATGGCCTCAAATAATGATAATCCAAAAAAAGTGTGATTGGTCATCTGTTATGATTTTGTGTGATTTATTAAAAAAATATATTATGAAGAATGGTCGCGCTTCTCCAATTAAATGGCAAGACCTTGAGTCGGTTTTTGAAAAAGATGCCCATACGAAGTTAAATAACTACAAAGCTTTAAAGAATAAGTATGATGGAATGAGAAAAGACTACAATCTTTGGAAGTTGTTAAAAATTGGTGAGACTGGTCTAGGTTGGAATGAAAGCACACGACAACTAAATTGTTCCGATGAATGGTGGGACAAAAAAGTTAAGGTAATAAATTTAAATATGTTTTACTAATAGCTACTTTCTGGTTATCTTGAAATCTAATAATAATGTAATATATTACATAGGAAAACCCAAGTGTTAAGGGAATTCGAAAAAAAAAAACAACCTTCTTTAGAACTACAAGAAGCATAGGATCAAATTTTTGGGGATGCAGTAGCGACTGGTACAGACTGTGTGGCACCATCTATGGATCCAAGTACTTTCAGTGATGGTGATATGCATCATGTGATTATTTATGATGAAAATCCAACAACGGGTGATGAAGATGGCACTTTTTTCTCCTCACAATGCCCTCAAGACTTTCCTCATTTAGAAAATTTAGAAAATGAAGATGGCATTTACTATTCAAATCTCATGAATTTTGTAAGCGATGTCTTGTCACCAAACAATACGAGGGGGCCCAATCAACCTAAAAAGAGTTCCAAAGAAACTTCCAAAATTAAACGTGTACAAATGAAACATAGAAAGAGAGAGTCGGCCGGCGTTACAATGTTTAAGGAGTTTATAACTCAACAAAATACTACTCAACAATGTACTTTGGAATTATTAGATTCAGATGCATCTACAGTCAATCAAAGTAATGATTTTAGTATAAGTGCAGCTGTATGTTTGATTAACAAAATGGTCGATGATGGAATACTCACAAAGGGGAGCGAGTTGTGGTGCTTTGCAATGACTTTATTCAAAGATGTGGTGAAAAGAGAATTGTTTTTAAGTCTTCCAGATGAGGCTCTGCGAGTGCTCTAGCTTCTGCATGTTTTTTTCAAGTATATATACAAGGAACCATGTATGACATCACCTCAAACAAGGGAGGCTTGGATGAATGAAAATTTAAATGGTAATCCTATTCGATGTTTTAATGCATTTAGAATGCATCCAAACGTGTTCCTTGAACTATGTGAAGAACTTGAATTTAAATATGGATTGAAGTCTAGTGATAAAATGTCGGTTGTTGAAAAGTTGGGGATTTTTCTATACACGCTTGCTTTAGGTGTGTCTAATAGAGATGTTGGGGAGCGATTTCAACGATCGGGAGATACAATTAGTAGGCCATTCCATGATGTTCCTGAAGCAATAACTTGTAGAGGCAAATGTTTCCAGGGTCTAGCACGTGGCATTATACAACCAAAAGATCCAACATTTCAATTTATACCATCGCTAATCAAGAATGATAATAGATACATGCCGTATTTTAAGGTATTATATTCATATTCTTCTTTTAATTTTTGCATACCATACTATATGTATATTACTTATTTTAAAATTGCATTTAGGATTGCACCGGATGTATTGATGGTACACACATACGGGCATGCATCCCCGAAACTCAAAAATTGTGCTACATTGGTACAAAAGGGGTACCGACATTTAATGTAATGGCAACTTGTGATTTTGATATGTGTTTTACCTTTGTATCTGTTGGATGGGAGGGGTCTGCCCATGACACACGTATTTGGGCACACGTATTTTCCTTCATGCGATTAACACGCCATCAATGAACTTTCCAAAACCACCTGAAGGTAAATTATCACAATTATCTTTATTAATTTTCTATTATTATTGTTATTATTAAATGATATTCCAATTTTCTTTCTTAACCATTTGAACAGGTAAATATTATTTGGTTGATAAAGGATATCCAGATAGAAATGGATATATGATTCCATACCCGAAGAAAAGATACCATCAATCTCAATTTGATAATGACCCTCCAACTAATATGAAGAAGCTTTCAATCATTCTCATTCATCATTGCGAAGTTATATAGAAAGATCATTTGGAGTCTTGAAGAATAGATGGAAAATACTCAATAAAATGCCCAAATTTAATGTGGAAACTCAAATTGACATTATTATGGCTACATTTGCTTTGCATAACTACATTCGTGGCAACTCTGAGGAAGACATGCTATTTAGTTATGTTGAACAACATCCAGATTGCATACCACATGATGAACTCCGTGGTGTTCGTGATGGTAACACAAGTAACGAAGACTTACACGAAGGATCTAATAATATGAAATATGCCCGTAATGATATTGGTGCATCGATATGGAATGCTCGACGTCACTGATTTAGTAATACAGTTGTTATGTTCTCATATGACTATTGATTTTTTAATTGAATTTTTCATTGGAATATTTTAGAATTTTAAAAAACATAGTTTAGACAATTATTTATTCATACTTATGTTTCAATTTTTGCTTTTACTTAGATGTCTTTTTATGTAATTTTACATATTTTTAAAAGCTTCCAGCTATTTTTGCCGAACAAACATATACAAACTAAAAGTTACAGCTTCCAGCTACCCGCTACCCGCTACCAGCTACTCGCTACCCGCTACCCGCTACCCGCTACCCGCTACCCGCTACCCGCTACCCGCTACCAGCTAGTTTTGCCAAACACGCCCTTCATCTACAAAGCCATGAACATCATGACTAGCTAGGTGCCAGGAAAAAGTAATAGGACGGTCAAAATGGTCATTTTACGGGTGTCATAACAGTAACAATTAACATCACTACTAGAAAATAGGTTTATTAGCAACAGAAATTTAGCGACGGAAAAAATCCGTCGAAAATAGCAACAGTTTGATCATGGATTTCCGACATATTGCGAAAACCTAACTTGCAAGATTTTAGCAACAACTTTTCTACGGTTTAGCGACAGAAGACGGTCCGTTGGAAATCCGTTACCATATCACCGATGGTTTACCAACGGAATTCAACAAAATTTAGAATTTGTTGGTAATCCGTTGGTGAAAATATCATCTATTTTTGAAATCATAATTTTACCAACGGCCCGTCGATAATCCGTTATAATATCACTGACGACATTTAACAACATCATAATTTGTCGGTAGTCCATTGGTGACGATCCGTTACCATATTATCCACGGTTTACCAACGGAATGCAATGGGTTTGGATTCTATAGGTAATCCATTGGTATAAATGTTATATATTTTTTAAAATCATAATTTTACCAATGGTCCGTCGGTAATCCGTTACAATATTAGTGACGGTTAACCCAAATATTGGAAAATAACAACGTACAATATTTTAAGAGGTTGAATATTATTTATAAAACCGGTAAACTTGAACTCTACTTTATAGTAGGAAGAGGCCTAATTTTATAAAACCTGAATTTCATCAGTTTGTCTTTACAACAAGAAGGAGGCCCAATTTTAACATGGTTTTGGTGAAATCGGATAATGGACCGGATGTAAGACACCCGATCGAATTCGTTTTTTCTGTGCTTACACTTTTGTCACTGCCACCTTCCGTTTACTTTTGCACTCCCACCATCGCCATCGTTCTGCCCTCTATAGCATCCCCACTATCCGAATTTTTTAATGGCGCCTTCAAGATTCGATACCTCCGACACCATCACAGCCTCTGGTAGCTCTTCTCTCCACTCACTTTTCTCTCATCGATTTCACAATCCACTTACTCTTTACACTGTGTTTCGACCCCTTTGCACTGTGTTTTGACCTCGAAGAGATGAAATCTAGCCTACGATGCCTATCATAAGTTGAATTTTGATTTTCTTTATTCCAGCCTTGAAGCTTGCCCGAATTTTATGGTGTGATCATTGTCGCCATCTAGACTTCCGAATGTGATCTTTAGTTTTCATGGTGAGGAGGTTTGGTTTGTCTATGGTTTTAACTTTAGAATCTCACAAACAGATGCCTTTCCATCTGCTTTCCGGCTTCACACTCACAAATTCTACTCTATTTCCTACATGACAGTTGTGCGGTTATTGCGTTCCTGAAGTTACATTGCTTGATTAATGCTAAAAGGTTATAGACCTACGTGTGATTGTAAGTACAATAATTACCATTGATATCCTTGTTGGTTTTAATCCAAAGTATTCACTATCTTTATTTATGTGTGATGCTTTTAATTATTTGGTTTGTTTACTTTGTTAGTGGGCAATTATTTTGCTTGGCACTTTCTTTTTTATTAGTCAATTAAGTGACATGTTAGTCACTAGAATTATGGGAGTAGGGTCCTAATTTATTGCTCCTCGTGGCTCCTCCTAGTATTTAAACATTGTAGTTTTTCATTAAGAAAAAAATGAGAAGAAGAACATATTTGTTTCTCTATTGTTGAGTTCTATTTTCCACATTTGGTATCAGAGCGTGTTCGATAAGGGAGGTGTAGTTCATTTTGAAGTCTCTTAAAAGCAGCCTCAGTTTCTTGATCGGGTTTGTTCAAACGAGAGACTAACCGGTGGTGCGTGATAAACGGACGGGAAGATATCAAAGCAGGTGGCTTTGATTCGGTTTGTTTTGCGGGTGTGATGGAAGACGGTAAAGGTGGGTGTGACCTTGTCTTGTCAACCGGTGGAAGAGTGCTCTCCGAACAAGCTTGATCAAAGAGGTTGGGGCTGTCAAAAAGAAGACTAGAAAGGTGATGGCACTAGCTAGAGAAGGAGGCCCGATGACGTATCAAGTCCCCGTTTTAACCCCAATAAATTATCCGGTGTGGGCGGTCAAAGTGAAATCCATTATGGATGCTCACGGCATATGGGAGACGGTTGATGTAAGGGTGTTAGACGAAGAAACGAATCTAAAGAAGAAGAAACAAGCACTTGCTTTCTTGTTTCAAGCTATACCGGAAGAGATGGTGTTGCAAATGGCGAGTTACACAGATCCAAAACAGGTGTGGGATGGTTTGAAGACACGGTATTTGGGTGTGGATCGCGTGAGGACGGCTCGGGTTGCAACCTTGAAGAGGGAGCTTGAAGGTTTGCGCATGAAGGAGGATGAAACGATTGATAATTTTGTGACAAAATTATCGGGGTTGGCGTCAAAAGCAAGGAGTCTTGGATATGAGATTGAAGAAGGTGATTTGGTAAAAAGGTTGTTAGATTCGATGCCTAAGTCGTTTCTTCAAATCGTGGCATCAATTGAACAATGTTTCGAGTTGGATTCAATGTTATTTGATGAAGCCGTTGGTAGATTGAAGGCATACGAGGAGCGTATAAAAGGAACGGAAAAAACGGAGGACGTTCAAGATAGTTTATTGTTGGCTAGTGGAGAAAATTCGAACGTTTGTAAGCATTGTGGCAGTAGAGGTTCAAATCGAGATGGCTTTGGACGTGGCCGGGGAAGAGGTCGTGGGTCCGGGAAAAGTCGGGATGGGGAACGTTTCCAACGGGATAAAAGTCACGTTAAATGTTTCAAGTGTGGTGAATTTGGTCACTATAGCAATGAGTGTCCTAAGTGGGAAAAGCAAGAGGCAAATCTAATTGAAGATGAATCAGCAGTATTTTGATGGAAGACTTTGGATGTGACCGAGGTAGAGGTCGGTGTTCGGAAAAAGTCGAGAATCAAGTTCGTTCAAGTGCTGGTTTGCGGTTTGTGATTGTTTGGATTAAGGGGGAGATTGTTGGTTTTAATCCAAAGTATTCACTATCTTTATTTATGTGTGATGCTTTTAATTATTTGGTTTGTTTACTTTGTTAGTGGGCAATTATTTTGCTTGGCACTTTCTTTTTTATTAGTCAATTAAGTGACATGTTAGTCACTAGAATTATGGGAGTAGGGTCCTAATTTATTGGCTCCTCGTGGCTCCTCCTAGTATATAAACATTGTAGTTTTTCATTAAGAAAAAAATGTGAGAAGAAGAACATATTTGTTTCTCTATTGTTGAGTTCTATTTTCCACAATCCTAACTACCCCATTATCAAATGTTATAACAACTAGCATGATTGATGTTCTATTTTCACTCTCTATAGGAAATTATATGTGTTTTAAGATATATTGCTAATATGTGTGACTAGAAGAGAAGAGAGAAACTTTAGTAGCTACATTGTTGGTGGGGGGGGGGGTAAATTTCATCAGTAAATGGCTTTGAGTCACCACCTGGAACAAACTCTTCAACCACATTATCAACCTCAATAGAACTGCACCATCTTGCTCATTATCTTACCTCTTATCAACTTCCTCACTCTTGAAACACCATCCCATCTTCCAAGATCTGCATATATGTTTGAAAGCATCACATAGTTCCCAACATCTTCTGGTTCAAGCTTTATACATGTTCCATTGCAATAACTGCCATTTCAAGATTACCCTTGAACAAAATCAGTTTTGGTTGCAATAATTGCCATTTCAAGATTACCCTTGAACAAAATTAATTTTGGTTGTTATTGGACGTGCCACCATCGCATGTGTAGACTGTAAAAGGTGTGATGCTAGTATATAGTGTTGCCATTTCTAGATTTTAAGCCAACCACATTATTATGTTTTTCCTGTCTACTTAGACCACGACCACATGTATTATACATAGCACAATCAACATGAGTTAGGTTTTGTCTCTTTTTGGTTTAAGGGACTTAACAAGATAAATGTATATGGCTGTTTCTTTTTTATTAAATGCAAAAATAACAACTTAATTGAGAAAATCAGGTTTCACCCATTAAGCCTTATATTTTTTCTAATTTTCCATTTTGACATTATTTTCTCTAGAACAGTGATATGCACCATGGGTGGTTAGTGAGGCAACCTCTTCAGATAAAACTTCATTAATGTCCAAGTATAGATCTCTCTTTATATATACAACACTCTGATGCAACTCTTATGTGACTGATTCTAACGAAATTTGACACACAATGTCAATTACCAATCTAGTGAAAATTCCTAGTAATGAAAATTCAGTAACTTCCATTGGATAAATAATGTATGCTCAAGTCATTACTAAATAGTTGGCTTAAAATCAAGAAATAAATCAGTTTTGGAGAAAAGTATATGATCATAAGAAACTAAAAATGAATTTGTCCCGGATGCAGTGAACCCTTGACTTATTAGTCCTCTGTTGCTTTCCATTCTCTAAATTGTCCCACCCAAATGATGATACCTCAACATTCAATGATATTGTTCACGCCTTTAATGCATAAACACTCCTGTTACCTGTTATGTGCCTAAAAGATTGATTTATCTGGTTGTCAATAAATGAACATATTACCCTTCTATGCAGACAAAGCCATAGTGCCATTATTCTAAGGGTAAACAGAAAAAGGCGACGTCTGAAATGTATCAAGTCAAAAAGAAACAACCTTTTAGTTAATATGTCAGTAAATGATCAAATTACCCTTTGATTCACAAAACCATAATGCTACTAGTTTTTTGTTCTTTCTGTAATTCTCTTTCCACTTCAGCTTTCCTTTTGATGGGATACGGGGTACCACTGTTATCAAAACAAACATCAACATCAATAAATTTTAAAGATAAACTGAGTGAAGAGAATTTATATAACTTACCTTTAAAGTTGGCGACTTTGTACTTGTGAACAGGAAGATAATTTACATCTTCCTCACTCATTGAATTGGTTGTTGGACCACTATCACTATCCAATGCTCTCAAAGTTTCATAATCTAAAAATGGATACAAGATTTAAGTTTTATAGTCTGAGTCCTTGCAATTATAAAAGAAAAATAAATACTTCAAATGATAAGGGAGTGTATACCTAAGTTATCAAATTCCATGTCAAGAAGTGATAGTTGTGAAGAAGTGCAAGTTGCTAGTGCTACTGAAGGTGGCCAAGAAGACCACTGGCTGCCACAACATTCGCTCGTGCTTTAAAAAATGGCTGACATTACTTGTTAGGATTTATTTAAATGATAGTTAACTTAAGTGATAAAACCGTTAACTTAATACACAATTTTTACTTGTAGTTGCTAGAGTTAGATATTACTTGTTAGGATTTATTTAATATCTTAACATTTTGTATTTAATTATTCATTTTCTTTGTATGCAGGGAACCATCTTGATTTAACAATAGCTACTAGCACCAAACTTCAAGGTCAGATCTTTTTTAAATAAGAAGGTATAAACCTTGAACTTTTATAATAAGTTTTCATTCTTTTCATTAACTTAATACACAATTTTTACTTGTAGTTTGAAAATGTTGTTGTTGGCAGGTAAATGCTTGATTTAGAGATGTATCTTGTCATTCAACTTTAACTCCCAAAATTTTTATAAAAATACAAACGTAATAAAAAATAATTGAGAGATGGAAAACAAAATAAGGCAAATTTGTAGGAAAAAATTTTGGGACATAATGGCGAGATCCTTATTTCTTTCACTTTCTCTATTTAGTTGTTGTTTTTGTATTAAGTCAAAAAGAAACAACATATATAGCTAACTATTAAGACCTAACACATTAAGTCCATTAAGTAAAAAAACACCACTTAAGTGAGACTTTAACCTTTGACCACTTACCCAATATTTACATATGCTAAAATATAGCTACCAAGGTACTTAAAAAATGACCACCATTGAAAGAAACATTTTATGAATATTAGTTGGTTCAAGAACCCAAATAGTATTAGCAACTGGATCATCCTCCGAGTAATATAATTCTGATACAACTCTACAAGAAGGCTTGATTTCTCTATACTCCTAGTTATATATATATATATATATATATATATATATATATATATATATATATATATATATATATATATATATATATATATATATATATATATATATATATATATATCACGCCTCTTTTAGCATACACTAGTAGAAAATAGACTTTTAATGACAGACAAACAATGACATGCATAGCTTTTATGAAAGAGAAAAAATTCTGTCATAAAATTTATGTCATCTTTTGCTAAAATTTAAAAATTCATGACTGACATAAATGTATGTCATAAAATAATGTCATATTTTCTTCAAATTCATGGCATACATAAATATACGTCGTATTTAAGTGTCATAAATGCAATTAAAAAAACACGGGATACTCTTACTGATTTTGTCTGTCGTCTTGAAAATATATAGTCGTCTTTTATTTCCCGCCTATACGCTTTTTTTTTTCGGATCTAGTCTTCTTCTCACTGCAATTTAGGGCTTTTGGGTGAAATCAACTCTCAAACTCTCTCTCACATGTGATCTAGGTTTACAAAATCATATGCTTCCTCAACAATCACTCTATCGACACCACCTCCCTTACGAAATCGACATACTGATATACTCTATCCACCCAATCGATGCGCATATCGAGGAACGACCAACAAATGATAAACTCAATGGTTGATTCATTTAACATCATTTCCAGTTGTCAATATCCATGGTAATTCTTCGGCCAGACTTTTTGGTTTCGAATTTTCATCTTCTACGACTCCTCAATTTTCTCTGTTCAGGCCGTCTTCACCTATCCTCGCGTACCCTCCGTGTAGATCCTCGCGTACCCTCCGTGTAGATCATCTCATCTTGTTAAAAGGTAAGTTTAGTATTTGGAACAATATGGTAAATAAAGTGTTTCAGTGACTAATCTTAATCTTAATGATGCTTTGATTTACGAATGAATGAAAAATCGTGTTCAACTATATAGTGCATATGGTTTAACTAGACTGATAATTAGCTTTGATTGTTTACTTGTCAATTAGTTTTTTCGATTGCTCTTTAAAGTAGGAGGGTTCGAGAGAATCCCCTATGGTACTTGTACTTCAGAAAAAAGTCAAAGCTAAAGAGGTGAAAAGTGTTATAAATAAATAGACCTAATCATGCTCTAGGACAGTACATTTTCTGTTGATAGTTTTGTTGTTAAGTCGGCATTTTCTTCATATAAGTTTAACAACATTGTTAATAGTAGTGGATCGACATGTATATTTCGATTTATGGTCATTTGGGTTGATAATCGGGTCATTTCACTTTGAACCTATTATGATTAAAGTGGTTACTGTCAGTTCACATTTCACACAATATGACCAAAAATGCAGCATGTTTTGTTAGCCAGATGTCTTAATTGAACCGTGTTTAGTATTAAATGAACTGTTATGCAGGAACATCTTTCAAGCTTCCATTGATGGAGTGGACTCGCTAGGCTTAAGCTCCTTGGTTAGTTTATTGTACTTTTCCTGCTAGGCTGCTACATAGTCCAAGTTCTATTTCTTAATCTTGACATTAACATTGTATCTCTGTTACATAAATCTGAACAGGATGTTGATAGTATTCCTACTCCAATTGTTTTAATTGATCCAAATTCAGATCCATCTACAACTATTGTACAAGTTAGCTTTAGTGATCGCCTTGGTGCCCTTATTGATACGATAAATGACAAGTGACTCATTAATCATCACTCAATTTCTTTTGACCATATACCCTTGTAGTTTTGAACCAACAACTAAATTACAGTCTGTTAGCTTATAAGCAATTGTTGGTGCAGATAAAGGCATTAACGGATCTAGGCTTGGATGTAGCAAAAAAATCTGTCACAACTCAATGTCAAGGATGCTGGGCTTAAAAGATAGTTAGCAACTAGTAAATTATTAAATACCATATTAATTAAAAACCTTTTCACATTGTGTAATTTCTAATGTTGGTTTTTTAGCTTGTTATGCATAGACACAGAAGATAAACCTAGATTGCTTCTAGAATTTGTCAAGAAAATGGCGGATCCAATGGGCTCTATCTTCATCTCTGAATAGGTCCATATGTTTGTGTAGATTTTTATCTAGAAACTTTTGAAAATTCTTGCTTCAGTAGCTGGTTAATTGAAATGTATTGACATGTACTCTTAGACTATAACCCTCTTTGTCAAACAGGTAAAAAGTTTTGAATTTTTTTGTGATATAAGAAGAAGAAGAATATAATAAACTCTACCGTTAAGCTTGAAGGTAAAACTGTGCAGCCTGATATGATCCTCTACAAAAAGTGTTACCTTCATTTTTAACTCAAATTACAAGTTGTTCATTATTGTACTTTTATAGAGCTTGGTTTTGTGTAATGACTTCTTTTATTTAATTGCTGGTTTAATGATTAAAGTTTTATCCAGTACCACTGGCAAGACCAAGGTTAGAATTAATGGTATGATTTCTTAAATTTCTTGATAGGTTTGGGTTTCTGCAAATTTATGGGTTTTCTTGAAGTTAACTAAGTTTCATTTTGTTCAACATGGAGAACCAAACCAGGTGCTATTTTCTCAATATTTGGATCCAAGTGAGAGCCAAGCACAGGGTCACCTCAACAATATAATGTCAAAATTAAAAATATACTTACATATTTTTATCCATTGTAACAATGTACTTTACATTCTTTACGGATAATAGGAATATGTAACATATAATAGCAATATATATACATTTATCTACCATTGACATGATTCTTTGTATTTTAGATACTATATTTTCTGTAATAGATTGTCTTTTTGTGTATGATATTTTATTTTGTATCGTGAGACACTAAATGTGATTTAATTTAAATATTAATAAATGTTTGTAATAAATTTATGACGGACAAAATGTCTGTCATCTTTCATTTATGACGGAACTTTTAATGACAAACTTTGTCTGTCATCTGTAGTCATTTACGACAGGAAATTAGTTGTCGTAATTGTATGTCATAAATTTATCACAGACAAATGTCTGTCATCTTTTATTTATGACAGGGGTTTCAATGACAGACATTTGTCTGTCATCTATAGCTATTTACGACAGACATTGTCTGTCATGAAAAGCCTTTTTTCTAGTAGTGATACACCTTATGGAATGAATCACAAAACAATATCATGATATATTAATATGGGAATTATATGGAATATATATATATATATATATATATATATATATATATATATATATATATATATATATATATATATATATATATATATATATATATATATATATATATATATATATATATATATATATATATATATATATATATATATATATATATATATATATATATATATATATATATTGTTTTTATGTGCTTAAATATAACATATTAACAATTGATTTTAGCATACACCCTATGGCATGTTTTTTGTTTGTTTGTTACAGGGACAAAGTGTAAGCTCTTATCCACCAATAATGGCCCTCGCTCCTCAAGAGGAGGAACATATTGTTTATATGGTGTAAGTATCTAACATCGTATAAAAATGATTTAAAATCTTTTTAGGTGGTGTGTGGTTCATATAAACTTTTTGGAAGGAATAAAAATCAGTCAAATGAATTGGAAGCTATCACGAAAATAAAATTGATTTCAGTTTTATATATATATAACTTTTATATACTTGTTTTTTTGATACACACATTTTATTATTTGTATACATGCCTACATTTGAAAAAAATAATACTTGTTGTAGGGCGTCTCCTAATGGTAAAACCACTAACATCTATAAATACTTTAATATGCAGCTATGATGGGAATGATGTTAGTGTTTCTTTCTAACTTGTATATATATTATTTAATAAGTACATAAGTCTTGATGTTGATGAATATTTTGTAATTGACTTGTATTGTCTTTTTCTAATTCGATTTGATTCAATATGTACATAAAGGATGATGTCAATGGGTTTTGTTGTTTTGTAGACGAAGACGGAGGGGAATGAGCCTTCATCGGGAAATGATTTATTGGAATGTATGTATCATAAATTTATGGATTTATGTTTAGTGATTGTCTTTCATGTATTGGAACTTCATCCGGCAATTTGTATGTTGTTTTGGATTTCTCTGTTTTTCAATATACAAAAAAAAATCCCTTTTTATGAAATTTAAAATGTTTTTTATACTGCTATCTACTACTGGATCAGTGATTAAAATAGAAAGGTTGAAAAATCCGTCGGTAATCCGTTTCTATATACTTTCGTCGGTAATACGTCACTACGAATATTCCGTTGGCAATCTGCGTCTATAAAATTCTGTCGGCAACGCGTTACATATATGATCCGTTAGTAATCTGTCACAAATATAATATGTCGATAATCCGTTACAAATATATTTCGTTGGTAATTCGTTACTGATGTTACCGTCATTTTGGCCGTCGGTAATCAATTACTAATTACCGACGGAAAAATCTGTCGGTAAATTTTATCGTATCCGTCGGAAATTCCGTCGTAGAAATTAGCGACGCGAATTACCGACACAAATGCTTACGTTACAAAACCGTCGGTGAAAAGTATTGTGACAGATTAGTGATGGTTTTGACTGTCGGTATGCCCTGTTTTGTAAAGTGCTTGACCTTTTATGGAAATAAAAAATCCAATTTAATGGCCATGTTCTGAGAAAAGGAAAAAAGATTTCGCCATTATATCATAGGGATTATTCTTGTACTTTTGCTTTCTTTTTTTGGCCCACATTTATTATATGGACGGTCTTCCAATTTATTCTATAGATATAAATGGATATCATTAATTACACCAGGAACTTGAAATATGCATATTTTTCCCAGACTTGTTCAATAAAATTAACTGTAAAAATATTTGGACCATAAATAGCAAGGAGCTTCAACCAAATTAGATCACAAGCAATTAAGCATTAGTCACCGGATTTTACATTTCGTTACATAAAATAAGTTAGGTAAAACACTTGCCACACCCGAGCATGTTTCTGAGTTCAGTACCAACTTGTTTGTCATGGCCAAGAACCATTCCTCCGGTCATCATCTACGTTACTATTATTATCACCTACAAGTTCATCTTCATCTTCCTGGCCAAGTTTCTTGACCTCAAACCTTCAAGCAACCAACATCGATTGCCACCTGGTCCAACCGGGTTACCGTTCCTCGGTTGCACAATTCAGATGCTCCTAAATAGGCCAACCTTCCGTTGGATCGACAAACTCATGGCCCAGTTTAACACCCGAATCCTTTGCATCCGGTTAGGACCATCTACCCATGTCATGATAGTCTCCTGTCCAAACCTAGCATGTGAGTTCTTAAGAAAGCAAGATGAAGTATTTTGTTCAAGGCCTGACATCTTGTCAGCTGATCTGATAAGTGATGGCTTTCGCACAACCATTCTGTCCCCTTTTGGGGACCAGTGGAGGAAAATGAGAAAAATCCTAATCCAGGATGTCCTCTCAACACGCATGCACAAATGGCTTCAACCCAAACGAGAAGAAGAAGCCAATCACTTGCTTAGGTACATTTACAACAAAATACAAAAACAGGATACCCCAAGTGAAGGAGGGTTGGTAAATATCCGAATCGCAAGCCAACATTTTTGTGGAAACCTGATAAGGAAGATGATTTTTGGGACAAGATTCTTTGGGGAAGGAATGGACGATGGGGGGCCAGGTGAAGAAGAAACTGAACATGTCGCTTCTCTTTTCACCATCCTTAGGTATCTTTATGCATTTTGCATCACTGACTACTTCCCGTGTTTGAGAGGGAAGACTGATTTTGATGGTCATGAAAAGATCATGAGGACTGCCATCCAAAGAGTTCGTAAGTATCAGGATCGGTTGATAGATGAACGGATTCAAATGTGGAATGAAGGAGTGCGAAAGGTAAAAGATGATCTGCTTGATGTTCTTATCCACCATGAAAGCCCTAAGTTAACAACTAATGAGATCAAAGCGCAGATTCTAGTAAGCATCACATGCATGCACGTTATAATTGCTTCTTCTACATTCCTTTATTTTGTAATATTATTGATTCTTGTTTCTTCTTTGTGTCTTGCCGAATTGTAGGAACTAATGATAGCATCGATTGATAATCCCTCTAATGCAATAGAATGGGCAATGGGAGAGATGATCAACGAACCTACTATCTTAAAACGAGCGGTTGATGAGCTGGACCGTGAGGTAGGTCGCAACCGTCTGGTTGAAGAGCGAGACCTACAGAAACTCAATTACATCAAAGCATGCATCAAGGAAGCCTTCAGGCTGCACCCGTTCGTACCTTTCAATCCACCACATGTTTCCGTGTCGAATACCATTGTTGCTGGTTACTTCATACCCAAGGGTAGTCATGTCTTACTTAGTCGTCTTGGGCTGGGAAGGAATCCAAATGTTTGGAAGGATCCAATGCGGTTTAACCCAGATCGACATCTAGATGCAGATGGAAAGCAAGTGCTTCTTTCAGACGATCAGTTGAGGTTGGTTTCATTTAGCACTGGGAAACGTGGCTGCCCAGGAGTGGTTTTGGGTTCAACAATCACTACCATGATGTTAGCTAGGATGGTACAAGGTTTCACGTGGGAGGTACCACATAATGAGTCGGGAATTGAGCTTGTTGAAAATCATGATGACCTTAGCATGGCTAAGCCACTTTTAATGGTTGCTAAACCACGGCTACCTCATTATCTCTACCAAGAAAATTGAAAATAATAAATATTGTTTTTTTTGGCATATATGTATATCTATATAAATTTATGCATATACGTAAACAGACACATATACGTATTTACATGCACTAAAAATATACAGGTACGTCGTAGGTGATTTGGAATCTTAGAAGGATTGTCGGGCCCCCATACGCACGTAATAGATAAAGCTTCTAATTCCTAATAAGAGTTATTGTTGAGGTCATCAAATGATCTCCAATCACCCCTCAATTTGTTTTTTAAGTCATCCATCTTTTAATTTTACTGAATAAGACAATAACATTAAGCCATAAGTGTGGATTTCAAGTAGAGAAACTAGTATTTAATCTTACCGGCCTGCATCAAATATGAAATCCAGGGTGTTAAAAATGTTGGGATTTTATGTTCAAAATATGATGTTCAAAACACATAAGATTATGAAATCGACAAAAGAAGCTTTAAAGTTGAACATAAACATAAACTAGTTCTATTCCCACCAAAAGATCTTTGTTATATGCATTTTAAAAATAATTATAACAACATGAAGTAAGAAGGAAATACAACCTTTGATATTCTTTGGTTCAATCTCAAAGATTGAATGTTGTTAATAAAGCAACAAGAACAAATGTATGTTCTTACAAGTTGCAACACCCTAGAATGCCAGTTTTCGGACTTGTGTTTTCACTTTCTCTGAAACCTAAACACCAAACTTGATTCAGTATTCAAGAGAGACAAGTGATACAACAAACTAACTAGTTGCTAGTTGAGAGAAAGAAGATGAAGGTGAGAGTCAAGACAAAGAGGGAAAAAAAGCTAGAACTTTACCAAGAATTAACCCACTAGCTAGTTCACATGCATCATCTCCAATTATATAAGAACAAGTCTCAACACTAAATAGAACATGCATTGGCCTAATAGGAAACAATTTCTAACTTGTTTTGTTAAATAAGTTCTCAACCCTTTTAAATGCATATATACGTATAAACAACTTTTGTATGTATATATATATATATATATATATATATATATATATATATATATATATATATATATTAGCAGCGTACCCGCGAGTTACGGCGGCGACGAATAATTTTATTCAGCGAATAATCAACGTCAAATAATTTCTTTTAGCAGGCTCTTTTGAGTTTATAATAACAAAACTAAGTTGTAATTTTGTGCTAAATTTAAACGTATTTTACTTAAGTTAAAAATAAGAATATGTGGTTGTTTCAGGTTAAAAAATATGTTAGTATGAATGATTATTTTTCTATGGGTGATAAATAGTTTTGTTCGTTGATTGCTTATTTATAAAAATATGTCATATTTTCAAGAACGTGCAATATATCGAAAAATATTATTACCATTTAACATATATCATTAATACTTGCACAAAATTGTACTTCACATATGAAGTAAAACTTCGCGATACACAATGTTTTATGTATAAACTTCAGGTTGATTAAAATCTTTGGCAGACTTCACTAAAACTTTTGTATTGTCATGCGATATTCACTCTCCGATATTCCTCTAGAGAGTGTCACATAAAATTGTCCGCATGAGAATACTGATTCCGGTAGGAAACTACCAACATTCAGAATTGTCTGGCCTTGAGCTTTACTGATTGTCATAACAAAACTAAGTCGAATTCAAAATTTTATCTTTTCAGTTTGAATGAAAACATGTCATTTGTACATAGACAAAGATATATTCTTGTCAAAAAATAACTTTTTCCCAGCCTGATTACCAACCGATATTTCTGCATAAATAACGTTATTTTGAGAACATTTGCATATCAATCTTGTGTCATTACATAATTTATTTAAAGCATCAATATTCGGTAATAGTATTACTACACATATAATTTTGATTAAAAATGAAAATGTGTTATTTTATTGTTCTAATAATTATCATTTTCAATTAATCTTTATAAAGGATTTTTATTTTTAGTTATGAATATTTATTTTTATTTTATATTTCTTTTACTAAAAAGTATTAGTTTAATATGTTTGCAAATAAACAACAAATCATTAATTTTAATAGTAGCCATTTTTAGTTATTGTTAAAACTGTTAATTTAATTATTATATTAAAATTTCCTTAAATAAAAAATAAATAAATCGTTGTTAGTTAATAATAAATCATTTACATTTAAGAATGAAAATGTTGAACGTTGGACCTCTTTTCACGCACACACCTCTACCACGTAGACTTACATCTAAGGACGGAATTTGTTGATTTAGGAGCCCGTTGTTGTAGAATTCATGTTTAATGTAGATATGGATTTTGGAGACCATCAATTTTGGAATTTGGATGCTTCAACTTGGTGCCTAATTAAACTATCAATTTTGGAAGATAAATATCACCCTATCCTTCATGTAGAAAGCCATGAGCATCATGACAAGCTAGGTTTTTTTTTTTTTGAACGGCAAAAAAAAAAAAAAAACAAAACAAAACGATCAAAATGATCATTTTACAAGGGTCTTAACCGTAAAAATATTCTGGAAACAAAATCCAATTTGTTGGAAAGTTTTGAAAAGAAAAAAAAAAAAAAAAAAAAAAAAGACTTTGCTAAGTATATCATCGGGTTTCGTTAATTCTTGTAAATTTGCTCTTTCTTTTTTAGACCATATTTGTTATATGGACGGCCATCCAATTTATTCTCTAGATATAAATGGATATAAATGAATATCGTTAATTACTCTAAAAACATGAAATGTGCATATTCTCCCTAAGTTTAAACGCTTTAACTTTATTGTGATATGAATTTGTTGTGGTTGACGTTTTGTGGCTGAATCCAAAAACGAAGCTTACCTTAATTAACGTGTATGCGTCTCAAGACATTTAGTTGAAAAAGGAGTTGTGGGCTACTTTACTTCGTTGTATAGCTCCTATAAATGGAGTGGTTGTGACTTGTGTGGTTTTGGGACTTTAACAAGAGTTAAAGATTACTTTGATGTATAGCTCCTATAAATGGAGTGGTTGTATATTTGTCGAATGGTTGTGAATGTCTTCGGTAAGTTATTGAGGATTCTGGTTTGGTGTATTTTTTTTAGAAACAACAAATAATATTATAAATAAAAGAAAGCATACAAGAAAAAAGCAGGTAAGCAAGCGAGGTACCAGCTAAACCCCCCACAAAAGTAATGTTTAGTACATTAAACACAAAAAGGAGCAAAAGACCAACCAGTCCAGCTAAGTTTAGTACACCCACCTCTATGTCAGCCTTGATCTGATCAAAAACGAATTGAGGGGACAAAATTCTGTTACCGAACACCTTCTCATTACGGGCATTCCAAATACACCAAAGCGAACCATACAATATACAATTTACTAATTGACGTTTTTTCGGACACCTACCCCAAGCTACGGCCCAATTGAGGAGATCATCTACTTTAGAAATTCCAGTCCAATTTAATTCACACCAATTTAGAACTAGATCCCATACCTTTTTAGCCATCCGACAACAACCAACCAAGACGTGATCCCGGGTTTCAACTTCGAGGTTACATACACTACACATCATTGAGGGAATGTTAATACCCCTATGACTTAAAGCTTCCAATGTAGGCAACCCGTCCATCACCGCCCTCCAGATAAAACAAGTCACCTTAATCGGGACAACCCTCGACCACACGATATTAGAACCGGTATTGAGCATTGAGTGCATGTTGTCCAATTTACATCTTAAGAGACTCACCGAATAGATCCTGTCCGGGGCTAAATCGCATTTCCACGAGTTAGATCCGATCTCCTTCTTGAGTATTTGATTGAAATTGATCCCCAATTTCCCAAGACACTTAACAGCCCGTGCAATATCATTCCAAACTCCAGAAAACTTTTTATTAGACATACATTCGGGAGGTTTATTTGTCAAATTATGAATCCCAATTACCGTACTACTCCATAGAGCCACCGGAGAGCACCTAACTCGACACCACCATTTAACTATGAGACCCATATTAAGAGCTTTTAGTGAACCAACCCCAAGACCGTTTTTTACTTTCGCAACAACCACTTTATCCCACGAGACCCAACACATCTTCCTTTTTCAATATCCCCGCCCCACAAGAACCGTCTTCGAATACGCTCTAAAGTTTCAAGAACTCCGTCTGGGGCCTAAACAAGGAGAAATAGTAGATAGGGAGACTACCCAAAACAGCTTTTATAAGAGCCCCAAAAGATAACGATTTTGCCTTCCAAGATGACAACTTTGAGTTAAAACGATCGATGATAGGTTTACAATATTTTTTTGAGATTCATATTAGATCCGACGGGCACACCAAGGTATTTGAACGGAAATATGCCCGCCTCACACCCGATTATCTGCACACCTCTATTTATATTAGTCATCGTGAGGCACGTCCCATAAACTTTAGATTTGAAGAAATTTACTTTTAGTCCAGACGCAGCATGAAAACATCTTAGGGTCCTCGCTAGATTTCTCATGTTTAGCCGAGACCATTCCCCAATGAAGATAGCATCGTCTGCGTAGAAAAGATGCGATAGAGTCGGACCCCCATTTGGAATTGTAATGCCTTTTAATAGTCCTTTATCGCAAGCCGAGGAAAGTGCGACGTTAAGACCCTCCATTGCTATAATGAACATAAACGGGGAAAGGGGATCGCCCTGTCGAACACCCCTTGAAATCTCAAACTCTCTCGTTGGTGCACCATTAACCAAAACCAACGCTCTAGCTCATCGTAAACATCCGTTAATCCATGATCTCCATTTATCACTGAAGCCCATTTGAAGTAGCACCGAATCCAAGTATCCCCAATTGATAGAATCAAATGCTTTATCGAAGTCTACTTTGAACACGAGGACCTTCTTTTTTGCTTTTTACCCCATGAGTAGATCTCGTTAATCATAAGAGGACCGTCTAGAATATTTCGCCCTTCTATATAAGCCGATTGGACCTCTCCAACTACATCTCCAATCACTCGTTTAAGACGTGAGGCTAGAACCTTGGCGATTATCTTGTACATGCAGCCAATCAAGCTTATCAGTCGGTAGTCACTCAAGGAGATAGGGTCTTTAATTTTTGGCACCAATGTAATAAAGGATGAGTTACACCCTCTAGATAGAAAGAGAGCCGTACTCCTCAAAGTGACAAACAAAATTCATAATATCTGATTTTATTAAGTCCCAAAATGTTTTTAAGAACTTAAATGTGAATCCGTCCGGATCCGGGGCACGTTCGCCACCACATTCTTAAACAACCGCTTTTACTTCTTCAATCGAAAAAGTCGCTTCCAAACCCGCTGCCTTCCCGGGAGAGATAGATCGGAATTTGTTGCTAGTGAATTTTGGTCTTGACATACACGGTTCTTTAAATTTATCTTGAAAGAATCTGAAAGTCTCCTCTTTTATTTCATTAGCATCTTCCGACCACCGACCATTAATTTGTAACCCGTGAATCTGATGCCTCCGATTTTTGTTATTTATAACACCGTGAAGGAACTTGCTATTTTCATCCCCATATACCGTCCATTTGACCCTAGCTTTCTGTCTAAGATCTTGAACCTTCAATCTTTCCATACCCATAAGTCGCTGCATTGCCCCCATTCAAGTAGTTTGTTCCAAATCAGATAGGGGTCGAGATATTGAGCACCTGTCCAGCCTGTCAATGGTCTCTTTAAGTTCGTTAAACTCCTTACTTTCCACCTGTTTTTTCCCATGAATCCACTTTTTTATGCCATTCTTTAAGGATTTAAATCTGGCAAGCAGGAATGCATCAACAAGATCCCCAAACACGTCCATAAGTAGCCATGAATTAAATAGTTTAAAAGGAGGTGGTCCATAATCTTTTGCTTTAGTAATCAGTGTTACCTGACAGTGGTCAGACATCTCCCTTGTGTGCGCAGTGACTTTTGCACCGGGAAAGCTTGATAGAAAATTAGAACACACCAAAAAACGGTCTAGTTTTATCAGTTTTGCCCCGTCATGGCAAAAATAGGTAAAACGTTGACCACCTATAATAAAATCTTTTAACCCCGCCTCAAGAATGAAATTATTAAAATCTGCAGCGGTTTTTTTTGCAAAATATCGAGTGTAGTCTTTCCTCAGCTCTTCTAACTGCATTAAAATCCCCAAAAACCACCCAAATCCCTTTAATGCTTTGCTTAATTTGCAATATTTCCTTCCAGAGTTTCAATGTATCACTAACATCTTATGTGTAAATATATGTGGAGCCCAAGAGTGTCTCTCCAAAAGAGCCCTTGTGGAGAGAGGGGAGACTCCAACATATATACAAACTTATAGGACCGTGTCGCACCAATGTGAGATACACTAACACTCCCCCTCAGAGACGTAGGCTCGATGAGGTTTTAGGGGTGCGGGACACTGGCTCTGATACCATGTAAATATATGTGGAGCCCAAGAGTGTCTCTCCAAAAGAGCCCTTGTGGAGAGAGGGGAGACTTGATGAGGTTACAGGGTGCGGGACGCCGGCTCTGATACCATGTAAATATATGTGGAGCCCAAGAGTGTCTCTCCAAAAGAGCCCTTGTAGAGAGAGGGGAGACTCCAACATATATACAAACTTATAGGACCGTGTCGCACCAATGTGGGATACACTAACATTATGGACTATATATATTAGCGAATATCAAATTCCCATCTAGTCCTTGCCAACTACCGACCACGATCAAAAAATGACGGGATTTGAGTACCTATGATTTTTGGAAGATTTGTTTGTTCCAAATGCTCAAAATTCCACCAGACCTTCCATGCGCATCCACACCTTCAAAGTCATAATTATCAGAGTCCCAGCATCCCCTAATATTGATCCTGTTATAGTCTGGCATCCATGTTTCTTGTATACCGAGGAAAGTAACATCATGTTCGATTTTCATTCTTCTTATCCACGAGAGTTTTGCACCATCTCCACACCCATGTGCATTTATTGATAAACAATTCATTGGATTTCATTGATTTCACCATTGTCACCAACTGCCTGCGCAAACGAGTTGATACCCTGCTCAAATTGGAACCCAATTTTAGCTCCAACCTCGATAGTCTTGTGTACTTCATCTTCGTGACAGGAAATCGATTACGAGTTACCAAGAGATGATCTTCGCGGGTTATGGTTGAGATCAATTGAATCAGATCTAGAATTAGTCGCCTGGTAGTCAAAAGGCGAATAACTACGTCCTTCGCGGTCAGCTCTTCTCCTTTTTGTCTTCTTGGGTTGGGGCCTGGAATCATTCAATGAGTCTACGCACGTTCGTTGGGCTGAAAAAGACATGTTGGAAGCGAAGGGCCCAAAGCAGCCCAAAGCCATCAAATTTTCCACAGGCGCACACACATTGACCGGCTCCATTGTTTTAAATCCGCTGAATTTTTCATTAATATTAATATTTTCGTTTTCATTAATATTAATATTGTCATTCTCCTGCCTCTCCCTAGATGCCGCTTCATCTTCTGCATTTAATACCCTATCTGCCTCGATCTCAGGAGCACCCGTCGGTATTCTTTCCGTGTTTACCATTCTGGCGACCGACGGTGAGTTCCCTACCACTCTTTCGCTATCAGTCGCCTCCTTAGGCTAAAGGGAATGGTTGCTTATGAGACCATCGTCATCACCTGCCATGTAGGATCCACGTAGGATGCCTATGAAATGAATTTTCTATGCCTATGAAATGGAATAGATGCCTTTGAAACTTTTTTTTTCTTTTTGATTTTTTTAAATGTCACATTTAATTTTAAGATAAACAAAACTAAAATTAAAATAAACAAAACTAAAAATAAAACATTTCATTTCACATAAAAACTTAAAGTTCGATGACATAAAAATAAAACGACATACAACGGATAATTTAAAACCTACGAATTTAAAAAAACAACACACGATACGGATAATTTTAAACCTACGAAATTTAAAAAACGACACATCCAACGCAAACCCGCTTCACCTCCATCCTACAAATTATATTTTTCCTTAATACCCCGCTTCACCTCCATCGCCGCTTCGTACATGTCACCCGACAAATGGCTAACGTCGGCAAAAAACAATTTCATGTCGGACCGGCGCTCTTTGTCCGCATTCACAACCTTCGAGTATTGGATGTGTTCTTGTAAAGTTGTACGCAAACCCAAAAACTCCGTCCTAATTTGTTGAATCTCATCGGAACCACATGTAACCGACGAGTGTGAGGACGCCGATTTTGCCTTGCCTTTCCGCTTCGCGGCATCTCGACCAATCGGACGAGTTGGTCGTTCGACCTCAAGTATGTCGTCGTTATCATTGTTGAGATCCACTCCTATATGTGCGTCGGATGTATCGTGATATGACCCGCTTTCGTCGGTTTTGCTTCGTTTGTTCTTATTATGGTTTCCGCCCTTCCATTTTTCTTTGTCTTTGACAATGTTCCAAACGTGCAAAAATTTGAACGGCTTCAACATATCATTTTGGAACATGTAGCTAGCACGTTCCAAAATCGTCGCGTCGCTAGCCCCACTAGACCATTGCGCCTTCAAATTTTTTACGATCCCGTTGAAATGCAACACATCCTTGTTCATATTCGCCCACTTGGTGGTGCATTGGTCTTGAGTTCGGTAATCATCTCCTAGGTCCATGCCGACTCGAAAACGGTTCGTGACGCGAAACCAAAACTTGTCGCGCCCTTGGTCTTTACCGGTGGATGCGTCCTCCGATATGTCGAGCCACGACCGTGCCAACTCCATCTCCTCCTCGAGAGTCCATAACTTGTTCTTCGCCCTCCCTTGGGGTTTCTCGACTGGTGCTTTTGCCTTCCCTTTTCCCTTTTGTTCCGTTGGATCGGCATCTCCTCCGATACGCTTTCTGCTTCCTCGACCGGTGCTTTTGCCTTCCCTTTTCCCTTTTTTTTCGTTGAAGCAGCATCTCCTCCGGTTCGCTTTCCGCTTCCTCGACCGATATGGGTGCGCTTGGGGTTTGTGGAGTTTGTGGAGATGGCTTTTGGTATTGAGTGTTGAATTATGGAAATGGGGTAAAATTTTGTTGCATCATTTGCGGATTGAATTGTGGAAATGGTTGTTGCGAGGGCATCGGGAATTGGGTGTATAAACTAAACGGATTTGGCATTTCAAATTGCGGACGGTATGGTGGTGGGGATGACGGATCGAACCCAAAGAAATTCGGGTTTTGGTTGTTTGGGTTTTGAGCCATGTGGATGAAAGAGTAAAAGATATGCAATTTCTTTTGGTTGTGGTTTGCTAAAATCTGTTTTAAACACAAGGTGTATATATATATGTAGGTAAAAATTGTAAAAGTTAATTTTTTTTATTCCAACGGATACTTTCCAACGTTCCAAATCCATTTCCAACGGCTCGATTTCAACTACGCGAACATGTCGATAGCCAATGCCACCCATCTATGCCAATAACTCGGTATGGTTGATGCCTCCGGCATCGAGTGCCATCGAGGATACCGACGGCATCGCGTGAGCCATTCCATTTAGTCTTATTATCGTTCACTGGTTGTGTGCCAGGACGGAATTCCCCATCTTCAGTTTCTTCATCGTAAACGTTCTCCCATGTATCGGATATGCCTTCGGTGTCATCATCGCATTCATCTTCATCTCCTTCATCGTCCGAATCAACCGTTTGGTCGAAAGGACACGGTTTGAACGGTGACCAGTCATTCGTGTATTCTACCACACCGACACGAAACATCTTGCCATTTCCTTGCACAACAATCTCCTCGTTAATCCATTTCCTGCGAGACTTGAGTACCCTGCAGGGCCGGCCTTTTACATGTTCACTTGGTGCATGTGAACAGGGCCTCCAATGTTAGAGGGCCTCCAAAATATGCATACCTATTAGTAGTATTAGGCCCAATTTTGATAATATGTATACCCGACTCTCCTCTCTGCGATTTGCGAAGGGTTTTTTAATACGGGAAACTAATATTTCCGACCCAAAATCCAATCTCCTCTCTTTGAATTTCCCGTTTCCTCATTCCTGGTTAGCGATAGTGAAGCCGACGATCAAGGAAGGGATCGATTGGTTATTTGGTTTCCTAATTCCTGCAACGGTAAGAATTTATCCCTTTAAGTTTAAATCGAGTGTTCTTGTTAATCTTAAAATCGAAATCAGATTTCTCTCCGGTCTCCTCTCATCTTCTCGAGTTCAAATGTTGAATCACTTCTGATACATTAAGTTTCCACTGCTTAAATCGAGTCTCGACTGTTCTTTTTGAATCTTGATTGTGTTTGCCGTTTGGTTGTGTAGACTGTAGAGATCGACTGATCGAGTTCCATCTGTTCTAGTATACATCTACTCTCGAGTTCCATCAGGTAATCTATTCTACAATGTACAATCTATTGAATTTGAATCTAATTATCTGTTTAATTTTACAGTGTTTTTATTTGTTGACTGATTATTCACTTTTATAGGAAAAGGAAACAAAGTAAACCACCAAAAAAACAAAAGGGTCAAAGGGATTGAAGGAACACTACAAATCAGGTGTTTTCTTTCTTTTTCTACACTTTAGTATGCCTCCTAGAATAAGAAAACATGAATCTGGATATGCAAAACGAAAAAAAACAAAGAATAGAAGAATCTACTAAAGCTCAAACAGGATCTATGCATAAGTTTCTAATAAAACAAACATCTAACAATCTGGAAAATGAGAATGAAATTGTTAATGATGATAATTTGTGTTCAAATGATGATGATAATATGTGCTCAAATGCTAATGTTGATTTTGATGATGCAAATGTTGATTTTGATGATGCTAATATTAATGATGCTAGTGTTGATGATGCTAATGTTGATGATGTTAACTTTAATTTAAATGATGATAATGTTGATGATGCTAATGCTTTCCATACATTTGATATATTTGATCCAAGAAATTGGGATATACTTGACTCTAACATGGTAAATATTTTAGCACTAAAAGGTCCCAAGAGAGATTTATCCATTCAAAAAGGTCCTAAAGATAGATATTTAAGAATATTTTCTGCAAAATATTATTCTAAATGATTACCAAATGGAGAAAAACGTGATAGAGATTGGCTTGTTTACTCTAAAGAACTTGATAAAATATTTTGTTTTTGTTGTAAAATTTTTAGACAAGGTTGTGGTAAAAATCAACTAGCAAATGAGGGTTTTGGGGATTGGATACATCTTAGCACTAAAGTTAAAGAGCATGAAATTAGTATAGAACATGTTAAAAACATTCGTAATTGGTATGATTTACGTCTAAGATTACAAAATAATAAAACTATTGACAATGCATTTAAAAAACAATTAGATAAAGAAAAAGAGCATTGGAGAAAAGTTTTGTTGAGAATTGTATGTGTTGTGAAATTCCTTGCTAAATATAACCTTGCTTTTCGTGGTACTAATGAAAAACTATATGAAAACAACAATGGGAATTTTTTAGGTTTAATTGAAATGTTGGTTGAGTTTGACATGGTTACTCATGAGCATGTTGAACGCATTACAAATGAAATTGGTGTTCGTAATCATTATCTTGGGCATATGATACAAAATGAGTTAATATTTTTGCTTTCTTCTGAAATTAAATCTAAAATTATATTAAAAATTAAGGAAGCGAAATATTTTTCTATAATACTTGATTGTACTCCCGACATAAGTCACCAAGAACAAATGACCTTAATTTTAAGATATGTGGATGTTTCATCAAGTTGTGTTAGCATAGAAGAAACTTTTTTAGGGTTTTTAGATGTAAATGATACAACCGGTCAAGGACTTTTTGATGTCTTAAATAATGAATTGAATTTGCTTGATCTTGATATTGATAATATTCGAGGACAAGGTTATGACAATGGATCTAATATGAAAGGGAAACATAATGGAGTGCAAAAAAAACTTTTAGATAAAAAATCTAGAGCTTTTTATACTCCTTGTGGTTGTCATAGTTTGAATTTAACTTTGTGTGATATGGCTAATACTTGTGGTAAAGCTAAAGATTTTTTTGGAATTATACAACGCATCTATACAATATTCACAAACTCTACTAAAAGATGGCAAATTTTAAAGGATAATATTAAAGGTTTAACTCCTAAATCTTTGTCATCTACTCGTTGGGAAAGTCGTGTTGATAGTGTTAAAGCTATAAGATTTCAAATTCTAGACATACAAAAAACTTTACTTCAAGTAGCTAAAAATGATAATGATCCAAAAATAACAAGTGAAGCTAAATCGTTAGCAAAAAATGAACTTGGTAGCTTTAAGTTTATAATGTCTCTTGTAATTTGGTATGATGTCTTAAATACTATTAATATAGTTAGCAAACAATTGCAATCGAAAGATATGCTTATTGATGTTGCTATGGAAAAAATAAAGGGGTTGATTTCTTTTTTTGATGAATATCGAGAAATTGGTTTTGAAAATGCTTTAGAAATTGCAAAAGAAATTGCAAAAGAAATAAACATTGATCCAATATTTCCCCAAAAACGTGAACCTAAAAGAAAAAAACATTTTGATGAGATTTCAAATGATACATCTTCTAGTGTTCCACAATCTGCACAAGAGTCTTTTAGAGTTAAATATTTCTTATTCATTGTTGATCAAGCAAAAACTTCTTTAACTACAAGGTTTGAATAATATCAACAATATGAAAAGATTTTTGGCTTTTTGTTTAATTCTGAAAAATTGTGTTCATTAGATGATGAGAACTTAAAGTCTTGTTGTATGTCTCTTGAAAATTCACTTAAGAAAGGTGAACAATCGGATCTTGATGGAAATGACTTGTATGTTGAGATGAAATTATTGTTACATCTTTTGCCCAAGGAAAAAATGAATGCGATTGATATTCTAAATTTTTTAAAACGTGTTGATTGTTTTCCTAACTTATCTATTGCATATAGAATTTTATTGACTATTCCCGTTACTGTTGCATCTGCAGAAAGAAGTTTTTCCAAGTTGAAGCTATTGAAGTCCTACTTGCGATCTACAATGACACAATAACGACTTAATGGGTTGGCTTTGATGACGATTGAGAGCAAAGTTTTGGATAAACTTGCTTATGAAGACATAATTGAAAAGTTTAATTCAGCGAATATTAGAAGGATGGCTATTTTCAAGTAGAACCTAGTTTTTTTGTATGTTATTTGATTGCAAGTTTAAACTTATTTATAAAAAATATTAGAATATTTTTGCTTTTATAATTATGTTTATGAAATGTTATGTTTTAGGGTCTTTATTTTCAATTTTGTACAGGCCCTCTGAAATCTCAGGGACGGCCCTGGTACCCTGATCTTTCCCATTGACCAATCGGACCTGCTGTGTATGTAGTCGAATGGATTGACCACTTTCCCAAATTGTGCAACAATACTTGAGAAGTTAGTCTCATCCCATAATTCTAGGGGAAGCCCAATAACTTTAAGCCATGCAACTCTTTCGTACATAATTTCCTCTTGGTCTCCAAACTTCAACTTACTGAACCACTCCCTCCATCGTCCTTCATTTTCAATGAATTCTTCCGCATTTTTCCTACGTCTGAATACCAACGCCAAGGTCAGACCCCCTAGGTACTTGGTTGTCTTACCTGCATCCATGTATTCGTGGAATGTGCTGAGATGATCGAGGCTATGAGCAACACCAATCAGTATCGGCCCCTTCAACCAATTACACAGAGTAGTATCTGATTTTAGGGTGACTAGACGATTTGAGTGACCATTCTCTCCGGTGACTACATCTGCATAAGTCGTCCCAACAGACGACGTGTGGTTCGGTGCATTGAAGACAGCTCTCGATGGTTGTTGATTACCGCCGTAGGTCCGTTTACTAGGTAAGTGACTATCGGAATTCCTTTGGTACCTAGCAATGTTCACTTTGAGAGCACGACCTTGTATCTGAATCCCATCAAGTTTACGTTCCAATTCCTTGTCATTGGTGATGCCCTTGAACCTGACAAAAGCAAAATTGTTTCCACCAGAATCTCTCTTTTTGCAATGTAAACATCTACTACTTCGCCATGTCTTGAAAAGTTCCTTGCAATATCTTCTTTGACGGCTCCTTCTGGAATTTTTGAGACAAAAAACGTGGTAATCGCCGGGTTGGTTCGCCTTCGCCGGACCTCTATCCATCCATCGTGATGACGGTTCATCTCCTCGAAAGAAAAGTTATATCTCCTGTTACCTATGGGAAGACGAATGTTTCTATAGGGAAATGAAAAAACATGTTTGAATTAAAAATAATTTCTCCCTATTTGTTACGACTGAGTTTTATTTAAGACCGAAAAGACATTTATTGGTGTCATATGGTACTTGGCGTTTTGGTGATATATCCCTTACCCAGTATGAGTTTGGCGTGTGTCTTTTTTCTCTTGAAAATGGGTTGAAATTTTGTAGGTTTCATCTGTGTAAGTGGATATTTTGTCGGGTTTGAGTTTGTTCTGGGTTAAAATTATGGGATCTTTGGCGTGAGGTTGCTATTCCGGTTCTTTTTCTTCCTAGGTTCAATTTGTTGCAGGTTTGTGAAGTATTGAGAACATTGATATATGGATTTAACTGTGCTTACGAAGTACCAAGAGCATAGTCGGTCAGTCCTCACTGTTAGCGTATATCTATGTATGTGTATTTAGGCCCATCGTGTGCAGCCCGCTTATGTGTATGTAGTAGGGCTGTAAACGAACCGAACGAACATGAACGCGAACGATGGTCTGTTCATGTTCATTCGTTTAAGTTAGCCGAATAAACGAACGAACACGAACGAATAAACGAACGAGTTTTTTGTTCATGTTCGTTCGTTTAAAAAATTATATTGTTCATGTTCATTTGTTTATGTTCGTGAACATATTAAACGAACACAAACAAACAAACATAAACGAACTAAGATAAATATACACAACTGAATATACATGAACATAAACGAACACACAATATTATAATGTAATCAAATACAATTAAACATATATAAAATAAAAAGAACAAACATAAAATTAAACGAACAAACATAAGCGAACGTAAATGAACAACATAAATGAACGTTCATGAACATAATTGAACGAACAAGACCATTGTTCATGTTCGTTCGTTTAATTAGACGAACAAAAATTTGTGTTCATGTTCGTTCATTTAATAAACAAACATAAACGAACTTCCTGTCGAACATTTCACGAACGATTTGCCAAACGTTCAGTTCGTTTACAGCCCTAGTATGTAGTGTATCCGGCCCATGTATTGTAACCCTTGTACTTATATACATATTTGTGATTAATGAAAGGCGAGATACAATTTACTGAAAACTAACATGGTATCAGAGTGTATATCCTCATAACCATCGCTCCCCTTATATCGCCTTTCAATCTTATCTCGTCCTTCTTCCTTGCGTCTGATCTGACCTCCGGCTGCCTCAACAGTCTCGCCGGCCCTCACCTATTTCTCCTCTGATTCTTCATCGGTTCTTCTGCTACTGCAACATCTGAGCAGCAACATCTGTTTCTTCTATCTCATCAGGCTTGATCTTCCCAATCCATGGCTGACGATAAGAAATCTGAGAACCCTTAAGGTATCACAAACATTCGTGCATATATACCTCTCGTTATTGATCTGGAAAAACTGAATTATAACTCTTGGCACGAACTTTTTGAAACCCACTATATTGGGTTTGGCGTGTCGGATCATCTAGCCGAACCAATAGTCCGACCTCCCGCTGAACTTGCTGAATGGAACCGCATTAACTCTCTCGTCCAAATGCGGTTATATGGAACGATGTCGCAATCTCTACTCCAGATGATAATCAAGAAACAGTCCACTGCTCGAGACATTTGGGTTAGTTTAGAATGCTTATTCCACGACAACAAAGATGCCAGGCGATTCAACTGGATAACAAGTTACCCAACATCACTATTGGTGATTCCAAGGGAACAGATTACTGCCCCCGCATCAAAACTATTTCTGATCTTCTCGATAATATTGACGATGTTGTACCTGAAAAAAATCAATCTGGTAAATTTGAATACATTGCCGGTCTTATCCGCCGCCGATCACCACTACCGACTTACTTGGAAACTCGATCCATGCTTTTGCTCGAGGAGCAACGCATGAACCAACTACAAACTCGCACAATTCAAGCCACTCACGGTGATCATGTATCTTCCCCCACACCATTCTTCTAGACGATCACACAAACAACCGCAGCGGGACATCGGTGACAATAAATGTACAATTGAATTTGACGAATTTGGTTTTTCTGGGAAGGATTACCAGAAGAAACAAAGAAACAAACCCTGCTCCGATTTGACCAATGACCTACCCTGTCATTTCCATCCTTGCGTCCGTTCAAGCCCTCGTCTCGGTCACCTTCTCTCGTTGGCATCAACGTCTTGGTCATCCGGGACATCGTGTGTTTCAATCTTTAGTTTCCTGTAATTTAATTCCTTGTAAAAACACTAAAAACAAGACTTTATTTGTTGCGTGTCAGTTAGGTAAACATGTTTGTTTGCCTTTTTCGTTATCTAGTAGCGTTACTACATTCCCTTTTCAAATTATTCATTCTGATGTTTGGACTTCTCCTGGTATGAGTGGTGGTGGTCTTAAATACTATGTTATTTTTCTCGATTAGTTTTCGCATTTTCTTTGGGTTTATCCTTTGCGTACCAAGTATGATGTTTTCTCAAAGTTTGTTCATTTTCATGCTCATGTTAAAAACCAATACAACAATCAAATTCATACTTTTCAATGTGATAATGGCAGAGAATTTGCTAACACACAGTTCCAGGACTTGTGTGCCGAGCATGGTATTCACCTTCGTTTATCATGCCCGTACACCTCTCAGCAAAATGGGAAGTTAGAAAGAATTATTCGTACTATTAATATTTGTATCCTCTCCCTCTTGTTCCATGCTCACATCCCTCCCACTTATTGGGTCGGAGCTCTTTATATGGCCACTCACCTACTAAATATCCTCCCATCCACCACCCTTAACAATGACACTCCCTACCACAAACTCCATCTCAAACAACCATCATACACCCACTTATGTGTCTTTGGCTACTTATGTTTCCCACATATTCCCACAGATCATAATCTATCATCCCGAACTACACCTTGCATACTTCTCGGATATCCTTTGCAGCATCGTGGATATCGCTGCCTGACCTCGCCACCAGAGAAATTGTTATCTCCCGTCATGTTACGTTTGCCGAAATCGTCTTTCCCTTTGGATCTATAACTCCTAATAACACCCCGCCCCACGAGTTTTTAGACGATGACCCCGCTCCAAACACATTACCCACCACCCTGTTATGAGTGCATGTAACAAATGATGAAAATAATGCTCTTATATTGGAAAATATTATATTTAAATAAACAATTAATTGGAAAAAGTTATAAAGGTGGGAGTTTCAAATAAATATGGTGCAAGATAGAGGCATATCTTTAACCACATTCATTTAGATTACCTCTATTATAAGAGTTACTAGGCGAATGCCCGTGCGTTGCGCAGGAAAAAACATTATGTAGTTAAAATATTATTAGAAGTTATAATCATAGAATTTAATTAACGAAATAATACTTAGATTTTTATGCTTCAAAATAAATATTTAATTTATTTTACATCATAATCATGTATCTATCAACAATAACTACAAAGAAAATATAAATATAAACACAGATATATACTATATCATTAGCGAATACTATCTCCAATCCCACAATATCATTTTGATTCTTAAGGTTGATTACTTTCTATATCGTATACAACTGCACTTTAATAACTCATTCATCTTTCAATAGAATGAAATTACTTATCATAGTATATGTCATCACAACTGAGAAATCTCTAGCTAAAATGAAGTTTTTTCAGGTGGTTATATTAAACCACATATTTAATGAAAATAAACTAATTCTAGTAATATTTATTTTAACGTCAAAACTCTCTAGTTTCTAACTAATCTTATACAATTCAAATAGTATTTTTAACTTAAAATAGTTAATTGATATTTATGATACTTAAAACGATGAAAAATAAAAAATATCATATATTTTTTCAACTTCAACTAAATTGGCTCTTGAAGGTTGATATAAATAATATTAATTGTAAAATACAGATTTTTTGCGTTAAATTTAACTAAAAATCTTTCAAAACATTCATGAATTATTATTCAAAATGACTATATACTAAAGGTTTAGAAGACACTAATTAGTTTAAATATAAAATAATAAACTACCTATTGATGAAACTATATTCCAATTGGGTATACATCTAAGAAAACTGTTGTGACACAAATATAGAGCCTGCTAATGTTAACTTATGATACAGCTTATAATGTCATCTATTGGTTTAACTAATTTTACACATTACATATAAAATAAAACATATTTTTATTGTCTAACACTTAAACAAGTAAATAATAATGTTTAACTAAAATAAGTTACCTTAATTAATTTGATAATATCATTATAATATATAACTTTCTCATAATATTTACGATTACAAACTAATGATAATGTTTTTATTGATTTAATAAACATATTAAAAGTGTGCTTTTTGCGTACATGTAATTCTAAAATTTACATATACAATAAAATTAAAATCATGTTTCATCATCAACTTTAAACAATTAAAAACTAATGCTTATGTAAAATGAATTACCATGATTCTTGTGATAATGTCATTATAATATATCACTTTATCGTAATATTTATGATTATAAACAAACGTTAACATTATTATTAAAAAGAATTTGAAAACTCATAAGAGTTATAAATAAATGTGATTGAAGGAAAAATATCTCTATTAATAATAATATATATAGGTAATTGTGAAATGCACTTACATATTAGCAAACTTCATTTCATAGAATATAATTATAATATATGATTTACTAAGTATTTTATAAAAACTATACAATTTGATCAAATTTAAGTATTAATTATATATTGGTTACTAAGTATTTTGTAAAAACTATTCAATTCGATTAAATTAAAGTATTAATTATATTTTTTTTATAAACGCAAGAGTAATTATTTATTGGTCTAGAGGTTTTACTTTCCAATATTCTCTTCAAGCGTTTATGTGTTTTTTTATAATTTTCTTGAATGCCCGTTTAAATATAAATACTAAAATATAGTGTCTATGTAATTATTAGTATAAAGCTCTTTCAAAATACTAAACACCCAAATATATAAATAAGATTTTATTTTGAAATCACAAACATAACACAAGATAATAATATGTCAAACATAACACATGATAATAAAATATCAAAGCTTGTATTACATGGAGATGTATAGTATTCTAATTGATGAAATAAGAATTCTAGAAATCTCAAATAATAATCCAAATAATAAACTATTTACATAAGCTTAAGTTTGAGTTGCGAAATAAACATAAAACATAATAAAGTAGAATAATTTCATTGTGAAATGTGTTTCGTACACACTTACTTTTCTTCGTCGATAATGGTTGTATGACCATTTTAAATCTATAAAATATAAAGAAAATTATTAACTTTCTCTAGTATATATAAAAGAAATTCCAAATTCAGAACTTTAACATAGTAAGATGGCTTCGAATATATAAAAAAAAACTCAAACCAAAATATATATCTTTAAACCTTTGCATTCTCTTTCTATATGATTTTTCTCACGTTGTATATAATTTGTATTCGTATATTACTCAAATGATTGTCCTATTTTATAGTAAAAAAAAGACTATTTAACTACAATTCATTTGATACTCATAAGTTATATCATTATTAGTTTAAATACTTAGTAATTATAAGATATAAGTTAAAAAAATCTTGAGTGGTTTTTAATAGTTAGTTGGAAGATGAAGAGGTGGAGGTTTCAAATGAATATGGTGTGGGAATGATACCTATCTTGAACCATATTCATTTGGATGACATTTTTTTTACGATTACTTAGTAACTAGACGAATCCCCGCGCGTTGCGCGTGAACAAAATTATGTAGTTAAAATAATATTATATGTGTTTTGTTTGAAAATATCTAATGCAATGTCATCAACTATAAAATAACAATTATATATAAGGAATCAAAAGGTTGATGTATCACTAATGAATTATCTTATATTAAGACATTCTTTCTAAAAAATCAAAAAATAAATAAATAATTAGTTTTTATCATTATAAATAAACAATAAAAAATTTTCATCAGATAATGGTTAAAATAAGAAAATAAAATCATAGTATAGTTGGAATCTTTATTGTGAAATTTTTTTTGATTTATTGGTAGTGAACTATATAAGTAAAAAAGTTTTTTAGTTACAAAGAAACATTGTTGAAATATTATGACTTTTCAACTTTCTACAAAAACTTTAACCAACTACAACCGAAAATACATAAGTAAAAAAAGTCGATTAATTGCATTAAATTGTTTCATTTAATTAACCACATCAAACCCTCCAAAATTATTAAAAAAAAATTGTAGAAGCAATTTTATGATTTTATATATTACAATCTTACGAACAACAAATACTATGGAAAAATTTAATACTATAAATTTTTAATAATAAAAAGTACCAAAATAATTATTATAACATTTTCATTAAAAAATAAATAAAGCACACCTAACTCATATAAAGAATGTAAAACCAAGTTCAACATAAAAAAATTAAAAACAGTTTCAGCAATATATAAAATCAACATACATTTGGTGTATTTTCTCTTTTATTCTACTCTTCATATTTTAATCACAAACATTGAAAAAAAATAATGTTTTTATGAGAAAAATCTACTCATATAGTAACAACATGTATAAATGAGAGGAATACGAAAAGTTTCTAGTAAATGCTATTAATTTAGGAAATATGAAGAGTCATTTAGATTCCAAATCATTATGGCAAGAGATAACTTAATATATCTAACCATATTAGTTTGGAAGGCTTCTATTAGAGTATAGAGTATATATATATATATATATATATATATATATATATATATATATATATATATATATATATATATATATATATATACACACACACATACACACACACACACATACATACACACACACACACACACAAAGACAACAATGTTAATAGTCTTTTATCAAAAATCTTTTGTGTGGTTGTGGAGTTTATGATTCAAATATTGCAATGTATATTTTTCTTGAAATAATTGTTATATTAGTAGTTTTTTCTCACAAAAATCGTTCTTGTGGTTGAAAAGTTTTCGATTCAAATATAAATTTGTGATTTTAATATAAAGTTGAAAAAATAAGTTTTTTGCATCAACGGTATTTGTAATGTGGATTTTTCTTTAGATTATAGTGCTTAAAATAGGAAGTAGAACTAAACGATCGGGGAAAAGGTAACAAAATGGTAATTTGATGATTTTTTCGACGAACTAAATCTATCATTCTTTTGTTGATTTCTATATTTTTTCTATATTGTTTATACAAACCTTTTGTATGATTTAGGAGTGTTTGACATGTTTTTTGAAAATAAATATTATAATAGATGTTTAATTGTTTTTACGTTATTAAAAGTTGTAATAATTATTATTTCCTTTTATTTATTATTCATTAGGTTGTCTGTGTGTATATGTAATCACAATCTAATAAATAATAAATAACATAAAGAATAGTTACTACAATTTTGAATAACATAAAAACAATGAAACATTTATTATAACATTTATTTTCAAAAAACATATTAAAAACTCCTAAATTGTATAAAATGTTTGTAGAAACAATTTCAAAGATATATTGAAATCAACTAAAAATTAGTATATTTAGTTCATCGAAAATCATCAAAATGTTTGTAGAAACAATTTCAAAGATATATAAAAGTCAACAAAAGAATAACATATTTAGTTCATCGAAAATCATCAATTTCTCATTTTTTTTCGTCGTTTAATTTTACTTCTCATTTCAAACACTTTAATCAAAAGTAAAATATAGATTGGACTTATTATTGATGCGACAAACTCATTTCTTCAACTCTTTATATTTAAATCGCAAACTCTTCAACGACATAAACAGTTTTTGAGAGAAAATACTACTAATATAACTATTTTCCCAAAAAAAATCTACATCTATAACATGGTAAAGTTCTCATCATTTTAAAACAATAAAGAAGAAACCGAAAATTAACCTACAACATGGTGGAATTCTCACAAGTTTATAACTATATATAGCCAAAATGAAAATAAGCCTGTGACATTATTGAGCTCTCATGCTTATATTCTAGATAACAATAATAAAAATTGAAGAGAAGCAAGTTGAAGTAATCAAGTGTGGAATAGTTCTTATATAGGCAAAATATTTTAAATGAGCAAAAACAATTAATTAGCATAAGATGAAGAGATATGAGTTACAAATAAATATTTAAGTAGTAGAAGATGAAAAGTTAAGAGTTTCAAATGAATATGATGCAAGTATTTAATTTTCTTGATTCACAATGATTTGAATGGCCTTTATTATAAGAGTTATATATACTAGACGAGTACCTGCGCAACAGAAACAAATTATGTTATTTTATCACTTTAAATATCGAATTGACTTACTGAAACCTAATTTGATGAAATACAAAAATAAAAATATAAAAATATCATATATTTTTAAGTTTTTGTAATCTAGTTGTTGAATGTTAGTTATCAATATAATTGTTAACCATTATTTATATTTTTATATAGACGTATTTATATACCATTTGATAAAATTATTATTTAACTAAAAGTTTAACAACTCGACTATTACTAAAATGGAAGCTTAAGAAACCTTTTGTATATTTACAATATTTTATAGTTTTTATTTAAAATATGTAATTTGCATTGAACCTAACTAAAATAATATTTATTTTGGTACATATATTTAGTATGAAATAGCTTATAAAATGATGTTCTAATGTTTTTTGATGAAAAAAATTACTGGTTTAATCAATTTAATTAGTTAATTGTACTAAACAACATATTTAATAAAATTTGGTTAATTACATTAAAAGTTTACTTTAGCACCAAAACTCTCCAACTTACAACCAATTATTTATTTTAAAACCACTACAAGTCAAGACGTTTTAAGTTATGATACTTCGTTTACACTTATGTTAATCGAATAAAATTAATTATTTGAATTAATTTGAGTCATGTATAAAAAAATTCTTCTTATTCAAAAGGTAGGCATGACTTGTATTTATCTCATCCCAGAAATCGAACATGATTATTCTCGTTAAAACATGAACAACAAAACAGTTTGAACTCTAATATATATTTTATTAATTTCTTTAGTTTAATAAGATATTTGTGAAATACGATGATTTTTAGTTTCTTGCTTTAGAAGCTCTTATGTATTATATTATTGTGATTATAAATATAAGTATGATGGTTGAGTTTGAAATTCTAAGTGTTACTCTTATTCTAAACTTTTTTTATATAATTTATAGATAATAAATAATACACAAACTCATTTAGTAGTTTTATGAATTCTTTTACATATTTTTGCAAATCTCTATTTTGTTTTTTCGTGTATTTGTATTACAGTTTTATAAAAGAGTTTAATTGAAAAATATGCAATTTTGCATTAAATATAACGTTTTAAGTGAAACATATTTATATTTTTAGATTATAGAAATTAAATAGGAAATGATACATTTACTGGTTTTCTATATATTATAGTGATTTTATTAGGTTTTCTGGTGTATTCGCATTTATATTTTGTAAAAAAATATTAATTAAAAATATGCAACTTTTTATTGAATCTAACATTTTTGAAGAAAAAACAAATTCAATAGTCTAAACATTAAAATATCATGATGACAGGCATAAAAAATGAAGTGTTTTAAGCTTCAACAGTTTCGAGAAAACCACAATCATTAAGAAATGTTAAATTAGAATCAATCTTTTTGAAACCACATATATCGATCAAAAGATATAGAAGACTAATGTCTAGGTAGATGCTTCAGTTTTTTTACACGTATCTCACATAAATAGACGATTTAGTACTCATTATTAAAAAATATTTGAAAAGTTATATAAGTTTCAAATAATATGGTTGAAGGAAAATGAACTCTTTTATTATATATATATATATATATATATATATATATATATATATATATATATATATATATATATATATATATATATATATATATATATATATATATATATATATATATATATATCTGTGTGTGTGTGAGTATACATGTATATATATGATTGTTTCTTAATTAAATAAAAATAATAATATGATATTTTTTCTCTTTGAACTTTGCATTACAATTTATTTCTAATAAATCAACCATTTTATAAATATAATATTTTTTTATAATAACCATATTGTTAAAATATTACGTCAAAAACCTCAAAACCCACTATTAAAAACTTAATTATAATCATCTAATATTGTTTATATTATTTACATAAAATAAATTATATACGACTATGTGTTATTATATCAAATCTGATTATTTATATTTGTATTTGTAAGATTACAAAAACTCTTCAAATTCAAACTAATGGTTATTTATAATTAAATAATGCATGCTCAAGAGGCTTTCTTACTTATGGTAGTTAATGGATATTTATGACTTAATTAAGTATGATTAAAATATTCAAATTGTAATTAGTCAACTATATAAATAATATGATAATCTAATTCTAACATTATATTACATTGGAATTTTGTATGACAATAAAATCAATAATATTGATATCTTTAATTTTTAGAATTTGCAACACAACTTATTGTTATAATAAATAAACAACCTTTTATACATTTTCTGACATGTTTTTATCATTCATTTCTTTTTTTATCATTCCCTAAAGTTATTATTTTGTTTTGTAATTACTATATACTATTCACATCAAATTGAAACTACAAATTTTTAATGAAAATACATATAAAAATATAATAAACAAATTGTTATTAATTTGTTTTGCAATTATTATTTATTGCACAATACTACATTTCAACATGAATATTTTGTTTCTGTTTCTACTCCATAAAATAAAAACGTTGACTGTATGTAATATGTTTGTTTAAAAAAAAAATACAAAATCCTACTAAGTTATTCTTGTATAATAAAAACATGAAGTGAGACTTATCAATATTCAAAATATAAATATATATGCTCCAAGCCATACGAATTTTCTTGAAATTAAAAAAGTAAAAAAGAATAAAGATGTACAAAGAATGAAGTTAAGCCACTCGCTTCAATTTTATCATCCATATACACGCGGAATCCTCCTAGAGCTCGTTTGATTTCTTTCTCCAATTGGCTTCGAAATGCCATGCAACCCAACCGATTAATCTTTATGCATGTTTAATACAAAATCAAATGATTGTTATCGAGTTTGATTCTTTGCAAGATCTATAATGGGATCCTCCATATGAACATGTGGGTGACAATAATAACTTGATAGCTTCGACTAATTATAGTTCTTGAAATGTTATCACTCATATTATAAACATGTCATGGATCTAACATGCTTGGAAGAGAATAAAGTAAAGTTTGAGTAACGAAGTGTGTAAATAGTGTTCTTATATAGACACAACATATCAATTAACAAAGACATTAAATAGTATAAGTTGAAAAGTCCTGGGGGTTTCAAATCAATATTGTGCAAGTATTTGAGTTATCTTGATCCACATTAATTAATGACCTCTATTATAAGAGTTATTTAATTTAATATAGATATAGATATAGATTATAAGATGTAAGTTAAAAAACTCTTAGAGTGGTTTTTAATAATTAGTTGTAAGATGAAGACGTGGAGGTTTCAAATGATATGGTGCAAGAATGAGACCTATCTTTAACCATATTCATTTGGATGGCCTCTTTTATAAGATTTATATAAATATAGATATAGATAAATATTATATATATATATATATATATATATATATATATATATATATATATATATATATATATATATATATATATATATATATATATATATATATATATAGTGCAATATTTAAAAAAAACTTATTCGTAGTTTTTTCTTATAAGCGATTAAGGGATTTCAAAAATAAAAAAATCAAAACAACTGCTTTTTTTTCATGTTTATATGCATATGCATATGAATATGTATATATGATTATGAATATGCATATAAGTTTTTTTTAAACAAAACATCTTTATATATCATAAAAAGTGTGTTTTGTATATTTAATGAAAAAACTCCCACAATTTTTTTTTTGTTTTTGCATATTCAGATTTGCATATGCATATCTAAATGCAAAAAAATTGTTTTTTCGTTGTTTTTTAATTATCTTAGTCGCACATATTAAAAAACTCGGGTATAATTTTTTTTGAAAAATATAGTATTGGAACTAAAATAAATAAAAGTACTTAAATAAATAAAAGAACTAGGAACTTTTTTAATAGTACAATATTAAAAAAAACTTATTCGTGGTTTTTTTTATATGCGATTAAGGGATTTAAAAAAATCAAAAAAACTGTTTTTTTCATGTTTATATACATATGCATATGAATATGTATATATGATTATGAATATGCATATACGTTTTTTTAAGACAAAACATCTTTATATATCATAAAAGGTGTGTTTTGTATATTTAATGAACCCCCCCCACCCCACCCCCCCCCACCCAAAATAATTATTATGTTTTTGTTTTTGCATATTCAGATGTGCATATGCGTAACGAAATGCAGAAAAATTATTTTTTCGTTGTTTTTTAATTCACTTAGTCACACATATTAAAAAACCTGGGTATAATTTTGTTTGAAAAATATAGTATTGGAACAAAAGTTCATAAAAAATGTTCTTAAGTTCTCACAGTTTTTAGGTTCTCATATATATATATATATATATATATATATATATATATATATATATATATATATATATATATATATATATATATATATATATATATATATATATATATATATATATATATTTATATCCCTTCAAAAAGCTTTAAAAGAAAGCTAAAAGCATAGAAGATATTGGAAACAACTAAAAACAGGAACATTTACATCAAGCTTTTCATTAAAATATAGAACCATCATTAAAATAACTAAAAGCATAGAACATTTACATCAAGCTTTTCATCGGTATAAAATATAGAACCATCATTAAAATCCTTTGTAAAACATAGTGCTCATCACTCACTTCTTGTAATGTGTTAAACGTGGTGGCCGATGACCGTGGAGGAGAAGAAAAGAACGGTTTGGGTGGAATTTCCAAGGCCTCCATGCTTTCTTCTAACATTTTAATCGCTTCATCAATAGATGGCCTTTTCTTTGGATCTGTTTGTATACACCATATGCCAACTATTGTCATATTTCTAGCATAAACATTTTCCTCTACAGTTGTCAAACTATCTAATAGGAATTGATCCTTCTGGAGACGGTTGTAAATCCAGTATGGAAAATATATCTCACTCGTATGCCCAGAACCAACACCGACATCAACATTTTTCCTTCCTCCAACCATTTCAAGTATCAACATCTCGTAACTATACACATTAGATTTATGTGAGACTCCTCCAAAATTTCTATTAAAAACTTTGGGTGCAATATACCCGATAATCCCCCTAGCTTACAACATTGAAACGATACTCTCTTTCCTAAAGTACAATTTTGCAAGCCCAAAATCAGCTATATTGGGACAAAAGTCTTCATCAAGGAGGATATTATGTGGCTTTATGTCAAAATGCAAAATTCGAGTGTTGTAGCCTCGGTGCAAGTAGTCAAGACCTCGTGCAATTCCAAGTGCTATCACATACAACTTGTCAACTCCAATGTGTTCATTTGTACTTTGATGAACATGACCATATACAAACTTTTCTAATGATCCATTTGGCATGAACTCATATACAAGAGCTCTTTTGTGATACTCAAAACAAAATCCCAAGAGAGTAACAATGTTAACACGAGAAGTTCTACCAATTCTTGCAACTTCGTTTATGAATTCTTGTCCACTTGCTTTCGATGAGTTCAAAAGTTTTACTGCCACAAGACGTCCATTTGATAGCTTTCCTTTAAACACGATACCAAAACCTCCTTGTCCTAATTTAACTTGAAATGAGTTTGTCATTTTCTTGATCTCAGCATATTTGTATCTTTTCGTACTCAAGGATCCATATTGCTCGACAAACACCTCAACACTTTTTTCGTCCTCTATTTTATGCTTAAACAAGGCAACACAATGGTTTGGTGAGGTTTTGATACAACAACGACATATTATGGATATCAACACAGTTGATAGTGTTGTTGATACCATTCCTGCAACTGCAACAAAGAAAAAGTTACTGCTTTAGTTCAAAAATCTTGAAAAGAATAAAATTTTAATAATTTTAATGGCATGCCAACACGCATGTGTCCACAAACGTGGTCTTCATTTTCTTCTTCAAATTTTATTTGAGGATACCACTACTTCTATTTTGGGCCACATAAACCTCCAATAAATAACCACATCCTTTTGTAAATTCTCAATTAAATGATACAAGATAACTGGCTAAACTTACCAACTTCCAATTAATTCCAGATCCTACAATATGAAAAGAATTGTACTAATGCATATACTATAGTAAGAAACATGAAATGTTCTTTCTTAATTCTTTTTAGACACTTACATGCTACCTTTGGTTTATTATTTTTTAATAGGCATAGTTAGTGTGGAGTCATTGGGTTACTCTCTGATAGAAACCTTATGGAGAAAGCCCGACATATATAATGATATATAAGACATTGTCACACCAATATGGGATCTCGATAGCATGGTCACGTCACTATAAAGTGTGGAAGTTGGGTTGCTCTTATCATTGTGATGTTGAAATACTATGCACACCATCTATCAATTATGTGCAATTAGACATAGTTTCATTTAGGTTTTGATATGTATCTGCCATTTCTAGAATGGAAAGGTACATATGCTTCGATAGGTTGTTAAGGAAGATTTTCCAGAGTGAAGAAGTGTAGGACCGGATGACTTATTGACATGTTAGGCGGACCTAAAATCAATGACCGTGGGGATCAACAATGTAGCAGACGTTTTGAGCCATATAATTGAGTATTAAAAATATATTTAAATCAACAACATAGTTCCAAATACTGCAAGGGGTATAGAAAATTCTTCAAGGAAGGTCCGAAACTAAAGAAAAATATACACGAGCGGTCATCATTTTATCGGTCATTGTTTATGAAGATGAACGCACACTTTCACCTTCAATCAACAAAAAGATTGAACAAATGCTTATTAGATGTTAGACTTGGGAGCTTCATGTCATACGAGAATTCTTTATTACTAGCAAAGAGAATAAAGGTAAAACTTTCCGTTTTGAAAATAATTATGTTTGTAGGTTGATGCTACCAAGTTTTTTGCTATGTAGTTCATAACGCGCTTTGATATTAGTTTATTTACGCGTTATATAACTATGTTTTAATTGTTTTGTCTTTATAGAAAGACTATATACGTTCACTTTTGGTGTAAGTTGGTGGTATATGAAAAGTACTAAATTATAGGGTTTAAAGTGGAAAATGGAACAATATCAGAAAAAAAAGGAGAAAATATAAAACCAGAAGAAGTTAGCGTCGCTATCTCTTAAGAGATAGCGTTGCTATCTACAGACAAGGTGTAATATGGTTTATTTGAATTTGAAAACGCGAAGAACAGGATCAGGAGATAGCGCCGCTATCCTCTATAGGTAGCGACGCTATCTCGGAAATTTTCAACTATAAATATCAGCTCCTAGTCTGACTTTTGGAGAATCTCGGGGCATCATCGAGGAATCCGAAGGCTTGATTTTCATTTCTTTTCAGTTCCATTTAGTAGTTTTGGTTAGATATTTTGTTTTTCTTGTTTCATATCAACTTAGTATCGAGGTAATCCGCATTCAGGAGTTTCCTTGATTACTAGATGTTGGGTTTAGATCTCAGGAGTAATCATTTGATTCCTGCAGTTCTTTGATCTTTAGTTTGATAGTTGGTAGTTGGCTTGAAGGATTTGTTTCAGATTATGGTTTCAATAAATAAGTTATTTTGGTTTCATGTTTTTGTGGATCTGCAATCAGATCTGTGTTTGATTTGGTCTTATTGAGTTTTGTTTTGTTTTGGAGTGTTAAGTAATCTTCCTGCCATAGAGTGACACTATAGTCACACATTTATCGACACAAAGTGCCAACCACGGACTCCTTGGTTCGACTATTACCTACACTAACTATTGTTATAGTAAGGTTTTATTTACTATTTTTGACCGCATCAACGACTGTAACGTGTCAGTAGTTTATACGTCTACTTGAGACTAGTTCATCGTGGGAAGTGCATGGTATCAACACAAAATAACCATTAGATGGGACTTGGGAGGGATTCTGAAAGGGTCCACTCCGACGGTCAAGTTACGTTGATCATTTAAAGTAAGAATATGATGTCATTAGTGAGAATAATTGGGGTTTTAAGTATATATTGTTATAATAGTCAAATGTCTTAACCAGACATAGGATTAGTAACAAAGACGAAATTTTCTCATCGGTATGTTCCTTCCTTTGCCATAACTTTTCATTTTTGGGTATGTTTCTTATACAAACGGATCTTAAGAAATATTCGGTACAATATGCTCTTAGGTCATAAGTAGGTTTTGGCACATGTGAATACCTATCATAGGTGCCCCTAGGTGGGGGATACGATATCTTATTCTTTTTTTCGTTTCTTTCAGTTGTGGGGAAGGAACCCCTTCGACGACCGTGTTTTTCGAACTTGGCATTCAGCTTGAGTTTGAAGATTGTGGATACCGGACCTTCATCTCAGTGCAATTTTGACAAATACAGTTACCTAACTCATACTTAGTCTGAATATGACAACTATGGTTATCATATTCACCGTTTAGTATAGTTTTGATGGCTATGGTTACTGAATACTTAGTTTAGTCTAGTTTGTGAGCATTTATCCAATATTTTTATAATGGACAAACACGATAGGCCCCCGTAGTCCATACCAGGGCATAGTTATGGATGTGGTTCGGGTTCAGACTTGACTTTTGTTGTTTCACTTATGTATGTTCATGTCTCTTTGATTTTTAAGTTTTGGTGTTGTTTTGACAGCATAACATTTAATGTATCCCTTTCCTTTTCTAGGTCTTTTGCTAACTTCATTTTCTATGCAATTTGCTGCCAACTTTTCCCCGATAATAGCTAAAGATAAAGAAATTATGAACATCACTCACCCTATTCTGTTTTGTTCTGTTCTTGGCTAGTCGGCACTGCATATGATTATTAGGAATTACAAGATCAAACCAGATTTTGGTCATGATGCTAATACCCTCATTATTTGTTTGTGGTTTCCTTATTTTGATTTCCATGGGGAGATTTGTTATTGGTTATAAAGTTCACCTTTACGATTCAACCTTAAGTATGGGTGCTAATATGTTACATTCTATTTTGACTCATATGTTCCTCTAGAAAGTGATGACTCTTCTTCGGTTTAGGTCCCTTAAGAATTCATGAGAAGCCTTTATTAATTGTCACCAAAGCTTTATTAGATGAACCTTCTTTTCCCATAAAATCAAATGCTAAAATTTCAATGTATTTGGGCGATCCTACGCCTGAATCACCATCACCGATCCATAAAAAGAAATTGATCGTGGGAAGTATGTTTCTATTGATGTTGCTGATGTGGATAAAGCATGAATTGTGTTACACCTGAAACTCTCGTCATTTTGATCATGTTGATTCGACCCTTGGTGCTGGTTATGGTTTGGCAACTTTGGGTGTTGATGTCAATGCTCTTGTGACCAACCCTACTCCTGAGATGTCAGACGCTCCTACTGATACCATTGATTTTGGCATTAAGGGTGCTCGTGTCATGTTTGATAACTTCTTTGGTTCTACGACAACTGATATATATCAATATATGAAAGTTAACCGATGAATTTGGACTTTGAGGAAACTTCATCCCGCCCTTGGTAAATAAAGATGGTGTGCGAGATATTTCTTTGTTGGACTATGCAGAAATCATGAATGGGTGTTTGAAGGTAAGAAGAGAAACAAAGAGAATGAAAACCGCTTCTTCTCATTGAGAATGCTCAAAGTTACAAAATATGAAAAACGAAGACGTGACTATATGTACAGGAAACTAAATCAACTAACTCTTCAAAAAACTTGTAGCTAACAAATTAATAAAATTACTACACAAGTCAAACTAAGTAGTTAAGTTAACACCCCTTCAAGCTGGTGTGTATGACAGCTTGGAAGTAGCTTCCTGATGATGTGGTCCAGATAGTATCTTTGTAAAAACATCAGCTAATTGATCCTTTGTTTCAACATGAGAAAGAGTAATCAGACCGCCTTGAAGTTTTTCACGTATAAAATGACAATCTAACGCTATGTATTTAGTACATTCTTGAAAAACTAGGTTTTTGGCTATGTAGATTGCAGCTTGATTATCACACTTTAAAGGAATATGAGTCGCATTCAAAACTTGAAATTTACATAGTAATCTACTTAACTAGGCAAGTTTAAAGCAGATTCATCGCATTGACCTATACTCAACTTCAGCAAATGATACGCAGCTTCAGCAATTGATAACGACACAATAGCTTGCCTTTTAGATTTCGATGATAATGGAGTGCCACCAATTAAATGAACAAAAACACTTACGAGTCGTTTTGTAATTGGACAAGCATCCTAATCGCTATCACAATATGCTTCAAGATTAAAAGTGGGCTTATTATTCAAAAATAATCCTTGAGAGTTGTTCCTTTGAGGTACTTTAAAACATGAATAAAAACATTATAATGAGCTTCACAAGGTTCTTGGCTGAATTAACTAGGATATTGACTGTAAAGGATAAGTCGGGTCCAGTGTGTAACTAGAAATTTAGTTTTCCAACTAGTTGACGATAACTAGTGCCAATGGGTTGTCCATTTTTGTCAATAACTATAAATTGACAGGTAACAGGGATGAAACAGCAGCAACCAGTAACTATAAAGTGACGTGTTTTAGAAATAAAGAATGATCATTCAAAGAATTCTTAAATCCCTTTGATTGTAAAGCAATGTATAACTTCACATACCATGGACGCGAAGCTTGATTCAAAGCGTATAATGATTTTCGTAATCAACAAACATAAGAAGGCGAAGGAAGAAAAGACCAACTGGTAGTTTCATGTAGACCTCTTCGTGTAATTCACCATGTAAGATTGCGTTGTTCACGTCAAATTGATGAACTTTCCAACCCCTCTTTATGGCCAATTAAACGATAGCACGAACAGTGATAAATTTGATCATAGGAGAAAACGTTTCGTGATAATCAATACCATGTTTCAATGTCATTCCTTTGCAACTAATTAAACATGCTTTATACCGTTCAATACTACCATTAAATTTTTGCTTGATTTTATAGATCCATCGACATGATATAGGCTTTTTGCCTTTGGGAAGCTTAACAATATCCCATGTATGATTCGCTTCCAAAGCTTGAAATTCACTTTGCATAGCATGTTCCCATTCCCGACGTCCTTGTACTTCATTATAGGAGGCTGGTTTAGTTGGTAGTGAAGCAACTTGAAACGCAAAATTAGAATCAAAGGAAGATCTAGGAAAAGCATAAGAGAAACCGATACATAAATTGGTAACAGTATGAAAGCATTGTGGTGTGGAGGTATGAGTAACCAAATGATTGCAGCCATAATCATGAAGATGTCTAGGAAGGTTGGAACTCCTTGTAGATCGTCGTAAGGGAATTAGTGAAGGAGGTATGACAAGGTCATTTTCGTCATTAATTGGAGGAGGATCGTTCTCGGTAGAGACTGAAACATCACTCAGAGAAGTATCACTAACAAATTGAGGAATATAAGGAGCATAAGAAATGTGATATTGATTGGATGAAATATGTAATGGGAAAACATCTTCCAAAAATTTGACATCTCGTGATATAAAAATCTGTTTAGTGTCTAAGTTTAGTAACTTGAAGCCTTTTTGGCCATAGGGATATCCTATGAACAGACATCTATTTGCTATAGGCATAAATTTATCAGTGGAATGATGGATAGGAGAAGCATGACAAAGATATCCAAAAGGTTTCAAGTAAGAAAGTTGTGGTTTTGTCTTGTATAAAACTTCATACGATGTTTGAATTCCATGCGTTTTGTGGGCATTCTATTAGTCAAATGAGTAACAGTTTTAATGCATTCACCCCAAAAAGCATGACCGAGTCCGGATTGAAAGAAAAGTGCTCTAGCGGTCTCCGAGATGTGCTTGTGTTTTCTCTCAACAAGACCATTTTGTTGAGGTCTGTAAGGTACAAATATTTTATGAATGATGCTTGCTTATGTAAAGAAATCAATGCCTTCTTTGCTAGACCAAAGGTCATATGCATTATCACTCCTAATAAATTTGATCAAGGTACCAAATTGAGTTTTAACAAGATTAGCGAATCCTTTGATAATATACATAGCATAACTTTTGTAGGATAATAAATGTGTTCATGTGAATCTGCTAAAATCATCCACGATGTTTATAAAGTATTGGTATCCATCAACAGTAGGATGCTTATAAGGAATCCAAATATCAATGTGTATAAGATCAAAAGCTTGATTGGAATTAGTTTGACATTTTGGAAAAGAAAATTTATATTGTTTTGCTTGAGAACAAATCAAACAAGTATGAACATCATGATCATGAACATTTGATGACAAAAGAGACAACTTCTTGAGTTTATCCAAGCGTAAATGCCCAAAACAACGATGCCAAAGCATGGCTTCAGACATACAACTAGAAGACTTATTACAAGAATGTAAACTAGTCATTATAAAAGAATTTTTACAAGATCTCAAAAAACAAAATCAAACTGAAACGAATGACCGTTGAGAATATCTTGATGATCAAACACATATAAATCGTTTATGCGTTTTCCAATAATGCCAAGAGAGATGTTATTCTTTGACAAAGGGTTATGAATAAGACACTCTTTATCAGTAAAAAGAACAAAAGTTTTTGAATGTGCAACAAGTTTAGAAACAGACAAGAGATTGTACTTGAAATATGGAACATACAAAACATTACATAATATAATAGAATTGTGAAGTTTTATATCGCCAGAAAAGAAAGTGAGAGTGTTGTGTCCATCACGCAGACCAATCGAGTGGGACTGATTGAATTCATGAAGAGATAAGAAAAGATATTTGTTAGTACACGTATGATCGGTAGCTCTTGAATCAATAATCCACGAGTAATTTGTTCGCAATAGAGTACATGATTTATAAACATTTGTAACAAAATGTTTGAATGAGAAAGGTTTGCCTTCAGTTGACATGGCTCCATTGGTAATTATAGAATTAACTTGACTTATAGGAGAAGAGTTATTCGAAGCATTGGAGTTTTTAGGATTGATAAGCTAAATAAGTTGCTGAAATTGATCTTGAGAAATTGATGGCGAAGGAATAACAAGTTGAGTAGATGAAAACACAACAAATTGAGCAGAAAATTGAGCTCCATTACGTTTGGATTTGGTAAAGTTGTAATTTGCAGGAAATCCTTGAAGACGATAACATTGAGACTTAGTATGACATGGTTTCTTACAGTGATTGCAGACTAAGGCTTTTTTAAATTAGGGGAAGAGACTTGTATCGGTATGGTTTCAGTGCCAAGAACCATCAGGAGTAGAGATCTCTATCCGTCGCTCTTCTTGAATAATGATTGAGTAAGCAGTGGAATTGGCGGTAACGGCTTCATGATGAGAATATGAGTTCTAATTGCCTTGTATGAATCATGCAATCCCATAAGAAGTTGTATTAAACGTTGATCTTCAAGAAATTTAGTAAGGTGTGTAGCAGCTCCACACGAACAACTGGGAAAATCTTGCACGATCCTTAATTCGCCCCAAATTTTGGATAATTTGGTGAAATATGTTAAGAAATCATAAGAAACCTATGAAATAAAGTAGAATGGTTGCTGATTTTGATATATAGCAGATTGGAAGAACAATACACTAACAATATTCTTTTGAAGTTAATGCTATTGTCATTGAGCACTTCGAAGCCTTGAATCTGACACCGTTAAAAACATTGGAAACTAAAATTTATAATAGATTATATGAAGATCCAAGATAATAAGCATTTGAGCAATTTTGGATTATCAGAAATTCCAGATGATTTAGACATGATTAGAGAACAGAGGATGAAGAGAAGAAAATGATTAAACGAATGATCAAATCAGGAGCTTACAAGCTCTGATATCATGTTTGAATGTAATAAGAGAAATAGAGAGAATGGGAACTACTTCTTCTCATTAAGAATGCTCAAAGTTATAAAACATGAAAAACAAAGACATGACTATATACAGGAAACAAAATAAACTTATTTCTTCAACAAACTTGTAACTAACTAATTAATAGAATTAGTACACATGTCAATTTAACTAAGTTAACAATTGTTGTGGAATACGGTTCAAGAAACCGACCACTTGCACTACTAGAAACAGGGTTTCAGAGACAGATTAGACACATAAATTTTTCCATAGCAAACGGAGAGGGATTAGACACAAAATTCCTTAGGGTTAGAAAGTCAGAATTTTTGCAACATTAAAGAGGGATTAGACATGCATCAGACATAGAATACAGCCCTCTCCAATCCGTCGCTGATTTTGGCCAACACATAATTAAACATCTAGGAATCAGAAACGGATGCGAGTCTTATTTCCTCCCTCTCGCTGAATCCCTGTCAAAGCTGTCGATGATTATGGTGCAAATACTTTGATTGCCGATTTCAGACAGTACTTTTCGTTTCCCCCCAACAATTTACTTTTTTTCCCCAAATCAGCTACACCAACACATCCGGTTCCTTAACCTAATTTCTCCCCAAATCCGCGACACCAACACTTTGTTGATTTCCAGCCTCCATCTAGAAGCCCTACATTCTAGATGCCACCATTGTTGACAAAGCTTAAGGTGGCAAATTTGATCTTCTCTTCCAAGAATTCAATGTGTTCATATACTATAGATTTAGTGGCTACTTTAGCTATAAATAGAGGCTTAAGTTTCAGTTCTTAGGCATCCCAAAACACACCACAAACATATAGAGTTAGAGAGAAACACTTAGAGTGTAAGTGTTAGAGAAAGGGTTGGTTTTTTGTAATAGTCGAGTGTGAGAGTTGCTCCTCCTATTGTAATTCTGTTCTAGTGTTGAATAGAAGAGTTTTCCGATCCCAACAAGTGGTATCAGAGACTCGTTTCGATACCGATCGTTTTTGGTCGAAATTTTTTTTCCCTCAAAATCAATTTCCGGGCACACCATTGTAAAGTACTCGTTCCCACGATTCTGGAAATATTTTTTTTGGAATTTTTCGACCACCGGAAGACCTCCAAAAGTCCGGTCAAAGGTTTGCCGGAATAGTGGCCAGAAAAACCAGTTCGCCGGAAAACTCGCCGGAGACGACGATCGGAGAAGACGATACTGTAGCGACACTGTAGCAACACTGTAGCAAGTTTCAGAAAACTGCATTTTGGCCCCCTGAAATTCCAGAAAGTTGTAAACAGGTCCCTCTAATTCTATAAAACTCCGTTTTGGTCCCAGTTTTTTTCTGAAAGTTACAATTTTGGTCCTTATACTTCTGAAAAGTTTCAGAAAGTTCCCTATGTTTCAAAACCTTCCAGTTTGGTCCCTGTAATTCCAAAAATTATAGATTAGCCCCTATACTTCTTAAATATTTCAAATTGGCCCATAATTTTTTCAGAAGTTCATTTTAGTCTGAAAAAATAAATCCCACCTATTTCGACCCTTTCAGAAATAACCGTGATCTCGGTTTTGCCTAATTTCATCCCAAAATTTCATAAAACGTAAACTACGAAGTCTTTCTCCTGGAATCTACAAGTTCGGATATAATGGTCTGACTTACGCCCACAAATTATAATATGTGGAAGCCGAGGATGGAAGATTTGTTGAATCTAAAGGATCTAGCAGAACCTTTAGAAACCAAGGGCGTAAAACCTGAAAAGACAACAGTCGACGTCTAGACGAGAATGAATAAGAAAACTGTGGCACAAATTCGACAATGGATTGACCACAGTGTTTTTCATCATGTTTCTCAAGAATCAGACGCATACAAACTCTGGGAAAAGCTTGAAAGTATGTATCAAGCAAAGACTACATGCAACAAGACCCTACTAATGAGGCGCCTGGTAAACCATAAGTTACGAAGTGGTACATCCATAGCCGAGCATACGAGTCAGTTCCAAGATCTCGTAAATCAGCTCAGTTCTGCCAAATGGGTTCTCAAAGATGAGGAGCAAGCAATATTGTTGCTAAGTTCTCTACCTGATCATTGGGAAACACTTGTTGTTACTCTCAGCAATTCTGCCCCCGGTGGCAAAGTGACAATGGAGATGGTCACGGACGCTCTCATGAACGAGGAAGCCAGAAGAAAAAAAGCTGGTACAGACCAGTCATTTGCCCTCGTAACAAAAAACAAAGAAAGAGGCGGAGGTAGAACTGGTGGCAGAGGAAGAGGTCGAGGTAGAGGCAGACGTGGTCAAAGTAGAGGAAGATCTCAAGTTAGAGGAAGATCAAAAGAAAGGGGAAAGTCTTCAAGTACATGGTTTGAAGGCCACTGCAACTACTGCAATCATTATGGCCACAAAAAGAGCGATTGTCGAAAGTTTCTACGAGAACAGGCTGAAACGAGTACTAGTTCAAGCAAGGAGGATGGTGAGACCATGGTTAACATTTCACAAGACATTGCCCTTGTTGCATGCGAGGAGGATGCATGCCTACACGTAGGCGCTCATGATGACGAGTGGGTGATTGATACCGCTGCATCATATCATTCCACTCCGGACCGGGATTTATTTGCAACATATAAATCCGTAAACCATGGTACCGTAAGGATGGGAAACACCAGTTCCTCTAACATTGTTGGTATCGGTGATGTACATATAAAGACCAATGTAGGGTGTACATTGGTGTTGAAAGATGTTCGACATGTTCCGGAGCTAAGAATGAATCTTATCTCAATTAGAGCTCTTGACCTTCAGGGCTATGACAACCACTTCGGAAATGGCAACTGGAAGTTGTTAAAAGGCATTATGGTCATTGCAAGGGGAAAGCTTTGTGGTACTATTTATAAGTCATATACAAAGTTGATTCAACCAAGTCTCAATGCAGTAGAAGAAGAGACATCACCAAATCTGTGGCATAGAAGACTAGGCCACATGACTGTGAAAGGGTTAACAACTCTTGAAAAGAAGAAGTCCATTTCCATGGAAAAAGATGTTGCCCTGGATCCTTGTGAATACTGCTTATTTGGGAAACAACACAGAGTTTCCTTTAGCTCCACAAGAAATAAGCGCTCTGAGTTGTTGAGCCTTGTCCACTCCGACGTATGTGGACCCATTGAAGTAGAATCCCTTGGTGGAAACAAGTATTTTGTGACATTTATCGACGATGCATCACGAAAAGTATGGGTTTATTGTCTCAGGTCGAAGGATCAAGTATTTGATCGTTTTAAAGCTTTTCATGTAATGGTGGAAAGACAAACTGGCAAGCAGTTGAAATGTCTCAGATCAGATAATCGAGGTGAGTACTATTCTCGTGAGTTCTCCACATATTGCACAAAATATGGTATCAGGCATGAAAAGACTGTCCTACGTACCCCACAGCATAACGGTGTAGCAGAACGAATGAATCGTACCATTGTTGAGAAGGTCCGATGTATGATCAGTGCGGCTAAACTACCAAAGCCATTCTGGGGTGAAGCTGTATTGACAGCTTGTTACCTTATAAATAGGTCACCTTCAGTTCCATTGAATTTTGAAGTTCCAGAAAAGATATGGACAGGTAAAGACATAACATATTCTCACTTGAGAGTATTTGGGTGTAAGGCGTTTGCACATGTGTCAAGTCAATTGCGGAAGAAGTTGGACCTCAAATCCACTCCATGCATCTTTATTGGATATGGAGATGAAGAGTTAGGGTACAGGCTATGGGACCCAGAACTAAAGAAGGTTATTCGAAGCAGAGATGTTGTTTTCTATGAAGACCAGTATTATGATTTCAAGGCATCGATTAATGAGCAACAAAGCTTCAAAGTTCCAGAAATGATATCTGAAACAAAAGAAGATGTTCCGACCGATGAACAGAATAATGAAGTTGATGATGAAGATCAAGGAGGTGTTGAGCAGGGGGAGCTTCCACCTCTTGATAATTCAGAGTCATTGCCAGATGTTTCTAATGAAGAAACTCAAGTTCGACGATCTGATCGAGTTCATGTTCCTTCCTCAAGATACCCAACTTCGAACTACATCCTTCTTACCAGCAAGGGGGAGCCAGAGAGCTTTCAGGAAGCTCAATCTCATATTAACAAAGCCAATTGGCAGAAGGCCATGGAAGAAGAAATGAATTCTTTGCAAAAGAATCAAACATATGAGTTGGTGAAACTTCCTAAAGGAAAGAAAGCCTTGAAAAACAAGTGGGTTTTCATGTTGAAGAAAGATGGCAAATTAAACATTGTGAAGTACAAGGCAAGACTCGTTGTCAAAGGATTCCAACAAAAGGAGGGAATTGACTTTGATGAGATTTTTTCGCCGGTTGTGAAGATGATGTCGATTCGAGTCGTGCTCGGATTGGTAGCTAGTCTAGATCTTGAACTTGAGCAGATGGATGTAAAAACAGCTTTTCTCCATGGTGATTTAGATGAAGAAATATACATGGATCAGCCCGATGGGTTTAAAATCCCAAAGAAAGAGCATCTCGTCTGCAAGCTGAAGAAGAGCCTTTATGGTCTTAAGCAAGCCCCAAGACAATGGTACAAGAAGTTTGACTCGTTCATGGCAAGTCATGAGTACAAAAGAACTGTTGCAGACCACTGCGTGTACTTGAAGAAGTTTCCAGATGGGAAATTTGTCATCCTTTTGCTCTATGTGGATGATATGCTAATAGTCGGTCAAGATGCAACCATGATCAACAACTTGAAGAAAGATTTGTCTAAGTTCTTTGATATGAAAGACTTAGGCCCAGCTCAACAAATATTGGGCATGAAAATTATCCGTGATAGAGAATCAAGAAAATTGTTCTTGTCACAGGAGGAGTATGTTGAACGTGTGATTAAAAGGTTCAACATGGAAAACGCCAAGCCTGTTGGCACTCCGTTGGCAAATCACTTCAAGTTAAGTAAGAAAAATTCTCCTTCTTCTGATAAAGAGAAAGAAGAGATGAAGAAAGTCCCTTATTCCTCAGCCGTAGGAAGTCTTATGTATGCGATGGTATGCACAAGACCAGATATTGCTCATGCTGTTGGTGTCGGGAGTAGATATCTAGCAAATCTAGGAAAGCAACATTCGGAAGCAGTCAAGTGGATACTGCGATACCTGAAGGGTAGTTCAAAACTATGTTTGTGTTACGAGGGAGCAAAGCCAATTGTGAAAGGTTATACAGATGCTGATATGGCAGGAGATCTTGATAACAGGAAATCTACATCAAGTTATGTTTTCACTTTGGTAAGGGGAGCTATCTCATGGCAATCCAAGTTACAAAAGTGTGTAGCACTGTCAACAACAGAAGCCGAGTACATTGCTACCGTTGAAGCTGGGAAGGAGCTTATATGGTTAAAACGGTTTCTTCAAGAATTGGGGTTTCCACAAGCAGAATACATCGTTCATTGCGACAGTCAGAGTGCTATGGACCTAAGCAAGAATTCGATGTACCATTCTCGCACTAAGTATATCGATATTCGTTATCATTGGCTTAGAGAAGCAATCGAAAGAGGAGAACTGAAGTTATCAAAGATCAATACAAAAGACAATCCTGCAGATATGTTGACCAAGGTGGTGACACAAGACAAACACAAACTATGTGCTGACATAGTTGGGTTAAGGATTGTTCAACAGAGGCTGGAGGGGGAGATTTGTTGATTTCAAGCCTCCATCTAGAAGCCCTACATTCTAGATGCCACCATTGTTGACAAAGCTTAAGGTGGCAAATTTGATCTTCTCTTCCAAGAATTCAATGTGTTCATATACTATAGATTTAGTGGCTAGTTTAGCTATAAATAGAGGCTTAAGTTTCAGTTCTTAGGCATCCCAAAACATACCACAAACATATAGAGTTAGAGAGAAACACTTAGAGTGTAAGTGTTAGAGAAAGAGTTGGTTTTTTGTAATAGTCGAGTGTGAGAGTTGCTCCTCCTATTGTAATTTTGTTTTAGTGTTGAATAGAAGAGTTTTCCGATCCCAACACACCTGAACTGAGGAAGACGATCAAGTGATGAAAACGGGAACTGAGCTAGAAATCGAAGTCAATGCATGCCCTGAGCTATCGTGTTCGTCATCTTAGTCCGTCAAGCTCATCATCGTCATCATATTGTCATTGACGAGAAGGTATAATATGTTTTTAATCATCAGTCGATTTTCATCCTTTTGCTTCATCCTTCATCATCGTGACTCCACCATCATTTCACTCCAATCGTGACTCCACCATCGTCGCTCATTTTTGCAAACGTCAACCATCACGGGCTCCGCTGTTCTCTCCTCTCACTTGTTGCCGTCGACTTTGCAATCCATGTACGCTTCTTCACCCATTGCCCTAGATTGTTTTTTCTTCCCTTCAACCCCTTCGCATTGTGTTTTGAAATCGTACATACGAAAACCCACACACACTCGATTGTCTCACCTCTCGTGAAGGTAGGTACCGTATGCATCTATTTTTTATAATCAAATTTTGTGCATACAATTGAAAGAGGCGGAACCAAGTTTTGTGTTATTCTCATGATACCGCAACCCCAAGTCCGTTAGTTATGCTATTTTATAGCCTAACATTGGAGCCATAATACCAATAAGGGGTGCTACTCGATGTTTAGATTCATGCCCTTGCTTGCAATAAATTTTGGGCTAGATTTTACATTGAAATCAGTTTTTGGAGATATGGTGGTATAATTTGTTAATACTCGTTATATTTGAAATGTTATGGTTGTAGAGATCTTGGGATCCAAGGTTAGAAAGCGAAAAGTCAAACTTGGATCTTACCAACGTATTACGCATATTTCATTTGTTTGTGATTGCATTAATGTTACAATATTCATGGTTTTACTCCTGGGTACAAGTTAACGCAAAAAGTCAATTCCTCTCAACCCCTCTAATGTTAAAGTTCATGAATATGGTTAAACTTGATGAATATTGTGAAATTTGTTTTTCATAATGAATGGGTAAGTCAATTAGTGATATAGAGACGAGAAGAACAAATATCAGTACATCCAATCCTATATGCTTCTGTCTTGTTCAGTGTTGTTGGTTTTAACCCAAAAAATATAGAATGTTTGTAAGAAATAAACCCTAAACTACTCTACTACCGTAGTATTTAGTTCTTCCTGTAATTGTATATTATAACTTAGTCATGCAATCATGTTGGTAATTTGCATTTGGATGTTAGGTTACTTTAATGACAAGTCTACAAAAATATGAAAAAACCAAAAAAGATAAAAAAAAAACTTAAAAAAATGGTTACAGGAAGTGTATAGTTAGTTTGAGGGTATGTTTGTAATTTCAGTCGTAAACTAGTAATTTGTAGCTACTGTGATAGACATGATGTTGTAAATTTGTAATATAATCTTACCTATTATATTTTACAGATGATATTTGACAACATTCTCAACCGTAACCTAATTTAGGGTCTGCCACAATTATTAACGGGTTGATAACTTATAAAATTTAGTGTATTTTTGTTTTAATTATTGGATTATGGAATCTACTATAGTTTTTGGTGTCTGCGACAGATTAGTGACGAAAATATGGAAATCTGGAAATGGTGTTTAGCGACGGATTAGAGGTAAGATTAGATTACAAATTTACCTATTTCCGTCGCTAAAAAGGTCGCAAAATGTGCTAAATGACCTAACTGGCTGCTTGCGAGGGACCATCCGTCGGAAACACAAGAAAAATGTCCGTCGCTAACAATTAATTAGACGGCTTATTCATAATGAAACCAATTTCTCTTCTGTTCCAGAAATCGTTCGAATCTGCCTTTCTATTTGCTACGATGGTATGATTAACGGTTCAAAGAGAGACAGAGTGGAGAGATGATATATACGTTGGTGTTTGTCGGGGTTGACACGAGACATAGGAATAGAGGGGAATAAGGTTGTTGGACCCATATACTTATCAATAATTTTCATTAATGAAATAAAAATAAAAATAAGAGTATTGTTAAAAAGAGTTGGTAAGAATAAATTAGTTATTTTAGGTCGATTAGAAAGGAAAACGTGATTACATAAATATCTATTATAGATAAAAGGAAAATACTCATCACTCGACCTCTTCAATTTTATTTGAAATGTAATTTTATTTTATTTGCCGGATTTTATTTTGTTTAAAATGTGAATTTTGAATAATGATCATAACCAACTTTGTTACGGGAGAAGATGGAACATGAGTAGCCTCTCATAAAACATGATATTAAACGTGTCTTTCTTTGATTTATGATTATGGTTGTTTAAACAAGTCCTTTTGTAATGATACATACCAGATGCGAATTGGAAATATGGTTGAATTTTGATGATCTAATTCGTAATATTTGAAAGACGTTAATGGTAATAATCATTCACGGTAGTATCAAGGGCGATCGTTTTTTCTGTTATCTGAATGTTTAACATTATTCTAATATAAATTCATGAGATATAATCCTATATTTTAATTTAACAAAGTTAAACCTTCTTACTTTAAGATTATAAATTCACTTAACCGTATATAAAAGAATTACATGACATCCATGTACCCAGTTATTTTAAATAACCATGGTATGTGACATTTGACTAATACTCCATGACATCCATGTCAAATCTTTATTTTATTTAGGCAAGTCAAGTCGTATTCCTTACTACGTAAAATAAAAAGATCTTGGATTATAAGTCTTCTCCAAAGAAATCAACAGTATCGTTTTCTCGTAAGCCACGGGTTACAAACAAGAAAAAGACTATGAATTATAATTTATAAGTCTTTTCCGAAATTCTATCTTGCTTTTTTCTTGAAGCCACTAGTTACGATAAAGACAACGACTTTTAAATTGCAAGTCATCTCCCATAAATAAATTGTGGTACTCAAAAGGCTGAAATAATATGATATTGCTATTAATTAATTCCCTTTTCTTTATCAAATATTTAAATGAAATTTATAAATAATAACAAGTTGGACATAGTTGAGATCCATCGCTAAAACCCTGGGAAATGACGTGATGACAGATTTTGTTCGTTCGTGATCGATATGCTGCATCGTTAAAAAACAATGACGGTTTTATTTCATTAGTGTACATCACTTTAGCGACTCCTTTCATATGCCCGTACTTTCTGGGAAAGTTAGCAACAAACTTTTTTGTCCCTTTGTATTCTTAGAAGAAAATTAACAATTGAATATGTAATCGATAAACTAATTAATTGCATATGATAATCGTTTTATGTACGACTAATATATTGAAGTGTTAATGTTATTTTAGCTCAACGAACTATTAGTATTTGTTTTGAATATAAAAGGTTTCTAATCGTTTTTATGTATTATAGACTATTAAACTCTTTTTTTACCTAAAATTTTACCATCTTGGTGACTTCTTGAGTGTAAATCCGGTTTCGTTGCTACAATGGGAAACCTAAAAAGCTTCTTGCACTTTGAAATAATTATATTATACATATTTAATAAATAAAACATGCGATCCATCAGATTTTCATGTGAAGAAGTTACAAAGACAGAATTCTAAATTTCCAATAAAATAATATCGTGTTGACTTGAATTTGTTGAAAAGGATAAACGACAATGTTTCCAAAGTTGACAAGCATGACAAATGGGAACATTATTATTATTACTAGAAATAAAACGACGAGACTTCAAAAACTAGAGAATAGTAGAGCTGGGATGTCCTAAACAACAATGCCATGTGGTGTGAGAGACAGTGGTGAGAGCGGAGTCAGTGGCAGTGGTGGAGGGGGTACACGGGTACAGATCACCAACACTATCGTATCGTTGTAGAAGGGCGTCGGAGTCAAGATCCTTAACAGAAAAACCAAACGGGTCAAAAGCGACAGAAACCCAATTATCAGTAGTAAATTTTCGAACAGAGACTAAATTTTTAATGATTTCATTAGACACGAGAACATTTTAAGAGAAAAATTTTTATGGGAAAAGGGAAGAAAAGATTGACCAACGTGAGATACCGGAATGACAGCACCATTACCATCCATAATAGATTTAGAAACGCGCGGTGTCATAAAAAGCATGTTACCTTGGTTAAAGCTCATGTGAGAGCTAGCTCCTGTGTCCATTTAATACTGATTGTCCGGAGGTGGTTGGACCGACATCGCTTGAAAAACCGAGGCTAAATCCGTAGGTTGCTGCTGTGGTAATTGTCCATTGGGCTGAAAGTGAAGGCTGTTGGGCCAGAAAGGCATGCTGGTGGGCTGCCCAAAAAATGCTTGGTGCTGATGGGCTGAAGGGAGTCCGACGCTAGGCTGTGAGGACGTCAAGTGGGTTGGCAAGTGGGCCACTTGGGCCTGTTGACCGAGAATGGGAGCAGCAGCAGCGTGGCGTAGCGGGGAACGCCCAGGTGTGGGATACGCACTTGGCCAAGGTCCAACAAATGTCCCATAAATTCCATTTTGTCCAAAAAAATTAAGTGGTGGCTGAGTTGTATTAAAATTGGTTGGATGCGACCCCATAACCCTGCAAAGCTTGAATGTTGACTTAAATTTGTACCTGCAAAATTGTTAGTAGTAGTAGAAATACTAGAATTACCCCCCCCCCCCTTGGAAGTAGCCTGATTATTGGTACAATTTTTATTCCATTTATTTTAGACTTCCCGTATTGTTCGGAAGTGGAATAAAGGGCCGTAGTGGTAGAGTGGGTCGGGTCTTGCACGATATCATTATGATCTTCACGATTTTCATGAAGCAAAAGCATATTTTTGGCTTCCAAAAACGAAGGAAAGGGTTTTGTATTACTGATAACATCAATGATACTTTGATAGGAGGACGGCAGGCCACGAAGAATTTGCATCACAAGTTCCATTTCAAAAATTCCGGAGTCCACATCATGTAATGCATCGGCTAGGTGTTTAAGACTATGGCAATATTCTTGAATTGATGAGACACCTTTTTTTGTATTACGAAACTGTTCTTGTAGTTGTAACATCCGAGGCATTTTGTTATTTAGGAAAAATCATGCAAGTTATCCCATAAATCCTTTGCAGTGCAAGTGTCAGTAGTAATAACTTGCAAGATAATAGGATCACAGGTTGAGCAAAACCAAGATTTGACACGGGAGTCAATAGAATGCCAATCTTCATCATCTTCTTCTCTGGGTTAAGAACGACCATTAATGTCGCCAAGAACATTAGCACCTTGACAAATATCCTTAAAAATACGACACCATAATTTAAAATTTGAGCCATCAGAGGTCAATTTGAAACTGAACTGGTTGTATACATTTATGACCGCATAGACAAGTTGTTGAGCGGTTGGGGCTTGGGTCGATGGGGTTGTAGTAGTTCAACTACACCAAACCCTCAATGTCGGCAAGAAGGTGACAGCGATCAACAAGACTGAAGCAAGAAAACGATCCAGAAGACGGAAGCGTGGAGTAGATCGATGACAGCAGCTGTAATCGACAAGATGAAGCGGTAAAGATCGGTCTTCGGCTGGAACAGACGCACAGGAAGAAGAACAGGAAAAAAACAAAAAAATAGGGTTGGTCGATCAAGTGTCGTACGTGCTTGATACCATGTTGATATGTGGAATAATACCCTCTTATGGTTTTCATTATCAATCATCAGTATATATAATACATAATATATATAAATTACATAAAGGACATCTCAACTATAGACATATATAATATCTACACACGACACATATAAATGATACAATTAACAGAATTAATTCATATGATTATATCGTACAAGCCAATAAGAAGAAATATATTTGGAAAAAGTATAATTATATCACTGTTATTTGTTAAATCATGGTTTAAAGCATAATCTAGTTTTTTTAACGGCACATATGCGTAGGTGTTTACGTATGAATGGCTAAATATATGAATCAAGTAGGAGTTTATGTTGCTATAAAGAAGAATAAACTATGGACAAAATCCCTGAAATCAAGAGTTCCTTTACTTGATATTTTAGAGACAAAATAACTAAATTTCCTTGTTTTGAAATCTCATATAACAACTAAATCTCGTTTTGATAGGATATTTTACAATTTCGTTTATTGACTGCATTCTTATTTCCTTATTTACTTCTAGTCAAGTTGAAGTTTGAAATTTAGTGGTTTTGGTCGTTTTAGATATCTATGTTATATGTTGTATTTAGGATTTTTATGTTCTAGTCTATGTTTTTGTCCATCTATTTTTGGAAGATCATGTGTTTAGTGTGTGGTATGTAAATGTGGTCGGTTGGAGGACTTGGGCAAACTCAACTTAGTATAATTACCTTGTCACACGTCCGAGCGCCCCTCGTATAAATCAAGCGTATATAACCAAAGATTTCAAGGCAGTGTTTGTGAGGTCACACATCTTGTGACATGAATGAATAAACACGAGAAGAGAGAAAAATTGTGAGCATGCCCTTTGCTTGCGTGACGCTTTGTATACCTAGTGAAAGTTTCATGTGTGAGTTTATATTCTGACCTAACATGCCTAAGCTAAGTGCTTAGTGAAAATTTGTTCCTCTTGATGCTCTTTTGTCTCAACCATCAGTATATTTGTGATGTACATGGGGTCCAAATTAGCATGATTTTAGTTATGATGAATGTTGTCTTGGTTGCTACCTAAGATGTTTATTCTTTTTCATTTTTATGTTTTGATCGTCTCGACTTAAGTCTTGTCTTGTTTTCCTTGAGGACAAGGAAATGTTTAAGCTTGGGGTGTTTTGACACTTCATTTTTATTTCTTCTTTTTATAATTTATTTAGCATGTTTTAATTCATTTTTAGCTTAAATCGCATCCACATTGTCTATTTTTATATTTTTTACCACTCGAGAAACTTCCTAGTCTTTTGTGTTTAAAAGTAGATATTATTAAAGACGAACGGGAGCGGGACAAGTTATGCAGGAGAATATAGCGGAGGCGGAGCGAGATGATATTTGGCGAAGCGCGAAATTTTAGGATGATTGGATCGCTATCGGGCTTGATATTGGAGCAAGCAATGGGCCAAGAATAAAGATTTGGGCTTCATTAGGCTTACCTAGCCCAAAAAATGGTAGTTAAAGAGGTCAAAATCCGAGTATAGACCAAAAAAGTAAAAGGTTTTATGTAAATCTATGAACTAAACTCCTAAGTTCACATGCAACCTAGATTGTATCTATGTTTTCTTTTAATTGAACATATAATAAATTCCTAAAGGCCACAAGAAAATAACTAAAAGAATAAAATCAAAAAAACTAACCTTTTAGTTGTTTCTTGCAAGCTAAGAAACGCAAGTGCCTTGCCTCAAATGAAGTCACACCCAAAACTAGGGTTTTCGAAAGTTCCAGAGAGAGGGAAGAGAGGAAAAAGTCGTGGCTTTTATGGTGCCTAGGGGTCTCTATTTATAGTTTCCAAGTGGCCACCAGATAAGCCTTTAGAGATAAACCTTTTTGAATTCAAATAAGATAAACCTTTATCTATCAATTCAAATCTATTTATCCTAACATATAATAATCGAAATTATGGATAATCCCTCCATAATTTCGTTGCCCACTTAAACTACCATAATTGTCACTTACTCAACTATTGAATAATTACAATTCAGCCCATGCACCTTTAATTAATCAAATTAATCACCAAATTAATTCCAATTAATTCCAAATTAATTTCTAATTAATATATTTTCACCATAATATATTAATAAACTATTTATTTTATTTCTATTGATTTATTAATTATATAATAAATCAATCTTTCTCTCTCCTGGATTTTCTGCTAAACCTCTAGCCATGAGGGCAACCCAATTGGACTTTGCTACTATCAATTAGGTAAATACAAATTATTAGTCATGGCTTAGACACCTAATCCAACAGTCTCCCACTTGGATAAGTCTATGACTATAATTACTAATTTAACCTCTAATTAATCAGCAAACTGTAGCTTCCTAGAAACTGCTGCCGAACTCTGACCTAGTCAGTTCTGTCCATAGATAAGTGATCATATGATCCTTCGTTCAACAAGATATTTCCGGACATGGGACATGGATTAAGTTCAATCTATGTCCGGTACTCTGTTTCCCGATTTCCGATTCTTCTTATGACTTTAGGACTTATAATTGAACACATCAATTCAGTCCTGGCTGGCCAGCACCTTAGTCAACTTCAAAATCATCGAGAGGCCTACAGATATCTGTTTTCCATCGGGGTCAAGGAACGAATAAGCTTCGACTCATATGCTTATATCTTTTACCAGTCAAATTATTCACAACAACACGTCTTATAACATCGAGTTATCGATGCGTTTTTGTACTATCAATGAACAACTTCATTGTAAATTATAACTCATATATCTCCACTTCAAGATCATAATATATTATCGTCTCAACATTGCTTGTAATATAATCCATGAAGCAATCTATTGAGCGTGGGTTTATCCAATACTAAAATCTCTATTTCTAAGTACTCATGAATGTTGTAGCAATCATATTGCTATGTCTAACTCCTTAGATAGTCTACAAACCAAAACATGACAGTCTTGATTCAATACTTACTTCCCAAAGTATGAGCGACTGTGGACCTTTCTGAATAATTAAGTTATTCGGGAAGTAAAACATGCGAAAGCGAAACATAAAGATCTGACTGGCAGCTACTCCTGCTTATTGCCAAGTCTCTACGAGGTAATCACCAAGTCGGATCTTGTCATAAACTATTATCGGTTTCAAGATTTCTTTTAAACTTTCAATTCTAATTTTATAGCTATGTCTTTATGAACCTTTCACTCTTTCTATGTATCCAAAGTATCTTATACTGATGCACTTTATTGCAGATGATCCAATCGGATGTTCTTCCGATGACATCTCAATACGTTATCCTGTCTTTTTCTCTCCTAACTCCATTATGGTAATGTGTACTGTGACTTCCTATGGTTCTAGGGGTCTTTAGTCTACTTGACTGCACCCTAAGACTGATTCGAGGTGCTATGATGTGCCGGTGAACCACACGTGCTCCATCAGAATACCAACGAGATTCTTTAATCATGAAGTCCTTTAACGTCAAATTACCACTTTGAAAAAATCTTTCAAATTATTACTATTACTTTCACCCCAATCATTTCCAATGAAAACAAACCATCCAGTATTCCCAGCCAGACAATGTCCTGAATCCAACTTACTATGCCCTAAGCATCAAGTCATTAGGATATTTTCATGACATGTTGATCGATCCAAGAAACTTGTGAAACCCGATCTAATCTTATTCCAAACCCTTTCAGAATCCAAAAATTATTTATAATCCTTGTGTCATGATTTTCGAAAAACTATTTCCTTTCGGAGACTCTTTTCATGCATCTTGAATCTTATCAAGATTATGCTTACAATGGTTAGGTCTATGCTGACGATTTCATCTATCCAATAGATGTTTGTGAATTACGTGAGTATGTTGCACCTTCTTTATTTCTTTCATGCCAAGTCATCACACTTTACAATGATAGGAAAAACCATTTCCTGGGGCTATGAATCTTGAATCTCATCAAGATCATCTTGGCAGAGTTTCGATCTATCTTATAGACGTTTACAACCACCTGAGTATGCCGTATCTCTATTAAGTCTTTCATATAAATCCGTCTCTTAATACCAAGTCATTACACTTTGTAATGAAAAAGACGTTTCTTAGAAATAGTATGTAACCCACATATGGAGATAGTAGATAACAGCGACACTCCCACTGGCTTTGACTCTTTTGGACTCTTCACAAAATCCAAACCTTTTTGGCACATTTTGAGAATCCAAAACCTTTCTGACATAGTTATGGGAATCTTTCAGGCTGTTCACAAAATCCAAAACTTTTGGCACATTTTGAGAATCCGAATTTCCTTTCTTGCGAGGTGCCCGTGGGATGAATCCCGGGGCCATGTACCTACTGTATTTGCATGCTCTTTGTGAGTCCTTATTAGTGTGATGGTAATCCACACACGCTCCACTAACGTCTCATAATGTGCCATGCAATATCTTTTCAGATTTTATCTTCTATTGAGAGTGCTTCTCTCGGAATCAATTTCTTGACTCTGAGTATCGTCTCACTCAACCAGATGTTCAGTAAGTACATTTCTATCCACGTCGCTTTCTTTTGATGATTTAATTACTCTCACTGGTTTTTAGACCAGGTGTAAAATCAATCAAATTGTTACATAAACGTGTCTCGCCCTAAGGTTCTCTTATTTGGCAACAATCAGGCTCACCAATGCTTCCAAGTAGTCGGACCGCTAATCCGTACCAACTTTAGTGTTTTACCACTAATTGGTATGTCACCCAGATCACAACACTTTATGACGGTGACTAATACTACTGGTTAAGAGAAGAGTATGTCAGGTTTAACAGGAATCTGATTCCTGCCCAAAGCCTAGTGATGACTAAAGGTTTTTTCACTTGGCTAATCCTGATCTCATCCAGGAGTGTCTTAACTCCCACTATTTCCTTAGAACATGAGTCCTTTCTAAAAGAGCTATTCTTTCACAGGTACAGTGGGATAGCCAATGAAACGACATTACTGATTAGGTTCAGGCTAGTCATGAGGTTCGGACGAACGCTACATGACCCTGGACTTTCTATGTACAAGTGGGACGATCCCAGCTTTACATTTCAGACTGTGTCTGCATAACCTACTTAGTCTAAGATGTGGTTAGAATATGGTTTCTATGGTCTGACTGGTTGAATATTCAATTCATCGAAAACTAATTGGAAATGTATCTTATACATCGAGGATCGAACTATTTCGACCAATGCTCCATCATCTTCCCTAAGATACATTATAACCATTAATGTTCTTGGAAGAGGATAAACTGTGAAACATTTTCTCAGTCTATGTTGTCACTCAGGTTCTGTTGATCTTATACTTCCTTTGAAATTCTTGAACACTTCAAGGTTTCAAACAATCGCTTATTCTGATAAGCGAAGCCATATTTGTCATACTAATTGGCAAATATCATGAAGTATAACTAATTGTGTTGTGTTCGAAGATTCGAGCAATACACAGATTCTTATGAGTATGTTGCTCAAAATCTTAATATCTTTTACATCTCTATGTAAATTTATGACTTTGTTAATTTGTTCAAGATATGCAATCATCACCTGACTCTAAGTCAACTGATTCCAAAATCCTATCCTCTGGATCTTTGGGTGATTCATTTCTTGCCACATGTGCTTTATAAAGAACTTAATCATCATGTGACTCTAAGTCAAATGATTCCAAAGTCCTGTCCAACTGGATCTTTGGGTGATTCATTTCTTGCCACACATGGTTTTATCAAGAACTCAATTCATCATGTGACTCTAAGTCAAATGATTCCAAAGTCCTGTCCAAATGGACATTTGGTTGAATTGATTTTATAAAATATCTTTTAACAATCATATAAAACACAATTCATGAATCCAAATACTTTGGATGCATCATCATTCAAGTCATTACCATTCATGCAATTAACACACTCGTACAACATTTCAAGGATAAACATGTATTAAAAGAATATTTAACATTTTATAAAACCGAAATATCCTCGAACAGGTAATGTCGCACGCATCTAATAAGCTAATAACAAGGTCATAGTATCTAACTAAACTGCAAAAATGCATGAGCTTCAGATCCAATCCGAATGTTCTCCTTTGCAACAAAATCCTGCATCCTACCTAGTCCATGCATACAGAGCAAATGTGATAAACACATCCTGTATCAAGGAATTAAGGATCATGAGTTCTGAGTTTTAAGATATTCCTGAGTTGCCAAACCGTTCGGCTTTGGAGCATTTTTCCAATCTTTCTGTGACTGTGTCCCACCTTGTGGATTCCCAGTTTGATACATCGAACAATCGGTCCAGACGATCTGGATCATTTCTTGATGCTCCTTAATACTGGACTCAATCATGAAGCAGCTGAATCAATGGAACTATGCTTCTCCATGAACGACTCATATAGAGTCGACATTGAATGCATTTCCATGATTGTCTTAATCTGGTTACCCTTTCTGTTCATTTGGATGAACAGATCAGCGAGTCCAGCTAATGCTTAACTCCCGATCAGAAGAGGTGACCTAATTTTATACAGTTTGCCCATGTATCCCTCAATCATGAGAACATGCAAACTGGTGCTACTTCCTTCTAGCTTGCAACTTCAAGCTCTTTGAATATCCTAGTTTGTTCCTTTTTCAACCAGTTCTAGGAACCTTTCCTCAACCAGCTGTGCTAATTTATCTGACCCCAGGAATTCTAAATCCCTGCAGAACTCGGGGTCAATGATAAATAGCGTGAGGCAACGAACTTCCTTTGACTTAATAGTCAAAGGGTCATGCTCATCACAAGCTACTGTGCGATGCCATGCTTTGGTAGAACAAGGAGCGGACACTCAGTCAGATATGTTTTGCCAGCAAAACTAAGAATCATTTTCTAATTGCAAAGCCATATCACATAGCCAAGGCCAGTCAGCCTTACCATATTGAACAGGTGCTTTCTGAGACTCTTAGAAATGGGTGAAGGAGGAGAATGAGGAGAATTGACACTATCTTTAGACATCTATAAAATTTGAATTAGGTTAATTTTAATCCTTTTTAAACAATTATCCAATATATTATTTAATGAGGCTAGGATCCAAAATACCCCAACTATGGTGTGAAGAGGGATGCCGTAATCACAACATAATAGTCATTAAGGTAGATAAACATTTATCAATTTCAGTCTTATGAAATTCCTAGATCTGTTGAGATTCATTGAACTGTTCAATGGCATGTTTAATCTCGGATATGCTCCACTGTTTGTGACTGGGATGCCGAGGATCACAAACTGGATGTGAATAACCATGCAAATATGCTCGGTAATCTCAATGTCAGTTATCATCTCTAATTGATGTGTCGGTTAACCACACACGCTCCATCAACAATGATAAATCATGAGAAACCCATTACCACTATTTATGAGCCCCTATTAGTGTGTCGGTTAACCACACACGCTCCACTAATGTCTCATAAAGTGTAATGTGTAATTTCATGGGTTAGCATCTTTTCATATTTTTCCTAAAGTAACTAGATTTGGGATTTTATAAAGTTGTTCTAGTACTTTCATTAATAACATTATACTTTTAATGAGATTAAGTTGTCCTATCAAACCCGTTTGGCTAACGACCCTCCACTGATCAAGAGAGCGGTGGGTGAGAGTGGACACCCATTCAACTGCCATTTTATAGGCAGTTTCCTTATACCCTCCTTATAGACCAGCTTCGTAAATGAGGCCTACTATTGATTTGACTGACCAATTATCTTATACATATAATATTAACTTTTAATTATAATATATATAAGATGTATTTTAAACCTTTTAAAATATTCCTGGTTTATCTTTTAATTTATTGGAAATTTAAACTATTAAATTTAAAATTAAATTAAACCTTTAAAAGATTTAATTCATCTTTTAATTAAACAATTAATTAATTAATTCAATCCAAATATTTTAGACTTTTAAAATATTCCTAGTTTTATCTTTTAATTTTTCGAAATTTAAAACTATTAAATTTAAAATTAAAATAAACCATTAATTATCTTTTAATTAAACAATTAATTAAATTAATTAAAACTAGATAGGTATCACAAATTAATCATATTAATTTAAACCTATCTTAAACCCCCTAATTTTCGAAATTAACAAATAATGAGTTTAAGGTTATCCATTTAAATAATTAAAGTTACCAAAAATAGAAAGCCTTCTAAAACCCTAATGAGAAAATCGAAAATCATAAAGGGGAGGGTCTAGGGTTTCCAAAACCCTAACCCTAAAATCGATATGGCCAATTAGGGTTTATAAGCATTAAACCCTAATTTTTAGGAAGACAATTATAGCAATTCAACAAGAAAACAACCAAAATGCTCTGATACCACTAAAAGGTTTTATGCAAATCTATGAACTAAAATCCTAAGTTCACATGCAACCTAGATTGGATCTATGTTTTCTTCTAATTGAACATATAATAAATTCCTAAAGGCCACAAGAAAATAACTAAAAGAATAAAATCAGAAAAAACTAACCTTTTAGTTGTTTCTTGCAAGCTAAGCAACGCAAGTGCCTTGCCTCAAATGAAGTCACACCCAAAACTAGGGTTTTCGAAAGTTCCAGAGAGAGGGAAGAGAGGAAAAAGTCGTGGCTTTTATGGTGCCTAGGGGTTCTATTTATAGTTTCCAAGTGGCCACCAGATAAGCCTTTTGAGATAAACCTTTTTGAATTCAAATAAGATAAACCTTTATCTATCAATTCAAATCTATTTATCCTAACATATAATAATCAAAATTATGGATAATCCCTCCATAATTTCGTTGCCCACTTAAACTACCATAATTGTCACTTACTCAACTATTGAATAATTGCAATTCAGCCCCTGCACCTTTAATTAATCAAATTAATCACCAAATTAATTCCAATTAATTCCAGATTAATTTCTAATTAATTAATATAGTTTCTAATTAATATATTTTCACCATAATATATTAATAAACTATTTATTTTATTTCTATTGATTTATTAATTATATAATAAATCAATCTTTCTCTCTCCTGGATTTTCTGCTAAACCTCTAGCCATGAGGGCAACCCAAATGGACTTTGCTACTATCAATTAGGTAAATACAAATTATTAGTCTTGTCTTAGACACCTAATCCAACAAAAAGAATGGGACAAGAAGACCTTTTACTAAATTGTAGCGGATCAGGCCCAAAATAGGCTTTTTTTTCCTAGTAACGCGACCCACTTGACTTTTTACACTAACCGTGCGCGACTCGCGCAAAAAGTTATGAGGGAAATTTTTGTCATTTCAAGGTAGGGTCTGATATATGGGGCATGTAAAGAAGGGTTTGGGGCATCTTTTACATCATCTAGACCACAAAAAAACATGGGGAGCTAATGGAAAAGCTAGGGAGAAGATTTCTTGAAGTTTTGTTCTACATTTTCTTCACTTGGGTTTGTATTATTTGGCTAAACTTAATGATTGGCATATTTCTTTACATTTTGATGCTTGTTGTTCTAGCCATGTTGGGGTATAACTCTTTATTATCAATATTGGGTGTAATTACTGAACAACTAGTTAGGGTTTGAATGATTTGTGAGTATTTGGTTCTTAATCTATGAATGCAACTTATTTAAAATTCTAAGTTTTTCTTGTGTTCTTATCCATGAGTATGGATGCTTGAATGCTTATTTTCATTTGTTTTTCTAATTACGTAATCGATTTCTAATACAAACTAGTGATATATGATTTTGTGGATGCTTATATTCATTTTTTTTTTTAAATCATCGAGTTGTGTTCTCAAGGAGAAATGTAAGCTTATTTATTTCCTTTGAGTTTGGTGATTCTTAAATCTATATTGCTGAGTTGGATGCTTATTTGACTTTTGACTTTGATTAAGACGGTTATTAAAAACTTTTCTAATTTCCATACAATTAAGAAGAATCTTGGTGTTTCAAGCTATTGAGACGCTATAGCCAACCTAGATTAAACTAAATACATTACACCATAAATCTTGATGATAAACCGACTAGTTGGAATTGCGATAAAATCTTAATATTGATAGCTTCTCCATATTTTATTCACTTCACCAAAAAAAATTATTTACTTACTCTTGTTTCCATTTTCAACTCAACCAATCCAAAACCACCCTTTTTATGTTACTCGGTTTAAAAACATATCTCGTTTTCAATTTGTCGCATAGTTATTACAAATTAAACCAATCTCCATGCTTTTCGATCCCTTGGCCTCAAAAAGCACCAGATACATGGCAACATGCATACAAATTCAAAGAGGAAACAATAAAGAATGATATATGTATCCAAGGAGTTTATGTCCAACAATGTTAACATATCCCTACATTACAAATAGGCTAAGAGACCAAAAAGGAAGCGAAGAGAAGAGTAAGAATGAAAGGTTGAGCCAAATACAAGAACTTACTCAAGGTGGTAGTTAGATGCAAGTACAAGAAGGTGGTGTTGAAAATTAAAAAGAAAACTCGAAGGTTTTCGGGTCCAAGATCTTTCGCTCAACAATAAACAAAGATATAAAAATTAAGTGCTAAAATATAAAGGAACGATGCGGAAAATATAAACGACTTGAAATGTAAAGTTGCGGAATATTAAATAAATTGTGAAAGAACAAGTGCAGAAATTAAAAGACAATAATTAAACGATATAATGTAATTCGTATATTTCATTGATATTAAGAAAGGTGTTACAGATTTAAAGTTTGACTCATAAATACTCTTTCTAATCTTTGATGAATTACATGGAGATCTACAGTACTTAAAAGGAAAGGAGATAGAATGTTCTTGATGTTCATGCGGTGGCTGGAGAGAATTTTCTAAAATCTTTCTTTGTCTTCAATACCCAAGGCTCCTATTTATAGGAGGAGAAAAGATCTTTTCCAGATCTGAAGTACAAGAAGAAATAATAAACTAATCCTAGACTAGGTTGTCATATGCTTGAATATTCTGTTACTAGGGAACATGCCTATAACTACCCTAATCAGTCTATATTTTGAACTTATGTAGCACCTCATGTAGAACATCTTGGTAGAACTTCAACTTCGTCTTTATGAATTTCGGTCTTGCATCTCACCTTCGCCTAAGTGAAGTTCAACATGAACTTCGGTGCCTTATTAGTTTCGGTGCATAAGGCTTTTGGTATGTAGCAAACTTCGGTTACCCAAACTTGGATCCTCCAAATTTGGTCCTCAACTTCTGATAAGCACCTCAGCTGCTGTTAGGCACCTCAGCTGCTGTTAGCACCTCACTTCTTCAACATCTTTGGCATTTACATTAACAGGTGGTGGTGGTCATGTTAAGAAGTTAACCACGAAGCACATAAGTATGCTTTATGGAAAATGAAAAAAATGTCACAACGCAAGAACATGCAAACGTCAAGGTGAGAGAGATGATGGTGTCGCAGTGGGATTGAATGTGCAATCCAAGTTTTGAGCGAATATGGGAAGTAATCTGATGGTTAACTAGTTTTGTTTTGGATGGTGGTTATGGTTATTTTATTGTTATAGGATACTACTTAATATGTGGTTAACAATAGAGTTAATTTTTTGGTTGCAACTTCTAAGTAATGTTTTTCTATAATAATTTAATGAGTATGTGTTTTGTTAAGCATTGGATATGAAATCAATTGCTACTTTGGAGAAATATGGACTGTGTTTGGAATTGGTCATTTTTGGTGATGTGTTGAAATTATTACCTTTTGGATGTTTAACCATATGGCTAGTTTAGTTCGTGTTTGCAAACGTAGGTTGCTAAAATGCTCATTTTAGTTACAATCTGAAATATGAAAATTGAAATTTTGGGTATTGCTTTGATTCTGGAAAAGTAGACATTTTAGATTGCGTTTTTAAATGGTCTATTTAGGTATTTTAGTTTGCTTATCGAGGGGTATTATAATTCTTATTGGAATGGTCAATTTGGTTACTTTACTTTCCATATACAAATGATTATTTAGCACATAGCTTGTGAACCTATGAATTGATCATTTTAAGTATACTATTCTTCTATAAATTTTACTTTCCATCACACAAACACCAACACATCCACCACAAAAAAAAATTTAAAACCTTGATTATTGGAAATGCCTTCCTTAATACATAACTAGGCTTTAAGCAGGAATCATATTTCTGTTAAACCTGACATACTCTTCTCTTAACCAGTAGTGTTCGTCACCATCGTAAAGTGTTGTGATAACATGACATACTCTTCTCTTAACCAGTAGTGTTGGTCACCGTCGTAAAGTGTTGTGATCTGGGTGACATACCAACTGGGGGTAAAACACTAAAGTTGGTACGAATTAGCAATCCGACTACTTGGAAGCATTGGTGAGCCCGTTTGCTACCAGATAAGAGAACCTTAGCGCGAGACGCAGTCTATGTGACAAATGTGACTGATTTTTCACCTGGTCTAACAACCAGTGGGAGTAATTGAATCATCAAAAGAAAGCGGCATAGATAGAAATGTACTTACAGAACATCTGGTTGAGTCAGTCGATACTTAGAGTCAAGTAATTGATTCGGAGAGAAGCACTCTCAATAGAAGATGAAATCCAAGAGACACATTTCAATGATGTTTACCGTACGATCTATAGTCAAAACCGCAGAGAGAGAGATTGATTTATTATCTGATTAATAAATCAATAGAAAGTAAATATATGGTTTATTAATATATTAAAGTGATAATATATTAATTAGAAACTATATTAATTAATTAGAAATTAATCTGGAATTAATTGGAATTAATTTGGTGATTAAATTAATTAATTAAAGGTGCAGGGACTAAAACTGTAAATATTCAATAGTTGAGTAAGTGGCAGTTTAAGTGAGTGAGTGGCCAACGAAATTTATATATAGTAATATATAGATTTCGAAATCTATATATATATATATATATATATATATATATATATATATATATATATATATATATATATATATATATATATATATATATATATATATATTGGGAGAGATAATTATAGTTAGAATAATTATGATAAAGGTTTATCTTAATTTGAATTCAAAAAGGTATATTGGGAGAGATAATTATAGTTAGAATAATTATGATAAAGGTTTATCTTAATTATATATATTTATATATATATATATATATATATATATATATATATATATATATATATATATATATATATATATATATATATATATATATATATATATAAGAGAGATAATTATAGTTAGAATAATTATGATAAAGGTTTATCTTAATTTGAATTCAAAAAGGTTTATCTCTAACGCTTATCTGGTTATCTGCTGGAGGCTATAAATTGGGAGCCTCTGACCCTCATTTGTCTGCGCTATATATCCCCTCTCTCTCTGAAGATTTCGTGACCTCCTGTTCCCTGGGTGTGACTGCATTTGAGGCAAGATATTTTTGTTGCTTCATTTCCAAGAAACGCTAAAAGGTTAGTTTTTCTATTTCCTTTCTTTTAGTTTATTTTTCTGGGCCTTTAGGATTTTGTTATATGTTTAATTATAAGAAAACTTAGATCCTCATATGTTGCATGTGAACTTAGGTTATTTAGTTCATAGTTGCAGAAAACCTTTCAGTGGTATCAGAGCTTTTTGGTTGTCTTCTTGTTAAATTGCTATAACTGTTATCCTTATAATTAGGGTTTATTGTCTCTAAACCCTAATTTGGCCAATTCGAAATTAGGGTTAGGGTTTTGAAAACCCTAGTCCCTCCCCTCCTAGTTGGCGATTTCTTTTAGGTTTTTTTAGAAGGCTTTCTATTTTTGGTAACTTTAATTTGATTAATTAAATGGATTACCTTAAACTCATTATTTGAAATCGAAAATTAGGGGGTTTAAGATAGGTTTAAATTAATTTGATTAATTTGGTAAAACCTATCTACATTTGAATTAATTTAATTATTTGGTAATTAAAAGATAATTCAAAGGATTTAATTTAATTTAATTTAATTGTTTTAAATTGGCGAAAAATTAAAGGATAAATCTTAAAATATTTTAAAAGGTTTAAAATATTAAATTTAATTAATTTATTAATTGGTTAATTAAAAGATAATTAAATCGAGTTTTTAAAGATTTAATTTAATTTTAAATTTAATAGTTTAAATTCCAATAAATTAAAAGATAAACCAAAAACAATTTTAAAAGGTTTAAAATGCATCTAATATATATTATAATTAAAAGTTAGTATTATATATATAACATTTAATGGTTAGTCAAATCAATAGTAGGCCTCATTCACGAAGCTGGTCTATAAATTGGGTATAAGGAGACTGTCTATAAAATGGCGGTCTAATGGGTGAACACTCTCACCCACCGCTCGCCTGATCAGTGGAGGGTCGTTAGCCGAACGGGTTTGATAGGACCTCCTAATCTCATTAAAAGTATAATGATATTATTCAAAGTACTAGAACAATTTAATAAAACCCCAAATCTAGTTACTTTAGGAAAAATGTGAATTGGTGCTAACCCATGAAATTTCACATTGCACTTTATGAAACATTGGTGGAGCGTGTGTGGTTTACCGGCACGCCAATTGGGGTTCATAAAGAGTTGCAATGGGTTTCTCGGGTGTTGTCATTGTTGATGGAGCGTGTGTGGTTTACCGGCACATCAATTAGAGATGACAACTGACCCCGAGAGTACCAAGCTAATTTGCATGGTTATTCACACCCGGTTTTGTGATCCTCGGTATCCCAGTCACAAACAGTGGGGCACATCCGAGATTAAAAAATGCTATTGAACAGTTCAATAAATCTCAAAAGAAACTAGGAATTCCATTTTAATAAGATTATCTTTCCGCGGTGGAATTTGTTGAATCGTCATTCGCCTACCTTATAAAATTTACAATATTGATTACGGCATCCCTCTTCGAGATTGTAAATTGTTATTGTAGGATCCTAGCCTTATAATTATTATTGGGTTATTATAAGGATTATTATATGTATCTAATTAAAACTATCTTCTTTTATAGATGTTTTCTGCTGATCAATCCTCTCCCACTCTAAGTCCAATGTTACATCCATCTTGTCATTGTGCTCCAAAGTTACGTTGGACGGTACCAACTACAATGACTAGATTAGTAACATCAAGATAGCTCTAAGGTTTGAACATAAAGAGTATGTTCTAGAAACCGAGCTTGTTGAAATTGATCCTGATACTGCTACTCCCGAAGAACTCGCCCAATACACAAAACATTCTGATGATGCAACTAAAGTGGCTTGCATCATGATAGCTACTATGAACCAGAATTGCAGAGAATTTATGAAGACTACTGGCCCTATGAGATGCACAAAGAGCTCGCGGAAAAGTTCCGAAAGCAGGAGCGCATCGAGAGGCGTGAGGTGGTCAAAGCCTTCACCAATGGGAAGCCGAGGGATGGAGAGTCCATCTGAAACCACGTGCAGAGGATGCAAGGATATGTGGAGAGGCTCAGAAAGCTAAAGCTGGAGATGCCAGTTCACGAGGATTTAGCTGTAGATATAGTGCTAAATTCTCTACCGAGTTCTTATGACCAGTTCATGCTGGCGTATCATTTGAACAACAATCAAGCCACCTTAGCTGAACTGCATTGCATGCTGCGTACTGCCGAAGACGGGATGAAGGGTAAAAGTATACCCTCGGTTAGCCAGCCCGTCTTGGCAATTGGTGGGGGAAAGGGGAAGAAGAGAAAGGGCCCTCCCAATCAGAATTGGAGGGAAAAGGTACATGTTGGTTCATCTAGCAGTGGCCCGAGACCCAAAGCTTCTAGCATTCCTCACAATGCAAACCCCAAGGAAGCCGACTGCTTCTACTGCAAGGAAAAGGGCCATTGGAAAAGAAGCTGCCCGAGATACTTGCAAGACTTGAAAGATGGCAAAGTAAAGCCGTCTTCAGCAAGTATATACACTATTTTTAAAAACTCACCATCTTCCAGTTCTTGGGTCCTTGATACAGGATGTGGTTTTCACATTTGTTCTTATTTGCAGGGCCTAAAGGAAAGCAGGGAGGTGGAGCACGGTAGATTGAACCTGATCATGGGAAACAGGAGATCGTCGCCTGTCACCAAGAACGGAATCTATAGTTTAGTGCTTAGTAGTCGTGTTAGTTTAGATCTTTTAAATTGTTGCTATTCGCCAGAAATGGCAAGAAATATTATTTCCTTTCATGCATTGTTCAGACAAGGTTTCCAATTTTCTTTTGTTAATATAAATGGTTCTATTTCTGTTTTTCAAAATGGTGTTTCTATTTTTACTGCTTTACCTTGTGATGATGTGTATGAAACGGTACAATGTGTTGACAATTTAGGACATAGTGTAAATTATATTGATTCTTCTAGTGGCATAGAAAAGGCGTACTTGTGGCACTGTCGTCTTGGGCACATTAACAAGAAATGCATCGCCCAACTCCAAAAGGATGGAGTGTTGGAATCATTCGACCTCAAATCGGATGATGTATGCGAATCTTGTCTTTTGGGCAAGATGAATAAGTCACCATTCAAAGGGTCCTTTGAAAGAGGTGAATGTCTGTTGGACATCATACACACAGATGTGTGTGGTCCCTTCAGATCAACCAAAAAAGATGGCACGCGGTTCTGCGTGACCTTCACTGACGATTATATTAGATACGGGTATATCTACTTAATCAAGCACAAGTCAGACACCTTTGAAAAGTTCAAATTTGAGAATCAATTGGGCAGGAAGATCAAGATGCTCAAGTCCGACGGAGGCAGAGAGTATCTTAGTATCGAGTTCCTAGACTATCTAAAGGAATGTGGAATAGTTTCACAGTTATCACCTCCTCGGACACCATAGTTGAACGGTGTTGCTGAGAGGTGTAACCGAACCCTGTTCGACATGGTTCGTTCCATGATGAGTCGAGCTTCACTTCCCAACCAAGAAGGTTGCTAAAACACCCCATGAGATGTGGACATGGAAAGCTCCCTCGTTAGCACATATCAAAGTTTGGGGTTGTGAGGCTTTCGTTAGACGAGAGACTCACGAAAAACTCGCAAAAAGAGGCAAGAGGTGCCTTTTCATTGGATACCCCAAACAGTCTTTTGGATACTTGTTCTACAGACCGAGCGAGGACGTGGTCTTTGTAGCTAGACGAGGAGTCTTTCTAGAGAGAGAGCTCATATTCAAAGAGGACAGTGGGAGTACCATTGATCTTGAAGAAATTCAAGAGTCACCAGATAATGCAACCTTAGGAGAAACTAGCCACCAACAAGAGGAAGAAGTTCCTGTTGGTCCGCCTGATATATCATTACCTCTTAGGCATTCTAGTAGAGTTAGCATGCCACCCGAGTTTTATGGATTCCATATTACTACGGATGGGGACACGTTTGTCAGTGATAGGACATTGACAAATCTGGATGAGCCAGCTAACTACCGGGAAGCGGTGGCGGGCCCTGAGTCTGCTAAATGGAAAGAGGCAATAGACAGCGAGATCAAGTCCATGTATGACAATCAAGTTTGGAACTTGGTTGACAATGTACCCGGTCGAAAGACAGTCGGTGTAAGTGGATCTTCAAGAAGAAGACTGGCATGGATGGAAAGGTACACACTTTCAAGGCAAGACTGGTTGCAAAGGGCTTTACTCAAACCCCAGGGATTGACTATGATGAGACCTTTTCACCAGTGGCCAAGATAAAGTCTATTAGGATTATGTTAGCCATAGCTGCATTTCATGATTATGAAATTTTGCAGATGGACGTCAAAACCGCTTTCCTTAATGGGAAGTTGACTGAGGATGTTTACATGAATCAGCCAGAGGGTTTTGTCGATACAAAGTATCCTAATAAGGTGTGTAAGCTTGAGAAATCAATCTATGGATTGAAACAAGCTTATTGCAGCTGGAATCTTTGTTTCCATGAGAAAGTCAAAGAGTTTGGTTTCTCTAGAAGCGAGGATGAGTCATGCGTATATGTCAAGGCTAGTGGGAGTATAGTCACCTTTCTGGTGCTGTATGTTAATGACATACTGCTCATGGGAAACGACATTCCAACCTTGCAAGATGTCAAGTCTTGGCTTGGGAAGTGTTTCGCCATGAAAGATCTAGGAGAGGCTGCCTATATTCTCGGGATAAGAATATTGAGAGATAGGAAGAAAAGACTGATTGGACTCAGTCAGAGTACATACTTGGAAAAGGTACTAAAGAGGTTTAGTATGGAAAATTCCAAGAAAGGAGAGCTACCTATCCAAAGTAATGCCAAATTGAGTAAGACTCAAAGTCCAAGTATAGACGAGGAGATAGCTGACATGAGTCGGGTACCTTACGCTTTGGCTGTGGGGTCAATCATGTACGCTATGACATGTACTCGACCTGATGTGGCCTTTTCCTTGAGCATGGTCAGTCGATACCAGGGAAATCCTGGAAGGGCACATTGGACAGCTGTTAAGAACATACTCAAGTATCTGTGGAGGACAAAGAACTTTGTCTTAGTCCTTGGTGGTAGTGATACCTTGAGAGTTGACGGGTATACGGATGCCAGCTTTCAGACAGATAGAGACAATGGTTGGTCTTAGTCGGGCTGGGTTTTCCTTTTGAATGGGGGAGCAGTAACTTGGAAAAGTTACAAGCAAGAGACGGTGGTTGATTCTACTTGTGAATCAGAGTACATAGTAGCGAGTGAAGCGGAAAAGGAAGCGGCTTGGCTGAAGAACTTTATCAGTGACCTTGGAGTAGTCCCGAGTATTCAGGAGCCCATGGAACTGTTCTGCGATAATAAAGGAGCGGTTGCTTTGACAAAGGAACCGAGAGATCATGGAAAGTCCAAACACATCGACAGAAAGTACCTCTACATAAGACATACAGTAGAAGAAGGTCACCTCTTTGTGAAGAGGGTATCATCAGAAGATAATCCTGCAGACACCTTGACAAAGGCTCTGAGTTGGATTAAGCATAATCAGCATGCAAGGCGCATAGGATTAAGAGATGATATTAGTTTTTGTAATTAGATAGTATTTGAAACTTATTACAATATAAATGTAATTGACTTTGGTGATTTAATAATATAGTTTTGTTGATGAGTATTTGATACTGCCTTTTGTCGATTGTTTATTGTTGTGTTTCATTTTGCATGTTTACTTCCTGAGTAATTTTATATTATTCAAATGTGCACAGTCGCTCATACTTTTAGGAAGTAAGTATGAATGAAGGCTGTCATGAATTTTTTTGTAGACTGTCTAAGGAGTTAGACATAGCAATATGATTGCTACAATATTCATGAGTACTTAGAAATAGGGATTTAAGTGTTGGATAAACCCACGCTCAACAGATTGCTTCATGGATTACATCACGAGTAATGTTGAGACGATAATATCTTTTGATCTTTAAGTAGAGACATATAAGTTATGTTTTACCAAGCGGTTTTTCATTGACAATGCAAAACCGCATCGGTAACACGATGTTATAAAACATGTTGTTGTGAATAATTTGACTAGTAAAATACATAAGTATATGAGTCAAAGCTTATTCGTCCATTGACCCTGTCGGGAAACAGATATCTGTAGGCCTCTCGATGATTTTGAAGTTGACTGAAAGGGTTGGACAACCAGGACTAAATTGATATGCTCAATTGATAGTCTTAAAGTCATATGCAAATCAGAAATCGGGAAACGAAGAATCAGACCAGGATTGATCTTAATCCATGTCCTGAGTCTGAAAATATCTTGTTGGACGGAGGATCATCTGATCCCTTATCTATGGACAGAACTGACTAGATCAGAGTTCGACAGTGTTTTCTAGGAAGCTACAGTTGCTAATTAATTAGAGGCTAAATTGGTAATTTTAGTCATAAATTTATCCAAGTGGGAGACTGTTGGAATAGATGTCTAAGCCATGACTAATAATTAGTATTTATCTAATTAATAGTAGCATAGTCCATTTGGGTTGCTCTCATAGCAGGAGGTTTGGTAGAAAGTTCGATAGAGAGAGAGAGATTGATTTATTATCTGATTAATAAATCAATAGAAATTAAATATATGGTTTATTAATATATTAAAGTGATAATATATTAATTAGAAACTATATTAATTAATTAGAAATTAATCTAGAATTAATTGGAATTAATTTGGTGATTAAATTAATTAATTAAAGGTACAGGGACTAAAACTGTAATTATTTAATAGTTGAGTAAGTGGCAGTTTAAGTGAGTGAGTGGCCAGCGAAATTTATATATAGTAATATATAGATTTCGAAATCTATATATATATATATATATATATATATATATATATATATATATAAGAGATAATTATAGTTTGAATAATTAAGATAAAGGTTTATCTCTAACGCTTATATGGTTATCTGTTGGTGGCTATAAATAGGGAGCCTCTGACCCTCATTTGTCTGCGCCATATATCACCTCTCTCTCTGAAGATTTCGTGACCTCCTGTTCCCTGGGTGTGACTGCATTTGAGGCAAGATATTTTTGTTGCTTCGTTTCCAAGAAACGCTAAAAGGTTAGTTTTTCTATTTCCTTTCTTTTAGTTTATTTTTCTGGGCCTTTAGGATTTTGTTATATGTTTAATTAGAAGAAAACTTAGATCCTCATAGGTTGCATGTGAACTTAGGTTATTTAGTTCATAGTTGCAGAAAACCCTTCAAGGATGTGGGATAAAATTTTGTTTTATAGTGTGCTATTTTTTTTCATTTTCATATCCCACATCGCTTAAGAAACATAACTAAAGTGAAATCAAACATCTATAAGTAAAGAGGCTAATATATTTCTCATCCCACATAGTTTAATAAACAAATTTTAATGGAAAACAAGTCTTTATAAGTAAAGAGGCTAAAACTATTTCCCTTATATATTTGTTCTTTTGTGTTATTGATTGTAACCGACTTAAACAATGGTTAAAACATTCAATGAACCATTGGTTCAAGCTTTAAGACTGATTTCGTAAAATTTGGAGGGGTACCCACCGGTGCCCACTTATATTTTTTTTTAAAGTATTCAAATTAATATGTTACATGATAAGAATTCATCCACATTGATTGAATAGCCTTTCTTATAAGATTTATTATATAGATAAATAAATTTGTTTCAACTTTAAACGATGTTCAAACATATAATATTTGAAATTTATAAATAAATAAATCTTATTAAATCGAAAAATGTTATCAACATTGTCATCACATATTGAACATGACGCGATGAACTTGCAACCTAATCGATTTTTAATAGTTTTTAACCCAATTTAATATTCATCTTTTTAGTTTCAATGTTTTTGAAGCTTAAACAAATAGTAAATTCTATTGAAACTATGAGATAAAAATATGTTTTTATGATAAATTGATTACTAATTAATAATACACTTTGGAAACCGTGGTATGATAAAAATTAAAATATGAATGTGCGACATATAAACTTTCAAGTATATACATACTCTTGAGTCGAAAAATGTTTACACCGCTTTCATTTTTTACAAACGACATATAAACTTTCAACATAATCAAGTTTTTAAAAGTTTTGAGTAATTTTAATTTTAATTTATGAGTTTCAATACTTCAAGAAGTTGAAACTAAATAATAGAATACTTTAAAACTTTGCGATAAAAACTTATTTTATGATGAAATGATTACTAATAGTCGACTTGAAAGTCATAATGTGATCAAACTTGATGGATAGTGGAAGCAAATAAGTGACATTGTATAAGAGAAAGATGGAATGTCATATATGTATGTGAATCAATGTGGGACAAAGAGAAAAAAATTCAAATTAATATGGTTATATTTTTATTAGAAATACAACAATAATACTTTATTATAGCCTTTACTAAATACACATAGTTTATATATAATTTACTAAGTATTTTGTAAAAACCATTATCAAATGTAAGTATTAATTATATTTTTATTAAAAATGCAAAAATAATACTTTATTATAATCTTTATTGAATACACATAGTTTAGATGATTATAAAAATATGGTTATTATAAAGCAATTAGTATGCATTATAAAAAGAAATTTAAAAAGTCATTGGAAATATGAAAAGACATGGAAGTTTCAAATCAATGTGGTGCTTAGAAATATGCTTCATTTATAAGATATATAGATAGATTAATATATAATATAAATAGAATGACTTAGGTATTGTGTTTGACTTAGGTATTTGAACACAAGTTCAATTTGCAACAAAAAAAAGTTCCTACATCACATATTATTACCAACCAAAAATCCCATAACCTAAACATGTCAATAAATGTACAATACAACTACAAAGAAAACTACCTAAACATGTCAATAAATGTACATCACATATTATTACCAACCAAAAATCCCATAACCTAAACATGTTAAGAGACATTTTAAAACTTAAACAAAATTAAGTGACTAAATAAACACAAACCAATAAATTAAATGACCAAATTCGACTTAACCCTTTTTAAAATCCATCAAAGGGTTTTTTGGTTGGCTTTTGAAAGAACTCAATTCCATTTGCACAACCAAACATGGAAATTGATTGGAATAAAGTTCTAATTTCAATAAAAAAAATCCCATGGAATACCTCTAGCCACTCTCCGAAAGCCGTGAATTTCAGTAAACTAGTGGTGATGGCCTGTGTATTGCGGCATGTTTACTAATCCTATATTTTTATTGAATAAAATAATATAAAAGGTTTGTATGTAAGATTACTTGTGTGATTTAATAGAGATGACGTAAGTATTTATAGAAATTACAATGACCGAAAATGTGATTTAGTTTTCTTGTAAAAAAGATCAAAATCTTGGCCTAAAGTGCAAAACAATGCAAACTATACGGACCAAAATTGTAAGTCATTCATTTCTTGCAAATTAAAAATTACGCGGGCCAAAAGTGTAATTTCAAATAATTAAACTACAATATAATTTATGCAAACTAAACTAAACACTTCAAGGACCAAAAATGTAACTCCAAAAAATTAAATATATAGGAACCATATTTCCTTCTTGAAATATAAAAAGTGTATGGACCAAAAGCCTAATTCTGTAAATTTAAAACTATTTGGAATCGAAAATGTAATTTATTCAAAATAACAATTACAGGGACCAAAATTGTAATACCCGAAAATTAACTACAGGACCAAAAATACCATTCGATCATTTCTGCCAATTTAGAAGGTATATAGAAGGTCGAAATCCGAGCTCTAAGATACGATTTGGGACAGGAATGCACCCACTCTTCAAAGATATCCATCTGTCGGGGACGTTTTCTCGATGTGTAACAAACAAATGACAACATGTAGAAAGTTCGATTTACGTGGAAAATCAAATTGAAATTAAACTGCACAGAGCAAGGTAAGTTTCTTTCCAGACGGTATATGATTAAACTACAAGTTGTGACTTTTGTGTGTTTATTGCTATAGTAAAGCTCAATAATCTGTAACTAGGGTTTAAAATAATGATAAAAAAGGGTTTTACGTGATACTGTAGTTTTGTGAGCTATGCCCATCTTAATTACTGTTATGGTGTAGAACATGAATGGAATAAAACAATTATTGCAAGTTTTCAATTCAGTTCATCATATATAATGAGGAGAGAAGAGAATATTATTTCAATCAACGAGGTTGGTATCTTAAAGGAAAATTTCATAGAATAGCAACGTACTTTGCTCTCGCTATTGATATTGGCAATGTACTTTGTTTTTTTTCCAATAATAGCAAAGTACTTACGTTTCTTTATCAATAGTAGCAATGTAGTTTAATTATTTTTACCATATTTAGCAATGTACATGCATTTTTACTACCAATACGGGCATTCTTCTTCGTTTCTAGTGAGTCTTGTTGCAACTATACTCAGGAATTTTTCCTCTAAGATTTGTTTCCATAAGATTTGGTTTATTTTGAGTAAATTACAATTTTGGTCCCTGTGGTTTATACCAAATTACAGTTTTGGTCATAGTTTTCAAATTCTTGCATCGGTAGTCCCTATGGCTTCCAAACCTTTCACTTTTGGTCCATGACAACGCCTAGTAATATCACATATTTTAGTCGTTGTTGAGCCCTATTCTTAGTGAAATTATATCATATACATCGTGGTATTCTGATTTTTCGTGCCAGCACTTGTTTGGAAAGAAATAATGAAAACAGGGACTTAAAGCGTGCAATTTGGAAGAAGTTTGAAGATCAAGGCAAAATCAGGAAAAATTGTACGCGCGCCGCGGAAATGATAAACGTGCGATGCGGATTCAAGGCGGTGGAAAGAATTCAAATTCCGAGAAAACGGGGATAAACCCCTACGCGCGACACGGGATCCATAAAAGCGCGGCGCAACTTCGAGATTTTTGCAACTATAAATAGAGGCTTTTAGGTCGAAAAAACTAGCGAAGACCTGGTGTAGAATTGACCCCCAAGGCTCTTTGACTCCGAGATTCAGCTTCAAGAACCATTAATTGGTATTTCTATGTTTTTAGCTTTAATTTTCATTTAGTTTAATAGTTAGAAATCATAGGCTAGTATCTTTGGGAGTGACAACCATTGATATTTAGTTCTAGTTTCTGTTTTTGGACCTTTTGGTTACTGTTTTGTACCATTGGATCTGAGTTCGAAGTTAACGAATCATTTGGTTACAAGTAATTGCTCTTTTTCGGTATTGATGCTTGTTATTGGATTGTGAATGTTTGTTCTGTGTTTGGATGCTTGATTGACTTTGATTAGACTAATTTCCCTTGCTGATTTCAGTGGGTCACTAGGGTTAGCTTTTGGTTTGAACTTAGCCAGTGACTGTTCATTTGGACTTTAGTTATTCGTTTAGTTTATGCCTTATTTATGTTCGATGTTTGAATTGCCTTTGTTTGCTTCTGAATTGGAGATGTACTTCTGATTTCAGTAAGTGACTAGGTTTTGGTTGATAGTTTAGTTTATGTTTTTTTGGGATTAATAGTCAAAAGTTAGGAACTAGGTCCTCTGACTGTAGCGTGACACTGCAGTTGGTAATCTGTCACCTCTCTCGACCACGTAACTCCTGTGGATCGACCCTGACTTCCACTGTGCGAAGTGAGTGTGAGGTTTTATTATTTTTGACCGCATGACGACCGCTGCGCATGTCAAATTTTGGCGCCGTTGCCGGGGAGTTGTGAGCTTGAGATTAGGTGATTTGTAGGACTTTTTAGTATTTGATTTTTAGTAGTAATTTTGATTTCTTGTTTTCGGGCGTGTTGCATTAGTGCATGCGTACCCGTAGGGGTGAGCAATTATCCCCTTTGCGTTTTGACTCAGAGATTGAGCGAACTGCGTGCAAGATCCGTGCACGTAGGCATTTAAATACAATGAGTTTTTCTAATGTTAGTAGTAGTATGGTGAATGTTGCCCAGGAACCCTTGGGTGAGGCAACGGGGATGTCATTTATTCCCCCGGTTTCTGAATTCCACATTGGGAGCACGAGTGCTACCGGTTGTGCATCTTCAGCCCCTGCACCTATACCTTCATGCACTCCGCCATCGATTCCACTATTTCAACCTTTATCCCAACCACAATCCACAAACCCATTTACATCTGCCATGTCTTGGGGAGCCCCGACCCGTGATGGCACCCCAGTATCTAGACAGTAGACACCCATTTCTCAACCAGCATCAGTACTTTTCAAACCACAAACCACATTCCAACCTATACCACCACAACAACAATACCAGCAACCACCTCAGCAGCAGTACCAGTATCAAGAGGCTGAGGAGAGATATGATGAAGAAGAAGACGAAGGATGGGTTCCACCACAGCCACCAAGGAACCAAGGTCAGGGACCTCCGAGAAGAGCACAGCAGTATCAACCACCTCAAGGTCAGCAGAGATATAATGATCATCACTTTTACGGTAATCCTGCTCAACCCTTGTATTTTGCACAACCGAGAGGGCAATCGGTTGCATCGCACTTCCAGCCACGGGAGTATGATGACTCGTCGCCCATTTACATTCCTAAGGATATAGAATCTCAAGTAGAAATTAGGCCTCAGTTGTTAGGGATATTACCGGAATTTAGGGGGTACAAACAGGATGACCCATACAATCACTTGTATGAGTTTATAGCCATAGCCAATGCTAACACCCCTAGGAATACTAATAAGAACATTTTTAGACTAAGATTGTTCCCATTCACTCTTAAGGACAAAGCCAAATATTGGTTTACTTCCTTACCCTCGAATAGCATCACTACATGGAACCAACTCAAAGCTAAGTTCTTACAAGAATTCTATCCGGCAAGCAAGACAACGGAGATCAGGAGGGCTATTCAGGATTTCTAGCAGAAACCTGGAAAAGCTTTTCATGAAGCATGGGATCGTCTAAAGGAGTTGATGAGGTCGTGCCCTCATCACGATATTCCAAAGTGGCAACTGGTCAAGGTATTCTTTGAAGGAGCAAGCGAGACGAACCAAGCTATGATTAACGCATCATCCAGCGGCACTATTATGATGCAAGACCCGGAGGAGGCTTGGCGATTTTTGGAACAATTAAGTAATGGCTCCAAGGCGAATTTTTCTACAAGGAAGACAGTAGGCACTACTGCAGCAATAGGAGCCGATGCCGACCGGAAAAATGATGTAAAGAAGGAGATAAGTGAGCTCAATAAGAAATTCGATAGGCTTGTGTCTACTCTGTAGAATGGACTGATGGGTTTTCTAGCAAACAATGAACAAATAATTCTTATGGTTCACATGCAACCCTAGAAAGATCTATGTTTTCTTCTATGAAGATATTAACTAAAACCCTAAGGCCAATAATAATTTCTAAAGATCAAATCAAGAATAACCAACCTTTTGATCTTGTTCTTAAAGCTAGCAGCAAAATAATCCTGCCCTCAAATGCAAGTCACACCCAAAGCAATGGAGAAGACAGTCCAGCAGAGTAATCATAGTGAAAAATGGCGCAGGTTTTAGGGTGCCCAGGTGCCTCCTTTTATAGCCTCCAAGGGTTACAGCTGAAACCCTAAGGAGCCTCCAAATAGGCAAGCCTGTTGACTAAATGGACCAAGCTTTTTCTAAACCCTAATAGGGTTTCGCTAACCATGGAGAATCCCTCCATGGTGGCGCCATTTTTGGCCCCTGTCCCCTGGCCAGTAATTTATCCAACTATTGAATAAATACAAACCAGTCCCTGCACTTTTAATTAATTAAATTAGTCACTAAATTAATCCAATTAATTCCAGATTAATTTCTAATTAATTATTATAGTTTCTAATTAATATATTAACACTTAAATATATTAATAAACCATTTAATTAATTCTATTGATTTATTAAACAATTAATAAATCAACCTTTTACTCTACTGAACTCTATCCTAACCTCCAGCTATGAGGGCAACCCAAATGGACTTTGCTTCAATTAACAAGATAAATACAATTATAAGTCATGGCTTAGACACCTAATCCAACAGTCTCCTACTTGGATAAATCTATGACTTTAATTGTCTCTTTACCTTCTGATTAATATCAGTTTCCCAGAAACTGTCCTGAACTCTGACCTTGTCAGTTCTGTCCAAAGATAAGTGATAATATGATCCTTCGTCCAACAATATATTTTCAGACACGAGACATGGATTGAGATCAATCTCTGTCCGATACTCTGTTTCCCGATTTCCGATTCTCCTTATGACTTTCAGACTTCTAATTGAACACATCAATTTAGTCCAGGCTGGCCAGCACTTTAGTCAACTTCAAAATCACTGAGCGGCCTACATATATCTGTTTACCTATCATGTTCAAGGAACGAATAAGCTTTGACTCATATGCTTGTGTCTTTTACTTGTCAAAATCGTACATAACAATGCGTTTTATAACATCGAGTTACCGATGCATTTACGCATTATCAATGCACAACCGACTCGCAAATTTCAACTCATATGTCTCTGCTTCAAGATCATAAGATATTATCATCTCAACATTTCTCGTGATGTAATCCATGAAGCAATCTATTGAGCGCAGGTTTATCCAATACTCAAATCTCTATCTCTAAGTACTCGTGAATGTTGTAGCAGTCTTACTACAATGTCAAACTCCTTAGATAATCTACAAACTAATTCACGACAGTCTTCGTTCATACTTACTCCCGAAAAGTAAAAGCAACTGTAGACCTTTGAATAATCAAATTATTCGGGAAGTGAAACATGCAAAAACGAAACTTAAAATCTGACTGGAAGCTACTCTTGCCTAATTACCAAGTCGGATTTTTCATAATACTATTATCGGTTTCTAGATTCCATTTTAAACTTTTAATTCATGTTATGTATCTATGTCTGGATGACCTCTCACTCTTTCTATGTCATACATTTATACACTTTATTCGATCGGATATCCTTCCGATGATATTTCAATTTTGGTCATACCGTCATTCTCACTAACAACTCCATTCTATGTACTGTGACTTTCTATGGTTCTCGGGATCTTTAGTCCACATGACTGCACCCTAAGACTATTTCGAGGTGTTACGATGTGCCGGTGACCCACACGCGCTCCATCGGAATGCCAACAAAACTCTTTAACCATTAAGTCCTTTTACAATTTGAAACTCTTTTCAAATTACTATCAACATTCACCTTAATCAATTTCCAATGATTTCTCACGTATATACAGAATCCATTAAGTATTCCCAGCCAGGTCATATCTTGAATTTGACTCACTATGCTCTAAGCATAAAGTCATCAGGACATGTTCATGACACTTCTCATGCATCTTGGATCATGTTTACTGTGGCTAGGTCTATATTAATGACAACACATATCTGACAGATGTCTATGGATTATGTGAGTATGCTGCACCTTCTTTATATCTCTCATGCCAAATCATTACACTTTGCAATGATAGGAAACTCCTCTCCTGAGCTATGCATCTTGAGTCTCATCAAGATCATCTTGGCAGAGTTTCGATCTATCTCATAGACGTTTATAACCACCTGAGTATGCCGTATCTTTATTAAGTCTTTCATAGCGATCCGTCTCTTAACACCAAGTCATTAAACTTTGTAATGAAAAGAGACGTTTCCTAGAAACTATATGTAACCTACATATGGAGACAACAGCGACACTCCCACTGGCTTTGACACGGTTATGGACTATTCTCAAAATCCAAAACTTTTGGCAGATTTTAAGAATCCAAACTTTCTGACATCTTTAATGGAAATCTTTCAGCCCTTTCTCAAAATCCATCCTTTGGCATATTTTGAGAATCTGAATATCCTTTCTTACGAGATGCCCATGGGGTAATCCCAGGCCCATGTATCTTTGTACTAGGACACTCTTTGTGAGTCCCTATTAGTGTCCCGGTGATCCACACGCGGTCCACTAACGACTTACAATGTGCCATGCAGTATCCTTTCGGATTTCATCTTCTATTGAGAGTGCTTCTCCCGGAATCAATTACTTGACTCTGTGTATCGTCTCACTCAACCAGATGTTCTGAAGGTACGTTTCTGTCCATTCTGCTTTCTTTTGATGATTCAATTTCTCCCACTGGTTTTTAGACTAGGTTTAAAATCAATCAAAATGCTACATAGATTATATCTCGTCCTAAGGTTCTCTCAATTGGTAGCAACCGGGCTCACCAGTGCTTCCAAGTAGTTGGATTCATAATTCGTACCAACTATAGTGATTTACCACCAAATGGTATGTCACCTCGATTATAACTACTTATGATGGTGATCAAAACTACTGGTCAAGAGAAGATTATGTCAGTATTAAAACAGAAATCTGATTTCTGCTCTAAGCCTAGTGATGACTAAAGGATCTATCACATGGCTAATCCTGAACTCATTCAAGACTGTCCCAACTCCCACTGTTTCCTAAGAACATGAGTTCTTTCTGAAAGAGCTCTTCTTTTACAGGTATAGCGGGATAGCCAGTGAAACGACAATGCTGATCTGGTTCAGGCTAGTCATGAGGTTCGGACGACCGCTACATGACCCTAGACTTTCAATGTACAAGTGGTACAATCCCAGCTTTACATTTCAGACAGTGTCTACAAAACCTACTTAGTCTAAGATGCGGTCGGAATATGGTTTATGTGGTCTGACTGGTTTAGTGTTTAATTTACCGAAAATTTATTGACAATGTATCTCATACATTTAGGATCAAACTGTTTCGACCAATGCTCCATCATCTTCCCTAAGACATATTATAGCTATTAATGTTCTTGGAAGAGGATGAACTGTGAAACATTTTCTCAGTTTATGTTGTCACTCGGGTTCTGTGGATCTTGTACTTCCTTTGAAGTCCTTGAACTGTTCAAGGTTTCAATTCAATCGCTTATTCTGATAAGCGAAGCCATATTCGTTATATCGAATGACAAATATTGTGAAGTACAAACAATTGTGTTCTATTTGAAGATTCGAGCAATACACAGCAACTGATGTGTCCGTTGCTCCTAATCTCAATGCCTTTTACATATCTATGTAAACTTATGACTTTGTTAATTTTGTTCAAGACTTGCAATCTTCAGTTGACTCTAAGTCAACTGATTCCAAAATCCTATCCTCTGGATCTTTGGGTGATTCATTTCTTGCCATATGCGCTTAATAAAGAACTTAATCATCATCTGACTCTAAGTCAAATGATCCAAAGTCTTGTCCAACTGGATCTTTGGGTGATTCATTTCTTGACACATTATGAACTCAATTCATCATAAGACTCTAAGTCAAATGATTCCAAAGTCTTGTCCAACTGGACTTTTGGTTGAATTGACTCTTACAACATTTATCTTAACAATCATAAGGGATACAATTCCTAAATCCAAATACTTTGGATGTATCAATATTCAAGTTATTACTAATCATGAATTCAACACAATCATACAATATTTCAAGGATATTTCAAACAACATGTGTTAAAAGAAAATTGACAATTTTATTAAAAAAAAAATCCTTGAACAGTGTATTATATGATAGACAATGTCATATGCATCTAATAAGCTAATAACATGATTTCAACATCTAACTAAACTCTAAAACTGCATAAGCTTCAGATCCAATCTGAATATGCTCCTATGCAACAACATCCCACATCCTACAGAGTCCATGCATACAGAGCAAATGTGAGAAACACATCCTGTATCAAGGAATTAAGGATCAGGTGTTTTGAGTTTTTAGATATTCCTGAGTTGCCAAACTGTTCGGCTTCGGAGCATTTTCCAATCTTTTCGTGACTGTGTCCCACCCTGTGGATTCCCAGTTTGAAACATCGAGGAACCGGTCCAGACGACCTGGATCATTTCTTGATGTGTCCTATTACTGGACTCAGTCCCGAAGCACCTGAATCAATGGAACTATGCTTCTCTATGAACGACTCATACAGAGTCAACATTGAATGCATATCCACAATTGTCTTATCTGGTTTCCCTTCCTGTACATCAGGATGAACGGATCAGCGAGTCGAGCTAATGCTTTAACTCTCGATCAAAAAAGGAAACCAAATTTATATAGTTCACCTATGTGTCTCTCAGTCTTGAGAACATGTGAACTGGTGCTACTTCCTGCGCACTTCAAACTCTTTGAAGATCTTAGCTTGTCCTTTCTCAACCAGTTCATGGAACCTTTCCACAACTAGCTGTGTTAACTTATCTGACCCCAGGAATTCTAAATTCCTGCAGAACTTGTTGGATTAGGTGTCTAAGCCATGACTTTATATTTGTATTTATCTTATTAATAGAAGCAAAGTCTATTTAGGTTGCCCTCATAGCAGGAGGATTGATGTAGAAGTCAGTAGAGAGAAAGGTTTATTTATTAAGTGTTTAATAAATCAATAGAAATAAATAAATAGTTTATTAATATATTTAAGTGTTAATATATTAATTAGAAACTATAATAATTAATTAGAAATTAATCTAGAATTAATTGGATTTAATTTAGTGATTAATTTAATTAATTAAAAGTGTAGGGACTGGTTCTGTAATTATTCAATAGTTGAATAATTGATTGGCCAGTGGAGCTAGGGTTTGGCGAAATTATGAGTGGGAACACTCATATTTTCGAAACCCTAATTAGGGTTTAGAGGAGGCTTGTCCATTTGATAACAGGCTTGTCAAAGTTGGGCTACTCTAGGGTTTTGACTGTAGCCTTCTGGAGGCTATATAAGGAAACCCCTGGGAACCCTAAAATTTGTGCCAACTCTATCTCTCTATGGATACTCTGCTGTCTTCTCTCCTCTATTGCTTGGGTGTGACACCATTTGAGGCAGGATACTTGTGCTGCTAGCTTCAAGGATCATAAGATCAAAAGGTTGGTTTTCTCAGTTTTTATCTTTAGAAATAATTGTTCCTTTAGGTTTTTTAGTTTATTATCTTCATAGAAGAAAACATAGATCTTTCTAGGGTTGCATGTGAACCATAGGAATTATTTGTTCATTGATTGCATAGAAAACCCTTTAGTGGTATCAGAGCATAGGCTTGTTTTCTTATGAATTGATATAAACTGCTTGAATGATTCTTGCCTTGAGTGTTTTTGCGAAAAAACCCTCTTGGAATGGCCTTAATTTCGTGGCCTAGGCTAGGGTTTCCTAACCCTATCTGCCAAACCCCATGGTCCCCTTTATTTGCTTGATTTACTTGCCTTTATAAGTAGGTTGTTATTTTTGGTAACTGTATCTAATAAATAACTGGAACCCTTATTTGTTGGCTTGTATTTTTCGAAAATTGTGGGGCCCTAGATATTAAAATTAATTTGATTAATTTCATAAAATCTATCTTAGATTTAATTAGTTTAATTAACTGTTAATTAAAAGATCAATTAAATCAGCTTAAAGAATTAATTTAAATTTTCAAAAAATTGTTTAAAATTTTCGAAAATTCTTATTAAATTAATTCTAAAATATTTTAATAAGATTAAAATATATCTTATATATTTATGATTAAAAGTTAATTATTTATATATAAGAAAAATTGGTTAGTCTTACCGCAAGTAGGCCTCATTCACAAAAATGTCCTATAAAGAGGGTATAAGGTGACTGCCTATAAAATGGCAGTCTAATGGGTATCCACTCTTACCCACCGCTCTCCTGGTCAGTCGAGTGTCGTTAGCCGAACGGGTTTGATAGAACCGCTAAGCCTCTTAAAAGTATAATGCTATAATTGAAAGTACTAGAACCTTGAACAAAACCCAATCTAGTTACTTTAGCATAAAAATGTGAATTGGTGCTAATCCATGGAATTACACATTGCACTTTGTGGAACGTTGGTGGAGCGTGTGTGGTTTACCGGCACGCCAACTGGGGTCCGCAAAGACTTGCAATGGGTTTCTCGATTTTGTCATTATTAACGGAGCGTGTGTGGTTAACCGGAACGTTAATTAGAGATGACAATTGACTTCGAGAGTACCAAGCTAATTTGCATGGTTATTCACACCCGGTTTGTGATCCTCGGCATCCCAGTCACAAACAGTGGGGCACATCCGAGACTAAACATGCCATTGAACAGTTCAATGTGTCTCAACATATCTAGGAATTTCATAAGATGAAATTGATAAGTGTATTATCTACCTTAATGACCATTGTGTTGTGATTACGGCATCCCTTTTCACACCACAGTTGGGGTATTTTGGATCCTAGCCTTAATAAATAATATATTGGGTAATTATTTAAAAAAGGATTAATTAAACTAATAAATTCTATTTGTTATAGATGTCTCAAACAAGTGTCTATTCTCCTCCTTATCCTCCTTCACCCATTTCTGAGAGCTTCAGAATGCACCTGCTACATATGGTAAGGCTGACTGGCCTGAACTATATGGCATGGCTTCATAAATAGAGAATAGTTCTCTGTTTTGCTAGGAAGCCATATCTGACTGAGTGTCCGCTCCCCAGAGCATGACGTTACACAGTAGCTTGTGATGAGCATGACTCCTTGATTGTTAAGTCAAGGAAAGTTCGTTACCTAATACTATTCATTATTGACCCCGAGTTCCGCAGGAATTTAGAATTCCTGGGGTTAGATAAGTTAACACAGCTAGTTGTGGAAAAGTTCCATGAACTGGTTGAGAAAGGACGAGCTAAGATCTTCAAAGAGTTTGAAGTGTGCAGGAAGTAGCACCAGTTCACATGTTCTCAAGACTGAGAGACACATAGGTGAACTGTATAAATTTGGACCCCTTTTGATTGGGAGTTAAAGCATTAGCTCGACTCGCTGATCCGTTCATCCTGATGTACATGAAGGGAAACCAGATAAGACAATCGTGGATGTGCATTCAATGTTGACTCTGTATGAGTCGTTCATAGAGAAGCATAGTTCCATTAATTCAGTTGCTTCAGGATTGAGTCCAGTAATAGGACACATCAAGAAATGATCCAGATCGTTTGGACCGGTTCCTCGATGTTTCAAACTGGGAATCCACAGGGTGGGACACAGTCACGGAAAGATTGGAAAATGCTCCGAAGCCAAATAGTTTGGCAACTCATGAATATCTTAAAACTTAGAACCCCTGATCCTTAATTCCTTGATACAGGATGTGTTTCTCACATTTGCTCTGTATGCATGGACTCTGTAGGATGTGGGATGTTATTGCATAGGAGCATATTCAGATTGGATCTGAAGCTCATGCAGTTTTAGAGTTTAGTTAGATATTGAAATCATGTTATTAGCTTATTAGATGCGTATGACATTGTCAATCATATAATACATTGTGCAAGGATTTTTGTTTTTAATAAAATTGTCAATTTTCTTTTAACACATGTTGTTTGAAATATCCTTGAAATGTTGTATGATTGTGTTGAATGCATAAATAGTAATAACTTGAATATTGAATGCATCCAAAGTGTTTGGATCTTAGGAATTGTGTCCCTTATGATTGTTAAGATATATATTACAAGAATCAATTCAACCAAAGGTCCAGTTGGACAGGACCTTGGAATCACTTGACTTAGAGTCACATGATGAATTTAGTTCTTAATGTGTTAAGAAATGAATCAACCAAAGATCCAGTTGGACAGGACTTTGGAATCATTTGACTTAGAGTCAGATGATGATTAAGTTCTTTATAAAGCACATGTGGCAAGAAATGAATCACCCAAAGATCCAAAGGATAGGATTTTGGAATCAGTTGACTTAGAGTCAACTGAAGATTGCAAGTCTTGAACAGAATTAACAAAGTCATAAGTTTACATAGAGATGTAAAAGAGATTGAGATTAGGAGCAACGAACACATCAGTTGCTGTGTATTGCTCGAATCCTCAAATAGAACACGATTGGTTATACTCGGCGATATTTGTGAATCAGTATGACGAATATGGCTTCGCTTATCAGAATAAGCGACTGAATTGAAACCTTGAATCGTTCAAGGACTTCAAAGGAAGTACAAGATCTGCAGAATCTGAGTGACAACATAAACTGGGAAAATGTTTCACAGTTATTCTCTTCCAAGAACATTAATAGTTATAATGTGTCTTAGGGAAGATGATGGAGCATTGGTCGAAACAGTTCGATCCTCAGTGTATGAGATACATTGCCAAGTAGTTTCCAATAAATTGAATACTATACCAGTCAGACCACATAAACCATATTCCAACCACATCCTTCGACTAAGTAGGTTTTGTAGACACTGTCTGAAATGTAAAGCTGGGATTGCCCCAGTTGTACATTAAAAGTCCAGGGTCTTGTAGTGTTCGTCCGAACCTCATTACTAGCCTGAACCTAATCAGAAATGTTGTTTCACTGGCTATCCCGCTGTACCTGAAAAGAAAGAGCTGTTTTAGTAAGAACTCATGTTCTAAGGAAACAGTGGGAGTTGGGACAGTCCTGAATGAGTTCAGGATTAGCCAAGTGAAAGAACCTTTAGTCATCACTATGCTTAGAGCAGAAATCAGATTTCTATACTGACCTTATCTTCCCTTGACTAGTAGTACTGATCACCATCATAAGTAGTTATGATCAGGGTGACATACCGATTAGTGGTAAAACACTATAGTTGGTACGTATTTTCAATCCGAGTACTTGGAAGCATTGGTGAGCCCGGTTGCTGCCAATTAAGAGAACCTTAGGACGAGATACAATCTATGTGACAGTTTGATTGATTTTACAACTGGTCTTAAAACCAGTGGGAGTAATCATCAAAAGAAACCAACATAGACAGAAACGTACCTTCAGAACATCTGGTTGAGTGAGACGATACTCAGAGTCAAGTAATTAACTTCGAAAGAAGCACTCTCAATAGAAGATGAAATCTGAAAGGATACTGCATAATGTAAGTCGTTAGTGGAGCGCGTGTGGATCACCGGCACACTAATGGGGACTCACAAAGAGTATGCCAGTATAAAGGTACGTGGGCCCGGGATTACCCCATGGGCATCTCGCAAGAAAGGATATTCAGATTCTCAAAATATGCCAAAGGATTGGATTTTGAGAAAGGGCTTAAAGATATCCATTAAGATGTCAAAAAGGTTTGGATTCTCAAAATGTGCCATAAGCTCTGGATTTTGTGAATAGTCCATAACCGTGCTAAAGCCAGTAGGAGTGTCGCTGTTATCTCTATCTCCATATGTGTGTTACATAATGTTTCTAGGAAACATCTCTTTTCATTACAAAGTGTAATGACTTGGTGTTAAGAGACGGATCGTTGTGAAAGACTTAATAGAGATAAGGCATGCTCAGGTGGTTACAAACGTCTATGAGATAGATCGAAACTCTGCCAAGATGATCTTGATGAGATTCAAGATGCATAGCTCAGGAAAGGAGTTTCCTGTCATTGCAAAGTGTGATGATTTGGCATGAGAAGTATGAAAGGTGCAACGTACTCACATAATCCATTGACATATATATCATATAGATGTTGTCATCAGTATAGAACTGGCCATAGTAAGCATGATCTTGATAAGATTCAAGATGCATGAGAAAAAGTCTTCGAAAGGATATAGTTATTAGAAGTCGTGACACAAGGATTATAAATAATCCTAAGATTCCAAAAGATTTTGGAATAGGACTAGATTGAATCCAACAAGTTTCTTGGATCGATCAGAAGTGTCATGAACATGTCTTGATGAGTTAATGCTTAGAGCATAGTGAGTCAGATTCAGGATATGACTTAGCTGGGAATACTTAATGGATTTTGCACATACGTGAGAAATCATTGGAAAATGATTAGGGGTGAATGTTGATAACAATTTGAAAAGAGTTTTAAAATAAGGACTTAATGGTTAAAGAATTTCGTTGGCATTCCGATGGAGCGCATGTGGCTCACCGGCACATCGTAACACCTCGAAATAGTCTTAGGGTACAGTCATGTGGACTAAAGATCCCGAGAACCATGGAAAGTCACAGTACATAGAATGGAGTTGTTAGTGAGAATGACGGTATGACCAAAATTGAAATATCATCGGAAGGATATCCGATCGGATGAAGTGTATAAATATATAAAATTTGAATACATAGAAAGAGTAAAAGTTCAAGTAGACATAGATACATAACAAGAATTAAATAGTTTAAAAGAAATCTAGAAACCGATAATAGTTTTATGTAAAATCCAACTTGGTGATTACATCGTGGAAACTTGGTAATTAGGCAAGAGTAGCCACCGGTCAGATTTTATGTTTCAATTTTGCATGTTTCACTTCCCGAATAATTTGATTATTCAAAAGTCCACTGTTGCTCATACTTTTCGGGAGTAAGTATGAACGAAGACTGTCGTAAATTGGTTTGTAGATTGTCTAAGGAGTTAGACATTGCAGTAAGACTGCTACAACGTTCATGAGTACTTAGAAATAAAGATTTGAGTATTGGATAAACCCGCGCTCAATAGATTGCTTCATGGATTACATCACGAGCAATGTTGAGACGATAATATCGTATGATCTTGAAGCAGAGGCATATGAGTTGAAATTTACGAGTCGGTTGTGCATTGATAATACGTAAACGCATCGGTAACTCGATGTTACAAAACGCATTGTTGTGTACGATTTGATAAGTAAAAGACACAAACATATGAGTCAAAGCTTATTCGTTCCTTGACCCTGATGGGAAACAGATATATGTAGGCCTCTCCATGATTTTGAAGTTGACTAAAGTGCTGGCAGCCGGGACTAAATTGATGTGTTCAATTAGAAGTCTTAAAGTCATAAGCAGATTCGAAGATCGGGAAACAGAGTATCGGACAGAGATTGATCTCAATCCATGTCTCGTGTCTGAAAATATCTTGTTGGACGAAGGATCATATGATCACTTATCTATGGATAGAACTGACTGGGTCAGAGTTCGGCAGTAGTTTCTAGGAAGCTGCAGGTTGTTTATTAATCAGAAGATAAATTAAAGTCATAGACTTATCCAAGTGGGAGACTGTTGGATTAGGTGTCTAAGCCATGACTTTATATTTGTATTTATCTTATTAATAGAAGCAAAGTCCATTTGGGTTGCCCTCATAGCAGGAGGATTGATGTAGAAGTCAGTAGAGAGAAAGGTTGATTTATTAAGTGTTTAATAAATCAATAGAAATAAATAAATAGTTTATTAATATATTTAAGTGTTAATATATTAATTATAAACTATAATAATTAATTAGAAATTAATCTAGAATTAATTGGATTTAATTTAGTGGTTAATTTAATTAATTAAAAGTGCAGGGACTGGTTTTGTAATTATTCAATAGTTGAATAATTGACTGGCCAGTGGAGCTAGGGTTTGGTGAAATTATGAGTGGGAACACTCATATTTTCGAAACCCTAATTAGGGTTTAGAGGAGGCTTGTCCATTTGATAACAGGCTTGTCAAAGTTGGGCTCCTCTAGGGTTTTGACTGTAGCCTTCTGGAGGCTATATAAGGAACCCCCTGGGAACCCTAAAGTCTGCGCCAACTCTATCTCTCTGTGGATACTCTGCTGTCTTCTCTCCTCCATTGCTTGGGTGTGACACCATTTGAGGCAGGACATTTGTGCTGCTAGCTTCAAGGATCATAAGATCAAAAGGTTGGTTTTCTCAGTTTTGATCTTTAGAAATAATTGTTCCTTTAGGTTTTTTAGTTTATTATCTTCATAGAAGAAAACATAGATCTTTCTAGGGTTGCATGTGAACCATAGGAATTATTTGTTCATTGATTGCATAGAAAACCCTTCAGAACTCAGGGTCAATGATCAATAGTATTAGGCAACGAACTTTCCTTGACTTAACAATCAAGGAGTCATGCTCATCACAAGTTACTGTGTGATGTCATGCTTTGGGGAGCGGACACTCAGTCAGATATGGCTTGCCAGTAAAATGGAGAACTATTCTCTATTTATGAAGCCATACTATATAGTTCTGGCCAGTCAGCCTTACCATATGTAGCAGGTGCATTCTGAAGCTCTCAGAAATGGGTGAAGGAGTATAAGGAGGAGAATAGACACTTGTTTCAGACATCTACAATAAACAGAATTTATTAGTTTAATTAATCCTTTTAAATAATTACCCAATATATTATTTATTAAGGCTAGGACCCAAAATACCCCAACTATGATGTGAAAAGGGATGTCGTAATCACAACATAATGGTCATTAAAGTAGATAATACACTTATCAATTTCATCTTATGAAATTCCTAGATCTGTTTAGACACATTGAACTATTCAATGGCATGTTTAATCTCGGATGTGCCCCACTGTTTGTGACTGGGATGCCGAGGATCACAAACCGTGTGTGAATAACCATGCAAATTCGCTCGGTACTCTCGAAGTCAATTGTCATCTCTAATTAACGTGCCGGTTAACCACACACGCTCCGTTAATAATGACAAAATCGAGAAACTCATTACGACTCTTTGCGAACCCCAGTTGGCATTCCGGTAAACCACACACGCTCCGCCAACGTTCCACAAAGTGCAATGTGCAATTCCATAGATTAGCACCAATTCACATTTTTTAACCTAAAGTAACTAGATTGGGTTTTGTTCAAAGTTCTAGTACTTTCAATTATAGAATTATACTTTTAAGAGCCTTAGCGGTTCTATCAAACCCGTTCGGCTAACGACACTCGACTGACCAGGAGAGCGGTGGGTAAGAGTGGATACCCATTAGACTGCCATTTTATAGGCAGTCGCCTTATACCCTCTTTATATGACAGTTTTGTGAATGAGGTCTACTAACGGTAAGACTAACCAATTTTGATCTTATATATAAATATTAACTTTTAATCATAAATATATAAGATATATTTTAATCTTATTAAAATATTTTAGATTTAATTTAATACTAATTTTCGCAAATTTTAATGAATTTTTTGAAAATTTAAATTAAATCTTTAAGCCGATTTAATTGATCTTTTAATTAACAATTAATTAAAATAATTAAATCTAAGATAGATTTCATAAATTAATCAAATTATTTTCTATCTAATAACCCTAGTTTAACCCTAGTTGGTCAAAATTTGCATGCAAGGTAATTAGGGTTCCAGTTATTCAATTTAGTAAACTAGCAAAAATAACAACCAACTAAACGAGGCAAGCAAATCGAGGGGGAACAACGGGTGGCGGCTAGGGTTAGGAAACCCTAGCCTTGATTTCGACCAAAGCCTCATCCAAGAGGTGTTTTTCGCAAAAACACTCAAGGAAAAAATAGTTTAAGCAATTAATATCAATTCACAAGAAAACAAGCCATAGCTCTGATACCACTGATGGGTTTTCTAACAAACAATGAACAAATAATTCTTATGGTTCACATGCAACCCTAGAAAGATCTATGTTTTCTTCTATGAAGATATTAACTAAAACCCTAAGGCCAATAATAATTTCTAAAGATCAAATCAAGAATAATCAACATTTTGATATTGTTCTTGAAGCTAGCAGCAAAATAATCCTGCCTCAAATGCAAGTCACACCCAAAGAAATGGAGAAGACAGTCCAGCAGAGTAATCATAGTGAAAAATGGTGCAGGTTTTAGGGTGCCCAGATGCCTCCTTTTATAGCCTCCAAGGGTTATAGCTGAAACCCTAAGGAGCCTCCAAATGGGCAAGCCTGTTGACTAAATGGACCAAGCCTTTTCTAAACCCTAATAGGGTTTCGCCAACCTTGTAGAATCCTCCATGGTGGCGCCACTTTTGGACCCTGTCCCCTGGCCAGTAATTTATCCAACTATTGAATAAATACAAACCAGTCCCTGCACTTTTAATTAATTAAATTAATCACTAAATTAATCCAATTAATTCCAGATTAATTTCTAATTAATTATTATAGTTTCTAATTAATATATTAACACTTAAATATATTAATAAACCATTTAATTAATTCTATTGATTTATTAAACAATTAATAAATCAAGCTTTTACTCTACTGAACTCTATCCTAACCTCCAGCTATGAGGGCAACCCAAATGGACTTTGCTTCAATTAACAAGATAAATACAATTATAAGTCATGGCTTAGACACCTAATCCAACATGGACCTCAGAGTCAGCCACAAGGAGGTCAAGGAGGACCAAAGACTCAAGAAGCAAATCAAGTCTACGGTCAGGGTCAAGGACAGTATGGCAATGGACGACCCTACAGACCATATAACCAAGGTCATCAGAATTTCAATAACCAGAGGCAGAACAACTACCAAGGGCAGTCATCCAATCCGCCTAGGCAGCATCAACCGGTGAACAACAATAGCAATAGTAATGGAAATGGTAGCAGCAACAATAGGGGGCCCAATAACTCTAGCAATAATGCCCTAGGAACGCAGGAGGATTTGGTCACGAAAATGTATGAAATGTTCAATACAACACAGCAGCAATCGCAGGCCAACGCGAAAGCCATCGTCAATATGGAGAGGCAAATCGCCCAAATGGCTGAAGACCAACGGAAAAGAGATAATGGGAAGCTGCCAAGTACCACAGAAGTCAATCCGACCCATGGTCAGCGAGCCGGAAAGGAACATGTCAACACAGTCGAGGCCGAATGGAGGAAAGTCACTCTAAAAGATCTGCTAGAATCTGAAATTGAGGCAGAAAGTAAAAAAGAGGAAGTTAGGGAAGAGGCGGAAATCGAAAAGGAGAATAGGAAAGACGAGGAATTAAGGGAAATTCCTGTTGAAAAGGAAACTCAACCAAAAGATAGTCAGGAGGAAAAGCAGCCAATCATAGCTGGGATGAAACAAAGGAAGAAAGACAAGAAGGGAAAGACAAAGCAAGAAGCACCTAAATCGACAGGGCCGTCGATGAACCAACCTTTGTGGGATGAACTTAAGAATGCTCCTGAGGATACAAGAATTCTTCAGGAGATGTGCGAAAGAAATAGAAAAAGCAAGACTCCCACGCCTGACACTGTAAGGTTGACCATTAAAGCTAGTGAGGCACTGTTGGGAACACTACCCAAGAAAGAAAAGGATCCTGCATCACCACTGATCACTGCTACTGTAGGAGATGTGATCATTAGGAACACCTTGCTGGATTTGGGAGTAAGTGTGAATGTGCTACCGGGATACTTGTATGATAAGTACAAGAATGAGGAATTAGAGCCGGCGAAGACTGTGTGACAGCTGGCTGATCAGTCAATCAGAGTATCCCGCAGTAAGCTTACCAATGTTATAGTAAAGGTTGGGGATTTCTTTTACCCAGTGGAGTTTTTAGTCATTGAGTACGAGAGTCAGGAAGATGCGCCTGCATTAATATTAGGACGCCCATTTTTGGCTACAGCAGGAGCTATTATTGACTGCAAAACAGGAGATTTGGACATCTTCTTCGGGTCAAGAAAAAGAAGGTTAAATATGTTTGGAAGTCCCATATCACTACCTCAAGGGTATGATGAGAAGAATTTGGACAGCAACTTGCTGATGGAACCTGGAGTTAGGGACAAAAGAACAATATGGACGCGACCGGGAGAAGGAGGAAAAGAGGAGATTTTGAAGGACACAAAAGAGCATTCATTGTCCACCATTGACAAGGAGCAGCTGCTGGATATGATGGAGATGTTGGAAGCAAGGCACCAGCAATATGAGAAAGATGCAAGGGAAAGAGAAGCAAAAGTCTTTCAGCTTCTGGAAGCCCAGCAAAAATGGATTAGCGGAGTTAGCGACAGGATGACTCAGCTCACTTCATTGATGTCGATGATGGCCCACAATTTCGCGCCAAATCACAAGGAGACGACATCAGGAAACCAAGAAGAATAGGAGAAGGAATAGTACGTCTGGCTGAAGACGTTAAACTTACCGCTTGTTGGGAGGCAACCCATATTTTCATAGGTTAGGTACTGTATTCTTAGGAGTAATTAGGAAATTATATCATCGTCATTTGCAGGTATTATTGGTCCAAGGCAAGTGTGGGGTCGTTTTGAAGAATTTGAATTTTTTGATTACCGCGCCGCGGTCAGGCAAATTGCGCGCCGCGGGATCGTAAACCAACCCGATGCACAGGGGTTGATTTGGGAACACGTGCGTCATGGGTTGTTCATTTCCGTGCCGCGAGAATTGATTGGTCGGAATTCTTCAATATTAAGGTAAGCCACGAAACTATTCACACACACACACGACGCCTCGGAGCTCTGATCACCCAAAATTTCTCGTGTTTTTTCTTGCTCATTCCATTCCTACTACCAAGGTACGTCATTCTAACTAGTTTTTACGTGTTTAAACTAGTGATTTAGGCAGTTAATTTGGGTGATTTCTCCAAAAACTCAAAAACTTAGAAATCCCCAATGCTGACTCGTAGGGTGTTTATTTTGCCAAATAAAGACCCTAGATGAGTTAGTCGGCACTTAGGCTACCTTGTAGTGTATTTGGATTGAGTTTAAACAGGTTAAATTGTGAGTTTGGATTTGGATTTTGAAACAGCCGCTCGCCGCGCCGTGCCCTAGTTCTTGGGCCGCGCCGCGGTGCTGTGGAGAAGAAAAGGACCTGATTTGAAAAAAAAAAATCCTTTTGTGCTGATGTCGTTCAGATTAGATCATCAGTTTCTCCAGTTTCCTGAGGGGCTAGTCAACTCTGTGGAGTACAGCTCGAGGAGGGACGCACTAGCAGGTCGCAGGGTTCTTGAGGCGACGGTCATTGATCGGGACATCCTCAGGGATGCAGGACTTTGGGGAGAGATCGAGCCATTCCTCCACCGCACATGGACCTACGGGGATGCCTCATTCACATGTCGAGGCTGGGATAGGCTTATGGCCACTGAGGAGGATACATGTAATGCCCGGTTTCTCATGTTTAGGATACACCAATAATTTAATCAAACACAAATATAATTATGGTGTAATTCCAAAAGATGAGTAACAAGTTCTACAAAATCCTATCAAAAGCATAGTTTAAGTCATAAACTATATACAACAATTGTTTACATTGTTTTCACAAAAACCGGGATATCTATAAAAGTTTTTAAACCACACGAACACGTCCAAGTCCAAAGTCCATGGTCCATATCTATCCAGCTAACCCTCCGTGATGTGTTTTTCGTGACCTGCACTACCAGAACCTAATACAGACAACAATAACAACAATTTATGAGCTTAAAGCCCAGTGAATAATTAGTAAATCATTTAGTTATACGATCCAGCATCTCGTGAAATTGATCTCAAATGATTATCTCAGCCATAAGTGTATATCACACACTTTTACTCTTTAATTCGACACTCAAACTTAGTTTTACTCAGCCAATCCATCTTAGCATAATTTAACCTGAAATCAAATGATATAACAATACACAATTCATCTAAAGATAACTACTCACCTGATGTCGGGTCGATATGTGACGCTCCTGAACCTCGCGTTCCGGACTCCTGTCTAGCTTTGGCTGTAATATAACAGTCCAAATCAATACTCAATATTCAAAAGAAATCTCAATCATTCTCAACTCATAACAATCAAGAATTCAAAAGATAGAACAAGTTACAAACAAAAGATAATAACACTATCTTAGTTGTAGCTTCCAATTCTACCATTCCGGCTTATTCAACTGAAGAAATACAACAACATCCACTTTTACTAGCTCGGTTCTAAAATTAGAACTCCATTACACACTCTAATCCAAGTAATCTTACTCTAATTCATGCTAGTTGTAGGTGGTTCCTCAATACCACTTGGAACCATCTCAATTCAAGGAATTCAACCACAAATTGAAGCTAAAACAAGGGAGATTACCTTTTGAGCCGCAAGATATCAAACCCTAACTTCAATTCTCGAATTACAAGCCTTAATTTCAACTTTGGAGGGTTTAGGGCAAGTTCCTAGGGTTTTAGAGAGAGTTTAGACGAGTTAATTTTGACCCTAAATGAAAGAAATCCGATTTAAAGAAGCAGTTCTGTACGCGTCACACGCCCCGTGTAGGCTGACACGCCACATGTAGCCTCACACGACCCGTGTGAGTCCCAATCTCGTTTCGGTAATTTTTGAACAAAAGCTACACGACCCGTGTAGACCTGAAAGGGGTACTATTTGGTTTCTTAAGCCTTTCTACACGACCCGTGTGGCCATACACGACCCGTGTAGCTCTGATTTGACATTTTACAAGTCCAAACTTTACTCAATTGGGTTTTTAACTATCTTAGCTCGTATGACAACTTATTAAATCTTGATTACACTAAAATTAACACAATATCTCTATAATTTAATAATACGGTATTACAAGTTCTTACCCCTTTCAAAAGATTCCGTCCTCGGAATCTCTTGAAACAAAAAGGGATACTTTGACCGCATCTCCTCCTTGGCTTCCCAAGTGACGTTCGTACCTCTATGATGTCGCCATTGCACTTTTACTACTCCAATCTCTTTGTTTCGTAACTTTTTAACCTTTCTATCCAAAATTTGTTCTGGCATCTCTTGGTATCTCAATTTTTCGTCTAATTGGACTCCGGCTAAGGGTACTCGAGTGGATTTATCATGTAATGTTTTTCTGAGATGTGACACATGGAACACATTGTGGATACCCCGTAACTCATCTGGAAGCTCAAGTTTATACGCGACTACTCCAATTCTCTCTAAGACTTGGAAAGGTCCTATGAATCGTGGGCTTAATTTACCTCGTTTGCCAAACCGGATTACTCCCTTCCATGGGGATACCTTCAACATCACCATGTCCCCGACATGGAACTCTAATGGTTTTCTCCTTTTATCTGCATATTGCTTTTGGCAGTTTTGGGCTATTCGCATATGTTCACGGATACTTTGTATCTCTCTTCGGTTTCGGCTAAAATATCTGGTCCCGCCAGTGGCTTCTCTCCAGTCTCTGTCCAACAAGTTGGCGTTCGACACAGTGCACCGTACAAAGCTTCAAAAGGTGCCATCTGTATACTGGAGTGATAAGTGTTATTATAGGCAAACTCTACTAAAGGCAGGTGATCTTCCCAGCTGCCCCCAAAATCAATTATACAAGCTCGGAACATATCTTCTAATGTCTGTATCGTCCTTTCTGACTGTCCGTCTGTCTGAGGATGATAAGCAGTACTTAGCAAAGCTCTAGTGCCAAAATGTTTCTGAAAACTCTGCCAGAAATGTGAAGTGAAACGACTATCTCTATCCGAGACTATTGAAGTCGGCACTCCGTGTCGTCTTACCACTTCTCTAGTATAAATCTCGGCTAGCTTTGACACTTGATAATCTTCACGGATTGGAATGAAATGAGCAGACTTTGTCAACCTATCAACAATCACCCATATTAAATCATATCCTCGTGGAGTCCAAGGCAACTTTGTGATGAAATCCATAGTGATCTCATCCCATTTCTTCATTGGTACTGGAAATGGTTGCACTGCTCCATAAGGCTTTTAATGATTAGCTTTTACTTGAAGACATGTCAAGCAGTTCTCCACAAATCGTCCCACATCTCACTTCATACCGGGCCACCAGTAATACGGCTTTAGATTATGATACATCCGTATGCTACCAGGGTGAACCGAATATCTAGTACAGTGGGCATCCTCTAGCAATAACTGTCTCGCCTCGCCATGCCTCGGAACCCAAACTCGCCCTTAGAAAGTCTTGATTCCTTGTGCATTTTCCACAAGTTTCTCCATATAACTAATCATCCTCTCTTTCTTTAAATCATTCGCTTCGCCTTGGCATCTACGTATTACCTCCGATAATCGACTCACAATCCCCATTCGAGCCGATACGACTCGAATAGGCGGCTCTTTACGGCTTAATGCATCCGCCACCACGTTAGCTTTACCGGGATGGTAAAGTATTTCACAATCATAATCTTTTAATAAATCCATCCACCGTCTTTGTCTCATATTTAACTCCTTTTAATCGAATAGATATTTCAGGCTTTTGTGATCTGTGTAAATCTGGAACCGTACGCCATAAAGATAATGTCGCCACATCTTCAATGCAAAGATTATCGCCACCAACTCTAGATCATGCACCGGATAAGCTTTCTCGTGTGGTTTGAAGTGTCGAGACGCATAAGCGATTACTCGTCCTCTTTGCATTAACACACATCCGAGACCACTCAGAGAGGCATCACTGTAGAGAACAAAATCTTCCCCGCCTTGCGGTAAGGCTAACACCGGAGCTTTACACAAGCTATCTCGTAATTGTTCAAACACTGACTGTTGCGCTTCAGTCCAATTGAACTTCTCCGCCTTCTTTGTCAATTTGGTTAGGGGTGTAGCGATTCGGGAAAAGTTTTCAACGAATCGCCGATAGTAACTCGCTAACCCCAAGAAACTGCGAACCTCCATCGGACTCTTTGGTGGCTCCCAACTCATTACAGCTTCGATCTTTGTCGGGTCTACCTTTATACCATCTTTATTTATTACATGGCCGAGAAATTAAATTTCCCGTAACCAAACCTCACACTTCGAAAATTTTGCATATAACTTTTCCTTACGGAGAAGATCCAACATTTGTTGTAAATGGAATCTATGCTCGTCTCGACTTTTTGAGTAAATCAAAATGTCGTCGATAAATACAATTATGAATTTATCGAGAAAGGGACGACAAATTCGATTCATCAAATCCATAAAAGCAGCTGGAGCATTAGTCAAACCGAATGGCATAACTAAAAACTCATAGTGGCCATACCTCGTACGAAAAGTTGTTTTCGGAATATCAACTTCTTGTACTCGCAACTGATGATAACCGGACCTTAAATCAATAGTAATCTTGTTGAGCTCTCGATAGTCTATACACATTCTCATAGAACCATCTTTCTTTTTCACGAAAAGTATAGGCGCACCCCACGGAGACGAACTCGGACGAATGAATCCAAGTTCCAATAACTCTTGCAACTGTCTCTTTAATTCCTCCATCTCGGAAGGTGCCAACCGATAAGGTGGTCGAGCTACCGGTTTCGCCCCCGGTATTACATCAATTACAAACTCAACCTGTCGGTCTGGTGGTAAACCTGGAAGATCATCTGGAAATACATCAGGATAGTCACCAACCACTTCTACCTCTTCAATTTTTGAATGTTTTGATTCGGCACAAATCACATGTGCCATAATCAATTCACCTCCTCTTTCCATATATCTTCTAGCTGTTGCCAATGATACTATCGGTACCTTTCGAGAACGTCTTTCACCTCGTATCAAGATTCGGGAACCACTTGGTGTTTTTATTGAAATTGTCTTCTCATGACAATCCATTTGACCTCGATTTTCGTCTAACCAATCCATCCCGACTATTATATCAAACTCATGATTAGTAATCGTCTTCAGATCAATAAGATAGGTATCTCCAAAGATCTCAAGCCGACAACGCTTATAATGACTCTTTACTAAAACACACCTCCCATCCGCTACATCTACTATTACTTTCTCAAATAAATCGTCTAACGAGATATCCAATTTGGAAGCAAAAGACACCGATATAAAAGACACAGAAGCACCGGTATCAAAAAGTACTCATGCTTGAGAAGAGTTCAAGCTAAAAATACCTGTGATAACATCAGTTTGGTCTCGAGCCTCATCGACGGTTAATTGAAAAGCTCTCGTTTTCACGTGACCGCCGCTTTTGTCTCCTCGATCATCTCGATCTCGGCCTCCTCCTCGTCCGGTCCTTTGAAAATCTTTTTGAGACTCGGACTTCATCTTTGGGCAATCTAGGAAAATATGCCCACTTTCTCCACAGTTGAAACAAACAGGGCGACTCTCGGTACACTGGCGAGCCATATGTCCTGTCTTTCCACACTGAAAACAAACTGATGGTGGGGTTTGAGAATCACATTCCCCAGTGTGCTTTCGCCTGCACTTCTTGCACCATCTTTCCTCCTTCTTTTTGGATTCACCACGGAATTGAGAACCCGTAGTAGCGGATCTCTGAGAAGTATCTACAGCTTTACCTTCCCACTTTCTCTTGAATCCTCCAACTTCTCTTTCAGTTCTTCTCTCTTCCTCCTGTCTTTGCAATTCCCTTTCTCTCGATCTTGCTGCCTCGGCAACTTGTTGAAAGGTAGTATATCTAGTACTCGGCAAAAACTCTCGGATCTGGGTTTTTAAACCCCACACGTAACGATCCATCTTACGCTCCTCCGTGTCAACTTGATGTTGTGCAAACCTCGCCTTTTCATTGAAATCCAACGTATATTGTTGCACTGTTCTCGACCCTTGCTGTAACTTCAAAAATTCTTCTTCTATTCCTTTCGTAGCATTATTGGAACAATAGTACTCAGTGAACTTCAATTCGAACTGTTCCCAACTCAATGTATACGCCAAGCTTTCTCCTATCTCCATACACGTATTCTCCCACCAGAACTGTGCATCCTCCTTTAACAGGTTTGTTGCAAACTTAACTTTATCTGCCTCGTCACATTTACTTGTGCTGAACATCTTTTCAACATGAGTCAACCAATTTTTGGCTGCTATGGGATCATCCTTCCCATAGAAATCGTATGGCTTGCACTTTTGGAAAACATCGTAAGTGAACCTTCTTGTTTTCTCGGGCACTCTAGCTCCACTCGTCTCGATAAAGATTTCTCCACGATCCTCTCTCTGCTCAGACTTCACTGGGGTTGGTCCCGAAGTACCTCCAATTGTAGTCTCCACTTAAGGCTTCACGTAAGTGGGTAATATATCCTTGATCGCTTTTGCTACCTCAGCTGCGATCATCGCCTGCATATTACTTTGTATCTCGGGAGGTCGCTCTCCCTCGGGTTGATGCTCTTTACCCGAATCTCGTGATCCTGATTTATCTCTTGGTGGATCACCTCGCTCTTTTTCTTTTCCAGCGCTCATTTTAACTGAAAAAGGAAATCAACTCGTTTAGTAATCACCACCATAATACTCAATATGGTGTGTAATCAACTCATTTGTATATCACAATAATACTTAATATGGTGTATAATCAACTCAATTGTATATCACCATAATACTCAATATGGTGTATAATCAACTCAATTGTATATCACCATAATACTCAATATGGTGTATAATCAACTCATTTGGTGATACACCGCGGAGGATAGCTACTCGGGACTCTTTGGGACTTCTCTATCTCATTGGTTTAAGTCGAAACCCATCTCAAGGTTTAATTCCCTTAAACCACGGCTCTGATACCAACTTGTAATGCCCGGTTTCTCAAGTTTAGGATACACCAATAATTTAATCAAACACAAATATAATTATGGTGTAATTCCAAAAGATGAGTAACAAGTTCTACAAAGTCCTATCAAAAGCATAGTTTAAGTCGTAAACTATATACAACAATTGTTTACATTGTTTTCAAAAAAACCGGGATATCCATAAAAGTTTTTAAACCACACGAACACGTCCAAGTCCAAAGTCCACGGTCCATATCTATCCAGCTAACCCTCCGTGATGTGTTTTCCGTGACCTGCACTACCAGAACCTAATATAGACAACAATAACAACAATTTATGAGCTTAAAGCCCAATGAGTAATTAGTAAATCATTTAGTTATACGATCCAGCATCTCGTGAAATTGATCTCAAATGATTATCTCAGCCATAAGTGTATATCACACACTTTTACTCTTTAATTCGACACTCAAACTTAGTTTTACTCAGCCAATCCATCTTAGCATAATTTAACCTGAAATCAAATGATATAACAATACACAATTCATCTAAAGATAACTACTCACCTAATGTCGGGTCGATATGTGACGCTCCTGAACCTCGCGTTCCGGACTCCTGTCTAGCTTTGGCTGTAATATAACAGTCCAAATCAATACTCAATATTCAAAAGAAATCTCAATCATTCTCAACTCATAACAATCAAGAATTCAAAAGATAGAACAAGTTACAAACAAAAGATAATAACACTATCTTAGTTGTAGCTTCCAATTCTACCATTCCGGCTTATTCAACTGAAGAAATACAACAACATCCACTTTTACTAGCTCGGTTCTAAAATTAGAACTCCATTACACACTCTAATCCAAGTAATCTTACTCTAATTCATGCTAGTTGTAGGTGGTTCCTCAATACCACTTGGAACCATCTCAATTCAAGGAATTCAACGACAAATTGAAGCTAAAACAAGGGAGATTACCTTTTGAGCCGCAAGATATCAAACCCTAACTTCAATTCTCGAATTACAAACCTTAATTTCAACTTTGGAGGGTTTCGGGCAAGTTCCTAGGGTTTTAGAGAGAGTTTAGAAGATTTAATTTTGACCCAAAATGAAAGAAATCTGATTTAAAGAAGCAGTTCTGCACACGTCACACGCCCCGTGTGGGCTGACACGCCCCGTGTAGGCTGACACGCCCCGTGTAGTCTCACACGACCCGTGTGAGTCCCAATCTCGTTTCGGTAATTTTTGAACAAAAGCTACACGACCCGTGTGGCCATACACGACCCGTGTAACTCTGATTTGACATTTTACAAGTCTAAACTTTACTCAATTGGGTTTTTAACTATCTTAGCTCGTATGACAACTTATTAAATCTTGATTACACTAAAATTAACACAATATCTCTATAATTTAATAATACGGTATTACAATACAGTCTACACCGAGCTTCTCCTGGAGTTCTTATGCACTGTCCAGTTTGCACCTGGAACGACTGAGGCTCGTTCCAGGCTGATACGGTTCAGATTGGGGGGTGTGCACAGGGAGTGCAACCTCCGGGAGTTTGGGAGGCGCACCGGCATATACACCGAGGCGGACCTGCAGCACCATCACTTCACGCAGTTTCTCACGGCGTGCGTGCAGGGGCAGCCCGAGAGGGCTGCCAATATGGAGGTTTGGGCACCGTTGTCCAATGTATTCTACGAGGCAGGGACATCCAGAGAGAGCCATCTTCGCGATCCGCTTCACAAACTCATGCACCGCATCGTCTCCACCTCCATCATGCATAGGGAGGGGGGCGAGAAGGTGTCCGGCGAGGACATGACTTATCTCTGGGTTCTCCTTGACCCTTTCAGGTTCCTTCACCCACTATTCGCCCTAGCTGTCGCCCTGTCCACCCGTGCGACGGGTGCATCCGCCAGCAGTCCTTTGGACCGTGGGTATTTCATCACCCGTTTAGCCTGTTCGTATCAGATTCTTACTGCTCCGGTTGTGGCATCATTGACCGCTTTACCACCAGTTCGCACTACGGCGCGAGCTCTGGAGAAGATGGGGCTTATTGAGCAGCAGCGTCCGGGCCAGTTTGTGAGGATGGCGACTGAGGCACCCCAGGACCCCCAACCAGCTTACGCCCAGCCAGGCAGGAGATGCAGGAGAGCGGCGGCACCAGCACATCCAGCACCACTGCCACAGCCGGAGGTGTCAGAGATGAGGCGACTGGAGGAGCTAGTCGCCAGGATAGAGGAGAAGTTGGAGTGGATCGGGGGAGTACTTTTGGAGTTGGCCACACAGCAGGGACACCGCCCCCGACCATTCCCAGCCCGAGCCCACGATCATGAGGCTGGTTCTTCCAGGCCACCAGGTGGCGATTGATGTATTTTCTTATTTTTCTTTTGGATATTTGTACTGTACTTATGACACTACTATCTTTAGTTTGTTTATATTTTAGTTGTTTATTTTGTTTGCGTTTAATTGTTTGTTTGAGTCATGCATGTTATACCACAAAATGGGAGGAGTTGTTTCAAGCAAGTGTGGGGTCACCGTGCCCCTCCACTTGTCTTGACCACCGGCGTGTTCACTATTGCGCTACAACTCCAGAACGCGAAATCAAGGACCCTTTTGTTCGTAATTTGTACCTGTGATACCGAGTACCAACCAAGTGATCTACCATACAAAGGGGTAACTCTTTCTCCCTTGTTTTAAATAATTTTTTGTACAACGGGGACGTTGTACGATTTTAAGTGTGGGGTGTGGACGGTCGAAAGAGTAGTTTTTGAAATTTTTTGCAGAAATGACCAATTTTCAAAACTTTAGCAACTTTTTCAAAATTTTTACTAGATTATAATTTTGAAATGAATAGTTTGTGATTGTTTATAGCATTAGTATTTTTCGAGAAATACTTTGTAGTTGTGATCATGCTATTAGTTGAGTCAAATAAGTTGAGTTTTAGGAGTTAGAAAATTGGACTGTTTTAGGATTGGAATTTAGGAAGGAATTATCAATCAGTGACCTTTGTTGTTCGAGCCGGTAGGTCTAAAATGGGTGGGGCTTATGCACCTTGCCACCTAAGATCGTCTGGTCTGGGATGGTATTTCCGAAAGCTCGTTACACGGACAACATCGAAAGTCATGGATAGTTCTTTTATGGCCTTTAGAATCTGAATGAGTACGTACACTTCATTGTGGACAGAAAATTTGTAATCAAGGGTTCTCTAGAAAGCCATGAATTCCAAAGAACACTCTGATTATGTATTCACAAACTATTCCACTATAACTCATAAGGCAATAAGCTTTGAAACTGAACACAGTCAAAAATTGTTTGAGTCTTAGTTAAAATCTATTAAAAACACTCTTGCTTGGGGACAAGCAAGGCACAAGTGTGGGGTGTTTGACAACGCCTAGTAATATCACATATTTTAGTCGTTGTTGAGCCCTATTCTTAGTGAAATTATATCATATACATCGTGGTATTCTCACATTTCGTGCCAGCACTTGTTTGGAAAGAAATAATGAAAACAGGGACTTAAAGCGTGCAATTTGGAAGAAGTTTGAAGATCAAGGCAAAATCAGGAAAAAACGTACGCACGCCGTGGAAATGATAAACGCGCGACGCGGATTCAAGGCGGTGGAAAGAATTCAAATTCCGAGAAAACGGGGATAAACCCCTATGCGCGATGCGGGATCCATAAAAGCGCGGCGCAACTTCGAGATTTTTGCAACTATAAATAGAGGCTTTTAGGCCGAAAAAACTAGCGAAGACCTGGTGTAGAATTGACCCCCAAGGCTCTTTGACTCCGAGATTCAGCTTCAAGAACCATTAATTGGTATTTCTATGTTTTTAGCTTTCATTTTCATTTAGTTTAATAGTTAGAAATCATAGGCTAGTATCTTTGGGAGTGACAACCAATGATATTTAGTTCTAGTTTCTGTTTTTGGACCTTTTGGTTACTGTTTTATACCATTAGATCTGAGTTTGATGTTAATGAATCATTTGGTTACAAGGAATTGCTCTTTTTCGGTATTGATGCTTGTTATTGGATTGTGAATGTTTGTTCTGTGTTTGGATGCTTGATTGACCTTGATTGGACTGATTTCCCTTGCTGATTTCAGTGACCAACTAGGGTTAGCTTTTGGTTTGAACTTAGCCAGTGACCGTTCATTTGGACGTTAGTTATTGGTTTAGTTTATGCCTTATTTATGTTCGATGTTTGAATTGCCTTTGTTTGCTTCTGAATTGGAGATGTACTTCTGATTTCAGTAACTGACTAGGTTTTGGTTGATAGTTTAGTTTATGTTTTTTTGGGATTAGTAGTCAAAAGTTAGGAACTAGGTCCTCTGACTGTAGCGTGACACTGCAGTTGGTAATCTGTCACCTGTCTCGACCACGTAACTCCTGTGGATCGACCCTGACTTCCACTGTGCTAAGTGAGAGTGAGATTTTATTATTTTTGACCGCATGACGACCGTTGCGCATGTCAGTCCCAATGGTTTACAAATCTTTCAATTTTGGTCCCTATGGTTTACACAAACAGTAATAGAGGGAGGGACCAAAAGTGAGAGATTTAGAAACCACAGGGACCAAAAATGAAAGGTTTGGAAACCATAGGGACCATCGGTGCAAGATTTTCAAAACTAGGACCAAAACTGTGATTTGGCGTAAACCACAGGGACCAAAATTGTAATTTACTCTTATTTCTATTAACTTTGTTAGGTTTGTGGTTTAGCTTTTCTTTGTTGAATGCGCTCCAAGTGTTTGCTAAAAGCCCCTTACTCAGTTTTTATTTACCATTAATATGAAAAGTTGGGTTTAGTTTGAGTGTTCATAGAGGAACACATCAATGACAATTTCCTTTTTTTTTTGCTATTTCAGGGTCCTTATTGGCATTAGTTGACTTGCTGGCCTTATTGTAATTGTCTAAATCTTAAATTACTTCAATGAATGTATTTTTAAATTGTTAGTTTGTTATTATTTGAAGTTTAAAGCCACAAAAAATGTGATTGAGAAGACCTGGCCATATAACTAATCTTTAATTCCCTAATTGGATCATGTGCATCGTTTTTTCTTTTTTTATAGATGACCTAGTTTAAGGATCTTTTAGTTTAGTTTTTTTTTTTCACTTTTTTTATACCAATTTAAAACTTGCCAAATGCATTATGAGAATAAAAAAAAAACCCGGTTGCATGTTCACAAGAAGAAGGTACAAGGACAGAATTATGACTTTCCAAATAAAATGATCTCGTTTTGACTTAATCAATCAATATGGTTATATCATACCAAACAATAAAAAGGAATATAATTGCAAAATGTAATTATATCAAGTACAGTTATTTGTTAATCGTAGTTTAAAGCATAAGCTAGTTTGATTATATACTTACTTCAATTAATATCCTTTATGTAATGAATTTGGTAAAAACATTTTGAAGCCCTTGTAAATTAAGAGTTCAAATTTAAGAACAGCTCGTTAAAACTGAAGACACGTTACATATAAAACAATGAAAAATGGGACAATGACCCTTCTAAAAAACCATAGAAGACAAACTAAAAGCATACGAAGATATCAGAAACATCTAAAAACATGAACATTTACATCAAGCTTTTCATCTGTAGAAATATGAAACCATCATACATACAACTTGAGTGCATTAATAATCAATACCCTTTTACGAAGGGGTGAGCCTAGGCGGGAACCGGAACCGGAACCGGAACCGGAACCGGCGGTTCTTGTAAAGTTGAAACCGGAATCGGAACCGGTCTAAGCGGTTTTTAAATTTTAGGAACCGGATCGGTTCCCAGACCGGGTGTCCGGTTACATCAATTTTTTTAGTTTCGTCGTTACAAAAAAATACTATTTATAGAAACAAACACTAACTACTAAAACTAGTTCGTTACGATGCAAATTACAAATTACAAAGTAAATGTAGTTTAATAATAGTTATAAAAAGTTACACATGATAAACTAAATATAGTTCGTTACAATATAAGTTATAAACGACAAAGGGTAAATTGATTTTGATTTGTAAATATAAGAAAAATTAAGATCCTATATTAAATATTATATGATGCTCACTTAATCTAATTTATTATATATATAATTTTTTTTAAAATAACAGGTACCCGTTCCAAAAAAATGAGAACCGAAATCGGAATCGCTTAAGGCGGTTCCGGTTCCAAAAATGGGTACCCTGTTCCGCTGCTCACCCCTACTTATATGAGCTACAATGATCCTCACTCACTTCTTGCGATGTGTTAAACGTGGTGAGTGGTGACCGTGGAGGAGAAGAAAAGAATGGTTTGGGAGGAATTTCCAGTGCCTCCATGCTTCCCTCTAACATGTCAATCACTTCATTAATCGATGGTCTTTGTTTTGGATCATTTTGTATGCACCACAAGCCAACTATTGTCATCTTTTTAGCATAATCATTTTCCTCTATGGTTGTCAAACCATCTAATAGGAATTCATCCTTCTTGAGACGGTTGTAAATCCAATAAGGAAAATATATCTCACTCGTACACCCGGAACCAACACCAACATCAACATTTTTCCTTCCTCCAACCATTTCTAGTATCAACATCCCATAACTATAGACATCAGATTTATGCGAGACTCCCCCGAAGTTTCTACTAAAAACTTCGGGGGCAATATACCCGATAGTGCCTCTAGCCTCCAACATAGAAACAATACTCTCTTTCCTAGAGTATAATTTTGCAAGCCCAAAATCTGCTATCTTCGGACAAAAGTCTTCATCAAGGAGGATGTTATGTGGCTTTATGTCAAGATGCAAAATTCGAGTGTTGCAGCCTCGATGCAAGTAGTCAAGACCTCTTGCAATTCCAAGTGATATCTCATATAACTTGTCAACTCCCATGTGTTCATTTGTACTTAGACGAACATGACCATATACAAACTTTTCTAACGATCCATTTGGCATTAACTCATATACGAGAGCTCTTTTGTGATAATCGAAACAAAATCCCAAGAGAGTAACGATGTTAACATGAGAAGTCCTACCAATGCTTGCAACTTCGTTTATGAATTCTTGTCCACTTGATTTTGATGAGTTCAAAAGTTTTACTGCTACAAGACGTCCATCTGATAACTTTCCTTTAAACACGGTACCAAAACCTCCTTGTCCTAATTTAAGCTGAAACGAGTTTGTTATTTTCTTGATCTCGGCATATGTGTATCTTTTCGTACTCAAGGATCCATATTGCTCGACAAACACCTCAACACTTTTGTCATCCTCATTTTTATGCTTAAACAAGGCAACACAATTGTTTGATGAGGTTTTCATACAACAACATATTATGGATATCAACACAATCGATAGTGCTGCTGATACCATTCCTGCAACTGTAACAAAGAAAAAGTTACTGCTTTAGTTAAAAATCTTGAAAATGAATAAAATTATAATAATTTTAACGGCATGCCAACATGCATGTTTCCACAAACATTGTCTTCATTTTCCTTTTTGAATGTTTTTTTTGAGAATACCACTACTTCTATTTTGGGCCACATAAACCTCCAATAAATAACAACATCCTTTTGTAAATTCTAAATTAAATCATATAAGATAATAGAATAAACTTACGAACTTTTAGCTTCCAATTAATTACGGATCCTGCAATATCAACAAAAAATTGTATTAATTCTTGCTTATTATAGTAATAAACATTAAATGTTCTTTTATTAATTCTTTTTAGACACTTACATGCTACCTTTGGTTTATTACTTTTTTAGAAGGCGTAGTTATTGTGGTGTCATTGTGTTACTCTCCAATAGAAACCTTATTGCACCTCCCTATAAAGTGTGGAAGTTGGGTTGCTCTTATCGTTGTGATGTTGAAATACAATGCATGCCATGTATCAATTATGCGCAATTAGACAGTTTCATTAAGGTTTTGATTTGTATCTGCCATTTCTAGAATGAAATGTACAAGGTGCATATGCTTTGATAGGTTGGTAAGGAAGACATGCTTGAATGAAGAACTCTAGGACCGGATGACATATTGACATGTTAGGTAGACAACTATCATGGCTCAAATTGATGGCCGTGGGAATCAACAATGTAGCAGACATTCTAATCCACATAATTCAGTATTAAAAATATATTTAAATCAAAAGCGTAGTTCCAGATATTGCAAGGGTTATAGAAAATTCTTCAAGGAACGTCCCAAACTAAAGAAAAATATACATGAGGGGTCATTATCTTCATCGGTCATTGTTTATGAAGATGAAGACACACTTTCAGCTTCAATCAACAAAGTGATTAAACAAATGCTTATTATATGTTAGACTTGGGAGCTTCATGTCATACGACACCTATTCGAGAATTCTTTGTTACTAGTGAAGAGAATAAAGGTAAAACTATCCGTTTTGAAAATAATTATATTTGTAGGTTGATCCAACCATGTTTTTTGCTATGCAGTATGTACGTCTACTTGAGACTGGTTCATCGTAGCATGTGCATGGTATCAACACAAAATAACCGTTAGCCGTGCCTTGGGAGGGATTCCCAAGGGTCTGCTCCAACGGTCAAGTTACTTTGATAGTTTATAGTAAGAATATGAAGTCATTAGTGAGAAATCAAAGTGATTGATGCTTATTTAATTGGGGTTTTAAGTATTTTTTTTTTATAGTTAAATGTCTCGACCAGACATAGGACCAGTAACGAAAAGAGGAAAGCTTCTGACCGGTATGTTCCTCCCTTTCCCATGACTTATACAAATGGATCTTAACAACTATTTGGTCCGATCTGCTCTTAGGTGGGGGACTGGATATCTTGTTATTTTTTTCGCTTCTTTCGGTTGGGGGAAAGAACCCCTTCGAAGACCGTGTATTCTGATTTTGACGATTGTGGCTACCGGACCTTCAACTCAGTCCAATTTAGACGACTACGGTTACCTAACTCATACCTAGTCTGATTATGACGACTATGGTTACCATATTCACAGTTTAGTATAGTTTTGATGGGTATGGTTACTAAATTCTTAGTTCAATCCGGTTTGTGAGCGTTTATCCAATATTTTTTTGATGGATAAACGTGTTAAGTCCCCTAGTCCGGACCAGGGCTTGGTTATGGGTGTCGTCTGGGTTCGGATTTAACTGTCATTGCTTCACTTATGTGTGGTCATGTCTCTTTGATTTTTAAGTTTTGGCTTTGTTTTGACTGCACAACATTTAATACCTGTCTTTTTGAGTTTTAGCGTTTCAGAATCCTTTAAATTCTATGCATTTGCTCCCAACTTTTCCCTGATAATAGCCAAAGATAAAGAATTATGAACATCGCTCCCCCTGTTATGTTTTGTTATGATCTTGACTAATTAGCACTTCATATGATTAGAGCATCCACAATAGGAGCTTTTTGAAGGTTTTTTCAAAAGCTTTTTCATCCCGAAAAGCTCTCCAATTTTGAAAAAGCTATTGGATGAGCTTTTTAAAACATAAACTTTTTAACAAAGCTTGTTAATTAATAAGCTCTTGAAAAAGCTTTGTCAATATTAGTAGGTCTCATGGGTTATTAACCACTAATAACTAAACACCTAGTAGAATGGTTTATGAAAAAACTAATTGAAAAAGCTTTCCAATAGTAGAGATTTATAAAGCTTTTTCATGAAAAAGCTTTAAACTAAAAAGCTCCCTATTAGAGATGCTCTTATTAGGAATTACAAGATCAAACCAGATTTTGGTCCGGACGCTATACCCTCGTTAACCGTTATGGTTTCCTTGGTTTGATTGCCATAGGGAGATTTCTTGTTGGTTATAAAGTTTACCATTTATGAATCAGCCCTAATAGGTTTCATAAGATAATGTTTTTTGTTTTCTGTGAAAGATGCAAGAGATTTCTCCTGAGATTGATGTTTTCGCAACTTCTATTGTACATTGTCCACCGGTGATGAGATCGCTTTCTCCAGCCATAAAAAACATACAAAGCTTTGTATGAGAAGTCAAGTTTATTAAGCACAAGAAGGATGAACTATTCTTTGTAAATGCATGGTGTTTTCCTTTGGTATGCCTATGGGGTTGACTCGCAAATGCCCAACTGATCCAACCCCTGCTTTTGCTGACCATCAATAAACATTGGGTAAGCATATTTCTGACAAGGTCGCTCATTGAGATGATCCCACAAAACTTACCTTAGTGATGGCGTGAGCCCTTATTGGAATGATCGTGGATATCGTTCCATTGTTCATGTGAATGTTGATGGTATCACCCTTATCGTTCTGAACGTGCAAGTCCTAGAGGATGCTCACGAAATTACGAGGGGGTTCATTCCTTAGAATACGGGTGCTAGTGTGTTACATTCTATTTTTGTTTTTTTATATCTCTTAGTCGCACATTTTTAAAAAATTGGGAGTATTTTTTAAAAACATATTGTGTAGAACAAAACTTTATAAAAAGGATTCTTAGATTCTTTCACTTTTTTAGGTACTCATTTGAACATTTGAACTTCTCCCTGCCCGCCCGCCCGCCCGCAATTCATGTTTCAAAGAGAGATAGGGTTGAGAGGTGAAATGATGTCTAAAACATGCTGATTTCATGATGGTGGCGGTTGAGTTCATTGGAGTTCGACCCACAAACCAAGCACCATTGTTGTAGAAAATAACCAGTCAACCCTCTTGAGACTATGGAAGCTGATCGGAAAAAAAATATATCAAATAAATAAATAACCATGAGCCCTACATCGCCCGACATCATCTTTAATATGTGTTTTTGTTCATAAAATCGACCGACTTGACTACTCATTTTTTTTATTCAATGAAGTGAAGTGAAGTTCGGGTTATCCTCCGATAGATTGAATAAACCTCGTTGATCGATGTAGTAAGGATGTGTGAATGCTATTAGCAGTGGTGGCCAGTAATGGAATGAGGAATGCAAGTGTAGTTGGTGATCTAGTTGACTGGTGAGAGAAAGAGAAAAAAAGAGGAGAACGATGGAGGCCGTGGTCCGGTGGTGACTCGCAAGAGAAAGAAGAAAGAAGAATAAAACGACGGATGTCAATGGTAAAATTCCTGGGTACTAACAAATGAATGAGGAAGGAGAGGGTTAGTTGTCCGGCTTGACATGAGAGATAAGGCTGGAGGAGTACATCTCTCCGAATACATAAGGAATCGACAATCGGATACCGACTCAACTCCCCTTATCCAATTCCGGTTCGGTTTTTCAAGCCAACACTTTTCCCTAGTTACGGAACCGTAATAACCTGTTATCGAGTAAGCAATAAATCGAGGACTAGAACCGAACCGAATTTCCCTGTACGGTTCCAGATTCTGGTGCGGTTGTGGATGGGTTCGGTTCGGTTTTTTGGTCCAAGCGCTCGCCCCTACACAGGAAACCCATCTTTCCCAACCCATACGGTCACATCAACATTTCAATATTAAAATTAAATAAATAAAATGAAAATTAGAAAATAACATTTGAATTAAAATATTAACCAACTTAAATTTAGTAAATAACATTAAAAAAAATAAATAGCATTTCCTTAAAGATCACACAAATATGACCGGGAATTAAAAACCTAAATACGCGAATTTAAAACCTAATTATGAGAATTTAAATCTAAAAATCGGTAATTAAAACTCTAAAACGATAATGTCGTTGACCGCAAAGACATGAATTCCTTATAACAATCCAAGCTTCAATATTATTAAACAGAATTCGTTGTTTGTTCAATGATATTTGTCAAGAGCTCTATTGATGATATCATTGACGCTTACCCCGTTTGTTGTATTTGTCAATAAGGTGTTGAAAATGTTGTTAAATTTTGACACTTTTGTGTATAAAGCCCTCCATTTGCTATTAAGTTGATGTTTAGTCCGATTTGGTTTAGGGGCCATTGGTGAATTGAATTGTTCCTACTCCGGTCCGAAGTTAGAGCTTCTCATTTCCTTAATGTTGTCAACATAGGCAGTTGTCAACGCACCTCTTCGTTTCGAGTACACCTCTTAGGAAAACAGTGCTCTAAGTATGACGAATTCATTATTTTTAAAGAAAGAATTGAGAATAGAATGATGGTGTGAATTGAGAGTAGAACGATGGTGTGACTTTTGAAGTGGTTAAGTGGTGAATTTATAGGGGTGGTAGGTATTTTTACTTTTGTTAAAATATTTTTTTTTTCATAAAAACTGTTGCAATAGCTGGTTTCATGAACTCACAACCTCTTCATCTATCGCCAAACCGTAGAATCCAAACCCCATGAACCGCCGGTACGAGCAGTTCCTCCGACGAATTGACTTGACCTTATATCGACCCCTACTCACAGTACGGGGAAGTAGGAATTGATATGGGGTTAGGGGACCCACATAAAAAAAACTTAATCCTAAAATGGTGACCATTCTTGAAAAGATCATGTTTTATGACAAATTAATTTAAAAACAGGTCATGGAATATTTGATTTATAACCTGATAAAGAAACGAGGATTATGGACGAATGAGGTCATAAACACGTCGATTTCTGGATGGAGCTCTTGAGTTCATCCGCGTACGAGATGAAGCACCATTGTTGTAAAAAAAACATTTAACCAATCTCAGATCCTTTATATCCCCTGGGAGAACAACTGATGCATAAAAATATATCAAACGAAAACGAAAACCATAAGGCCCTCCATCGCCTCCCGTTACCATCTTCAGTTTCTGTTTATGTTAATAAAATTGGCTAAATAAAGTGCAGATTGCATAAACCCCCTTGATCGGTGTTGTGAGAATGCTTGAAGCATGTGTTAAAAGTGGTGGCCGGCGATGGTAGTGCTATAAACGAACCGAACAAACATGAACGATGGCTTGTTCATGTTCGTTTATGTAAGTTAGCCGAACAAACGAACGAACACGAGTGGATAAACGAATGAGTTTTCTTGTTCATGTTCGTTCGTTTAACAAATTATGTTGTTCATGTTCGTTCGTTTATATTCGTGAACATACTAAACGAACGTAAATGAACAAATGTAAACGAATAGAGATAAATAAACACAATTGAACATATATGAATATAAACGAACACATAATATTGTAATGTAATCAAATACAATTAACATATATGAACATAAAAGGAACTTAAATGAACAAAAATAAACGAACGTAAACGAACAACATAAACAGACGTTCACGAACATAATTGAGCAAACGAGACCATTGTCCATGTTCGTTCGTTTAGTTAAACGAACAGAAACTTGTGTTCATGTTTGTTCATTTATTAAATAAAAGAACATAACGAACTTCCCGTCGAACGGTTCACAAATGTTTCGCCGAACGTTCGGTTATTTTACAGCCCTAGGCGATGGAAAGAGGAACGAGAGGGATATGGGTTCCTTGGGAAAGAGAAGACAATGATTGAGTAGATGCCATGGTCTAGTGGTGACCAGCGAGTGAATGAGGAGTGACCATCCCTAGTCTTTTGGAGGTGAAAAGGAATGGATGGAAAGGGACATGTCATCATATCACAGATGAGAGAGATGGACTCCATCCTCGAGATTAACACCAGAGAAGATTCACACCATTCACACCAGAGAAGGGGAAATGGGAAGTGATACAGTGTGGGTGGTGTTGTGTGGTCCACATGCTTATTAATAGTTTCGTTTAACAAAATAATAATAACTAGTGGTGATGTCCGCACATTGCAGCGGGTTTATTAATTGTATATATTCAAAACCATTTACATAATGCTCTCTTACACAGAGAACATTTTGTGATTTTGCTATTAAACCATGACTATTACTATAGATTTATTTTACAAAACGATTATATATGTAATGTCACTATTACATAGAGACCATTTTTATAATATCGCTATTACTCGAAAACCAAAATGTAATTAATGCAAATCGTAAACTATAGAGACCAAAACTACAATTTTCCTAACTTATAACATACAAATACTTAAACAATGCAAATTAAAAACTACATGAACCAAAACTATACTTATTGAAATTAAAAACTATCGGAACCAAAGTTTTACTTAAAGAAAATTAAATAATACGGAACCGAAATCTCTCATTAGATTTGTTAATATGTAGATTCTATTTAAAAAAAACTGTAATTATCATTATAAAAATTTATAGGGACCGAAGTAGTAATTAATGCAACTTAAACAATATTGGGTCCAAAATTATAATTATGCATAATAAAAACTACATTGACTAAAACTATAATTATTCGAAATTAAGAACTACAGGGACCAAAAATGTTATTAGTATAAATTGTAAACTATAGGGACTGAAATTGTAATTACCAATTATAAGGGCTAAAACTGTAATTAATATATATTAAACAATATAGGTACGAAAACTATAATTGTGCAAATTAAAAACTATAAAACTGTAATTATCATAAATGAAAAACTATAGGGATCAAAACTGTCATTATTATAAACTATAAACTACATGGATTGAATTTGTAATTGCTGAATATAAAAAGTACATGAATCAAAATTGCAATTAACTAATTACAAATCTTAAGTGGCAATGTTGTAATTCAACAAAATTCTATGGTCTTATAAAGATCAAAACTATAATTAATGCAAATTAAAAAAATATAGTTACCAAAATTATAATTATACAAATTAAAAACATGTATATTGTAATTATCCTAAATTGGAATCTATAGGGACCAAAACTATAATTATTATAAACTATAAACTATAGGAACTGAGATTATAGTTATTGGATATAGAAAATATAGAAGCCGAAATTGTAATTAACTCGTTTTAAGTCTTAAGTGGAAATATTATAATTCTTCTAAGTAAAATAAAAAATAAAAAAACTATAGGTACTAAACTATAATTATGCAAATTAAAATCTATATGGATCAAAATTGTAATTAATATAAATTAAAACTATAAGGACTAAAATTCTAATTATTATAAACTCTAAATTACAAGGACTGAAATTGTAATTATTGAATATAATACAAGGACCAAAGTTGTAATTAATTCATTTTAATTTTTTATTAGCAATATTGTAATTCTTTTAAATTTTATGGTTTCGTTCATTTTTTCGGATGTAGTAACAGGGGCGGATCTGGGCTTTAGCCCATAGTGGCACGGGCTACTACTGAAAATTGCTCTAGAAGTAGCCTAGGTATAGTCTGCAGTCCAAAAATAGAAGCCCAAAAAAGAGAAATAAAAGGAATTTGCAGCCCAGCGCAGGAAAGGAAGCCCAGCAAGAAAGGCAAAGTGGTCCAAGTGGAACACGCTTCTAGTTCTCACTAAAAGAAGGAAGTCGGAAAAAAAGACGCGTGGCTCCTGTCTCGCTGAATCTGAAGTCAGAAAAAAAATCGAAGTAGTTAATGTGGTATGTGGCTGTAGCAAGCAAACACGAAGGTGTGAATGACTTTTTTGATCAAATTTATTTGGTGGTTAATGTGGTATGTGCTTCATGTAAATGAAAAGACGTGGTACGAGAGAATTACAGAGAAAGAGTGCAAAAGGCAATTGGTAACAGTGAACTTGAAACCGGAAGAGGGTTAAATCAAGAGACTTCTCTTATTCGAGCAGGAGATACAAGATGGGGTTCACATTACAAGACAATCGCAAGCTTGATGAACTTATTTCCGGAGGTTATTGGAGTTCTTGATTATGTTAAAGAGGAAGGAGCGACTTTAGGTAACTGAAATCAAGCACAAGGTATTTTATCATACTTCAAGACACTTGAGTTCGTGTTTTATTTTCATTTGATGCATGAAGTTTTAAACCTCACGGGTAAATTGTCAAAACATCTTCAAAAAAAGGATCAAGATATTGTAGAAACAGCTTCTTTGGTTAAAAGGACAATGAACGCACTTAAAGCTTTGAGAGCTACGGGGTTTGAAAAACATTGACAAATGTATTTTCATTTTGTCATAAACATGATATTAATAGTGTGGATATGAATGAAAATTATGTCACTTCGAGAAACCGTAGGACCAACGTTACTAATCAATATCATTTTGAAGTTGAAATTTTCAACACGGTTTTGGACATGCAAATTATAGAATTTGGGGACCGCTTTAGTGAAATAAGCACCCAATTACTAGAATACATGAGGGCTTTGAGTCATTGTGATTCTATTTGCTAACTTTGACAAAACAAAGTTGTTGAAGTTGAGTGAGTTATACAAAAAGGATTTTGATGATTCTGAAAAAGAATGCAACTTGAATGTGAACTTGAGATATATTATCACTCTTTGCATAATGATGATCGATTTACTAGTTTGCAGGGAATTGCCGACCTTTTTTGTTTGATGGTGGCAACGGGGAAACATCGTTATTATCTTTTGGTTTATAGGCTATTAAAGTTGGCTTTGGTTTTACCCGTCGCAACCGCAACAGTAGAAAGATGTTTTTCTGCAATGAAGCTCGTGAAGACCGACTTGCGTAACAAAATAGGTGATGACTATATGAATGATGCATTGATTTGTAATGTTGAAAAGGAAGCCCTTATGAAAGTTAACAATGAAGATGTAATGGATCGTTTTCAAAAGATGTGTACAAGGAGGTGTCAAATTTAAAATGTAATATCTACACTTGTTTATTATATTTAATGTAATCGTACTTTTAATTTTTTTTAAATCTTATTATATTGCCTAAAAAAAATTTTGTGCCACCCCTGCCCCACATTTCTGGTTCCGCCCTTGTGTAGTAATATGGTTAAAAAGGCTAGTAAGGGTTTATTACTCATTTTATGTCGATTATGGAAAAAACTGAAATAAAACTACACAGTAAGAAGGGCAAGTGTAGAGCCTGTTTGAACAGTCGAGAAATTGTTGGATAGAATCACCGTAAATTAATTGAAAATGAGATTTCGGCTTACATAGTTACATTATTCATATATTCTTTTTTCGGTAACGATTGGCCCGGAGGGAACTTTCCCGACGATTTGTGATCTTGGGGTATATATAGTTCTTGGTTATTTGTTATGGGATTATAATAGAGAAATTTACAATAAAGTCGTAATATTTGACTTAGTTTATGAAAAAGTCCCAAATTAATTTTTATTTACAAAAAAAGACAGAAAACCGGCTAATAATTTCAAATTAGTCATTTTTAACCTTTTTCAGCAAGTAACGGCATGTTTTATCTTCAATAAAGTCATAATATTTTGGCCTAATTTATTCAAAAGTCCTAACATGTTTTATCTTCAATAAAGTCCTAATATTTTAACACAGTTTACAAAAAAAAATCCCAACATTTTGGCTCAGGTTACATTGAAAACATTAGGCATTTTTACATGTATTTACGTTTTTAAGAACGTATTTATATGGTTAACAATGTATTTTTATGTATTTATAAAAAATACTTAAGAATAACGTATTTAAAAATGTAAAAAAAACTTAAAAAATACGTCTTTAATAACGTATTTATACGTCTTTAATAACGTATTTAATAACGTAGAAATAATTAAAAAACACGTAAAAGCGCATGCATAAATATCTTTTATAAACGTATAAATACGTAAAAAAATACGTTTTATTCATGTATTTATTTCAAATGGCGTATATGGATTTCGGTAAGTTTGCTTACATGGATTAGACGAACTGGAAACTGACTGAACAAAATTGAATTGCACGGAAATAGATGATTATCAATATTTTTTGTTTAATTTAGGTTCTGATAGTAATGATTTCGTAGTTTCAAGAACGATATTCAATATTAGTTGCTATAAATTTCGTTTAGATTTCATATTGTTAGGTAATTATAAAGTTATTATGTTGTTTATTTTTACACATCTTTAAGGCTGGGGGGAGCAGTTAGCATGCGCTGAACATGCTAAACTATGCCACATCAGCTTAGCACATGCTGACCAAATTTGGTGGGAGCAGTCAGCATGTAAAAGGTACAAGTCTCATGCTAAAAGGTACAAGTCATGTTGCTGATGGCTTGCTAATGGCGAGGTCGCTGATATATTGGCGAGGGATGGATGGCGACAGCGAAAGCGAGGGAGGAGGGTGTGGTTTGGCAAGGCTTGGCGAGGGGGGTTAGCGAATTGCTCCCCCCAGCCTAAGTATTTTTACATATTTTAAATAAATACATATATAAACACTAGTTGTAAGACCCGTGTATTACAACCTGTGTATTACACGGGATGAAATAAAAAATGTAAATTATGAAAATATAATCATTAATATTTATAAAAAAAACAATACTTCTATAAGATATGATGAAATTCTTTAATATATACGTAATTCAATTACACAGGTTGGAAAAAAATAACGAAAATAAACAACAAAATGTAGATGTGTAAAAGATGAATGGGGTCTTTAATCCACCTAACCCTCTTTACTAACCCAAACATCTCATCACCGGGTTGTTTGCAAAAAATAATGTAATAAAATCACCAACAAGAAGAAACCTGGTGGTCAGCTAGAGACGAAAAGATATTGATGACAGAGGGTAACATTAAGACCCAACCCCTAAATACATTCAAGTAACCCCTGATGCATTTGGTTATTGCTTGAAGCGAAAAAGAGTAAATTAACCCTAACATTAGTAGAAGAGAATCTTGAGCGAGAAAGATTAAGGCTATACCTAGTACGCGTAACAGATTTAACCAAGAAAGATTCGTTGAATTCAGGTATTATTGCAGGAGCAACCCGTCTCTTGACCGATGTGGATGAGATAGAATGAACATTAAAATGATACACTGCTATGGATGAGATGGAATGAACATTGAAATCGAGCTCTCAATTTCAGATAATCTAGTATAATCAAACCTTCAATTCCACCCTCCAGTGATCATCATTCTCCAATGGCGAATTACGACATTCACGACAGTCTCCTTGAATTCACTGGTACGTTCATCTTCTTCGTTACTTTGCACTTTCCAAGTTAAAACTTCTGTGAATACTGTTAGTTGCTTTAGATTTATGGAAACATTAACGCTTCATTTAAATCTTTTCTTTGAGGAAGAGAATGGATTTTAATTGCGATGAAGCATTAAGTTACCAAGAACCCTAATTTCAACATCGAAGACTAAGAGGAAGATAACGATGAAGCTTGAACTCTTCAAAAGTGAGAATGATTTTGCAATTGCATTTAGGGTTTGGAGAAGACTAAGAGGAAGATAACGATGAAGCTTGAACTCTTCAAAAGGCCGGTTAAGATGTTCTAAATAACAACGTGGAAAGTGGAAACGGATGGAGAAAAATCAGGAAGAGTTAAGCCGAATTAAGGATTTCTTGGAAACCGTCAAATAAATTGGCTTTTTTAATAAATTCAAAATTATGAGAAAATGACATGTGGCAAAATGCATAAGAAGATGACAAGTGGCATTTGAGTTACTTATTTATTAGGATAGGATGTAGTTACATGTTGAAAAAGTTAAAAATGGTTAATTTGAAACATTAGCCAGGTCCTGTCTTTTTTTAATTAAAATTTAGTTTGAGATTTTTCATAAATAAGCCAAAATATTAAAACTTTTTTAAAGATTTCTCGATATATAATTACTGTTAATTATGTAAATTGATAAAAAAAATATAAATAAATAAAAATCAACCCTACCTACAAGTGGTCTGATCTATGAAGTAGCAGCAGGAAAAACTTTTTTCCAGATAAAATATACATAAATTAAATTTTAGGTGTATGTCATCCAATAAGATTTTGCCACGTCTGCTAATGCTAATGCAGTCATTAAATTTTAGGTGTATGTAAATTTGCTTAAAAAACAGGGGTAGATGTGGAATTTAACTTTAAACGAAGGAGTTTTAACGAACGTACCGTTGCAGTGGCCCGTAGTGGTCTTACCGCCGGAGCAAAAACACATGTCCTCCCTCGTATTGGTATTGTAACCGCACCGGCCACCGGACTCTTCGCACTTTTCGCAGTCCTCAGTCCTCCCCCATCTTAGCTCAAATCCTTTACTCAAGGCGTCGGGGAAGCCATTCTCGAGCGTCGTTCTTGGACCGAATACATCGAACACCGTCGTTACCACCTCTTCATGGCATGAGTACTCAGTCCAATTGAAATTCTCCGGCTCCGAATTCAAAGTATGAACAAACGACTTATTAGCAGGAGTACTCAAACACCGTATTTCACGTGCAAAATAAGGGACTCCAGTGCAATTAAAGTGAAAACTTAGGTTAACGTTTTGCCCCAAGAAATTGAAAGGCATATCTTCCAAATCAATGTTATGGCGCACCCTCGGGCAGCCATCGCGGGGGACGACGGTAGAAACGTCGTAGTCCACGAGGGCGATCCACCTAGGATCGTAGCTTATGTTACGGACATAATAAGAATCGCCTCCCAAATAAGCAATCGGAATTTCCCGTCCATCGTTGTTGGAGCAGTTGATTCCAAAGCCTGGATAACCGCAGTACTGGGTTGGCGTTTCACTGTCAATCCTCCAAAAAGGGTAGCTGATTGTGATGTTTTTGCAGTTGTATGAAAAACAGCCGGGGAAATTTGTATCATTAGATTGGGCGGCTATGGAGATGAAGAAGAAGAAGGGGAAGAGGAGGAGGAGGGCGAGAGAGAGGGAAAGCGAGTGGAAAAGGTCGGACATGGTTTGTGGAAGGTTGAAACATCAGCTACGTACAGACAGTCATAATAATATACTTACGCATTCATGCCTTTAAACCTTCTATTTTGGACTGGTCAACAAAGAAAAACGTAATTACATAAATATCTATTATAGATAAAAGGAAAACACTCGTCACTCGACCTCTTTAATTTTATTTGAATTGTAATTTTATTTTATTTGCCGTTAAAAAAAGATTTTATATGTAACATTTTACTAATACTCCATGACATCCATGTCAAATATTTATTTTATATAGGCAAGTCAAGTCGTATTCCTTACTACGTAAAATAAAAAGATCTTTGATTTTAAGTCTTCTCCAAAGAAATCAACAGTATCGTTTTCTTGTAAGCCATGGGGTACAAACAAGAAAAAGACTATGAATTATAAGTCTTTTCCGAAATTCTATCTTGCTTTTTTCTTGAAGCCACTAGTTACGATAAAGACAACGACTTTTAAATTGCAAGTCATCTCTCATAAATAAATTGTGGTACTCAAAAGGCTGAAATAATATGATATTGCTATTAATTAATTCCCTTTTCGTTATCAAATATTCAAATGAAATTTATAAATAATAACAAGTTGGACATAGTTGAGATCCATCGCTAAAACCCTGGAAATGACGTGATGATAGATTTTGTTGGTTCGTGATCGATATGCTGCATCGTTAAAAAACAAATGACGGTTTTTATTTCATTAGTTTCCATCAGTTTAGCGAATTCTTTCATATGCTCGTACTTTCTGGGAAAGTTAGCAACAAACTTTTTTTGTCCGTTTGTGTTATTAGAAGAAAATTAACAATTGAATATGTAATCGATAAACTAATTAATTGCATATGATAATCGTTTTATGAACGACCAATATATTGAAGTGTTAATGTTATTTTAGCTCAACAAACTATTAGTATTTGTTTTGAACATAAAAGGTTTCTAATCGTTTTTATATATTAGGGTACACGGTATAGTAAGCGGGTTCGAGCAAGATGGATGGCCCTCTGGTACCGCCACCCCTTGGCTTTGGTACCGTCCAATTTGGTGCTAGGCGGGTTCGATTGATGGATGGTGAAACCGCATGAACCCAAAGGGTTTTGTAAAAAAAAAAATTATTCTTTTAAAAATTATCATCCCCTCATCTCTATAAATACCACATCTTCACTCTTTAAAAAATCACACCTTCACCCTTCTTTCTTTCTCTCAACATTAACTCTCTTTTACCCCTTTCCAAAAAAAAAACCCTTATTTGTTATTCCAATTTCAATTTTATTTTAAATTGAAATGAGTTCTTCTAATTCTTCCGATTCTTCCGGTTCTTCCGGTACGTATGTTCACAGCAAACTACTGGATGAACCTACGCAGTTGGTATCGACATCGTCTGATTATCAACCGATGCGAATACGATCGCGACTGTTGCTGAAGCTGCACTTTTCATGTTCCAAAATACTGCAAGTTCTAGCACACCTCGTTCTAGGACTTTTATACACAGAAATCGAGAAGCTGCTGAGAAGCTGCTTCTTGAAGATTGCTTTGTCCCGAATTCAAAGTTTGGGGATGTTCTTTTCAGAAATAGGTTCCGGATGAGTAGAAGACTGTTTGTGCGGATTGTTGAAGGCTTGGAAAGGAATTATCCATATTTTCACACATCTTATAATGCCAGTGGAGTTAAAGGTTTCACTGCATTGCAGAAATACACATCGGCAATCCGCCAATTGGGGGCGGTAGCACCCCCGATTCACTTGATGAGTACTTGAATATGTCAGAACGAACATCCCGTGAAAGCCTCTAGAACTTTTTCTATGGTGTTGTTCAGTTATATATGGTGCAGAATTCATGCGTAGACCAGCATCCAGCGACATTCAATTGTTGTATGCTGCACACGAAGCCAAACATGGATTTCCTGGTATGCTGGGTAGCATTGACTGTACACATTGAGATTGGCAGAGTTGTCCAACGTATCTACGAGGCCAGTACATGAGAGGTGATCACAAGTATCCTACAATTATAGTTGAAGCAGTAACGTCATATGATTTGTGGATATGACATTCATATTTTGGTGTTGTCGAGGGCAACAACGATCTAAATGTTTTGTACCAATCACCACTATTCAATGATACCATTCTTGGTACAGCACCATCATGTTCAATTGTTTTGGAGGGAGAATAATACAACCATGGGTACTATCTTGCTGATAGGATATACCCTAACTGGGCAACATTTGTGAAATCATTTTCACACCCAGTTACCCCCAAAAAGAAGCGTTTCAAGGCGGCCCAAGAAGCGGCAAGAAAGGACGTTGAACGAGTGTTTGGCATACTAAAAGCAAGATGGGCTATTATCAGACAGCCTGCACGGTCCGTCATCATTGATCGATGTAAAGATATCATGTACGCTTGCCTAACATTACACAACATGATCATCCATGATGAAGGTAGGGCGATATGTCCATTACATGATCTAAATCTCCCAATCGAAGTAGAAGTTAGCGATGACATGATTCTCGAAATACGCAGTCAAGGAATTCACCAAAAACTTCTTGCGGATCTTGTAGACCACATCGAGCATACCTACATAGCTACTCTGGATCACTAGGTTTTTTAACGTATTTAGGATTTCATTTTCGTTATTTAGGTTTTAATATTCCGTATTTAGGATTTCAATTCCGGTTATTATTATTTTTTAATTTTTGTAATGGTGTGACTTTTTAATTTAATGTTATTTGTGACTTTTATTTTATTAATTGCATTTTATTATTATTTATAATATTAAATTAAATGTTAAAATTCATTTATTAAATTAATAAATGAATTTAAAAATCGAAAATCTGATGTGGCATTGTGCGTTCAGTGAATACTGGTTCCATGAGTGAAAGATTGAGAAAGATGGGTAAATATTAAAGTAAGAGGAAAGAGAAAAGCTGATGTGGCGCGTGGGATGTGTGGGTTCAAAACCCATTACTCCCCCTCCTTTATAGACTATTAAACTCTTTTTTTACCTAAAATTTTACCATCTTGTCCGGTTTCGTTGCTACAATGGGGAACCTAAAGCTTCTTGCACTTTGAAATAATTATATTATACATATTTAATAAATAAAACATGTGATCCATCAGATTTTCATGTGAAGATGTTTCAAAGACAAAATTCTTACATTTCCAATAAAATAATGTCGTGTTGACTTGAATTAGTTCATATGATTACATCGTACAAGCCAATAACAAGAAATATAATTGGAAAAATTATAATTATATCAAAGTTATTTGTTAATCATGGTTTAAAGCATAATCTAGTTTTTTTTAACGACAAATATATATAAAAAACGAACCTAACCAGTGGGAAACTAGCCCAGATAATAGATAGGAATACAACAACAAAACAAAAAAGAAGAGTAAAAAGAAAGAAAATTGGAACCAAGACAACGGTATCAAGTCAAAGTGTAACAGAATGGAGCCAATTATGGGAGACCTTTGTTGGAAAATATAGGATCTTTTGTGTATGCGTATGTGTTTACGTATGAATGGCTAAATATATGAATCAAGTAGGAGTTTATGATGCTATAAAGAAGAATAAACTATGTACAAAATGGCTGAAATCAAGAGTACCTTTACTTGATATTTTAGAGACAAAATACACTCAAAATGAAGATACAATGGTACAATATTGGTGCTTAACATTCTATTACAACTAAATCATTATATAGTGAAAACAAGTAGCAAAAACAGACCGTAAAGAGAGATACAAGCTGGAAAGAAAACACAAACACACATGCATAAAGTAACAACAGATAATGGGTGAAATGCAACCTTTGTGAGGATAATACTTGACAGCTTCATTTGCATCACTTGGCTGTCAAGATGATTTTCTTTTTGATTAAAAGTAGTCGAGGTTTTAAAATCCACATTCTCCCCCTTAAACTGAACATGACTCAGTATCCGTTGCATCGAGCCTTCTTCGCATTTTATCGTGTTTTTCGTATCTCATGTGTGCCACCTTGGTTCCATAATGAAACACGATATGTGTGGCAACAAAGTTATTGTTAGTGCTAATTATCGTTGACCAACTCGTAGTTTGATAAGTTTTGGGATTGTATTGTCAAATCTTCTATATTGATGGAATGAACTTATTTTCACTTGAATGCTTTTAAGTAATGAACAATCTTTTATCATATATGTTGCCTCGGATAATCTGTACTTTGATTACTTGTCTCTATCCGAAATTCAGTATTGAATTTCGGACTCCGTCCTTTCCGAGAAACTCAGTAACAGAACGTAATCCACTCAGAAGATTGAGCTTAGAAGATCATACTCAGAACCAAGTCAGAAAGTCAGAACATACATAACTATTTCCAGATACACTCTGATAACATCAGCCAGGACTCCGAAATCCACTCAGGATTTCGGACTATCAACATAAATATATCATTGGAAATATCACACTTAAGCATTCAACAAAGAAGACTGAAGAACAAAGAATATCTAAGAGATAAGGCAAAGGATAAGCACGTCAACTTATAGGTTATGATTAGACTAGATCAAGCGTGGTCATCTAGAAGCATGTCTATTGTACTTTAGAGCATTATAAAATTATAGACAAGCCACCCTAGTCTGACATTGTATTATAATAATAAATTTACCTTTCTTATCTGACTGAAGAGAGACGTGTTGTCTCCTCTTCAGTCCATAGGTTATTACCAGAAGGTCCTCCCTTAGTCTATAAAAGGGAGACCAAGTTCATCTTCAGTCCTCATGGTTTTGAGAGACTTTATGTAACACTTTCTCATATTAATACATTCTCTCATTCCATCAACTCTTATGTTATCATCTGCATTTCTCATCTCTCTCTCATTTCTAGTACTCTTACTTTAAGTCTTTATATTTCCAAGTTACTTAAATGTCTATATTTACTATTTATTGTTGAGCTATTAAGATCTGTTCTAAGTATTAACTCCTATTTATAATTCCGCATCCATCTCAAGTCTTCGGACTTGTCCCTCTCCGAAACTCATAATTTCGGACTCTCAATTTCCGCAATCTTTTATTCCGCACTTACTTAGAATATTTGACGACAACAATTGGTATCAGAGCATGAATAGCTGTCTATAAGGTTCTAAGTGTCCAGTTTTCTCAAAACCCTGGCTGAAGCAACAACCTTAGAATCCTCTGTGGATCTTTGCATGCTATTGTAGCTCACTCACAATTCTCGTAAAAACATTTCGAAATTCTCTTCTCTCACAATGCAGATGAACTACTCGTTGAACGTTGATAACAGCGTTGGAAGCTCTAATCGAGCCCCCATACTCATTCCTACTGAGTACAATGGCTGGGCATCTCGTATGCGCAACTATCTCAAAACCAAAGGCAAAGACATTTGGCGTTCGGTTGAGGAAGGTCCTCATCTTCCAACCTTCACTCCCAGGCCGAACACAGCTGAAGAAGCACTAGGTGGCACTTCTCAACCAAGGCTAACCCCCTTGGACATTGAGAAAATGGACAATGATCAAATCGCCTTCACTGAAATTCAATGTGGAATACCACCAGAACTCTTCGATCTCATACAAAACTGTACTACAGCTCAGCAGATCTGGGTTCTTCTTCAAAACATGTTCCTAGGAACAGAAGAGGCAAAAGATCAGAAGTTGGTGTCAAGTGTGTCAGACTACACGCACTTTTCAACATTTGCCGGAGAATCTCTAAGTCAAGCATTCACCCGGTTCTCCATAATCGTTACCAAACTTCTAAGTTCAGGAGCAGAAAGAACCAATCAAGAAATCAATCTCTGATTTCTTGAAGGGTTAGGAAAAGACTGGGTACTCGTCAAGATGATTCTTCAAGATTCTGGCAAACTAAAAACATTCAACATGTACCGACTATACAACAATCTTATCGGACAAGAACGGGATATCAAAGGTAATCAGCAACTTCAACTTGGAGGACCTCTAGCCTTAATTGCTGAGCACAACCATCAGACAAAGAACATTACTCAGCAACAAGCCAATTCAAACATCACTAGCCCTCGGATCATTCTAACCCAAAATACTGAGTCTCAAAAAACAAACTCCATACCTTCATACCATCCATCTCAAGTCTTCGGACTTGTCCCTCTCCGAAACTCATAATTTCGGACTCTCAATTTCTGCAATCTTTTATTCCGCACTTACTTAGAATATTTGGCGACAACAGTTATCAACCAAATGTCTAAGTCATGTGTGCCACCTTCCTTCGTATTTCGTGTTTTTCGTATTTCATGTGTGCCACCTTGCTTCGCATTTTATCGTGTTTTTCGTATTTCATGTGTGCCAACAAATTTATCAATCTAATGTCTTAGTCATCCATCGTGTTAGCCGTTATAAACTCCGTTTCACAAATTTCAGTTTCGAATCCATATGAAAAAATCTCTGGGATGAAATTTTCCATACCGTACTCCCCCAAAAGCTTCAAATCACAAGCCGTATGTTTTAGCGACACTACTTCCTTATTTTGCGTCACTTTTCCAAAAACTACAACTTCTTTCTTGGGTTTGCGTTGGACAGAAAAAATACCACCTATTTTGGTCCAAATCTATCTCTTCCATTCATCAAAAAACATGCCGCGATTCCTCCGCAGTTTCCTTTTTCGTTCGTCGAAAAACTGGTGTCCTTTTTCACCTTTTTCGATATCAATATTCGTCATTTGCTTATTCGGATCATCTAGTCTCTTTAGATGTGAACCTAAAAATTTAAAATTCTCCAAAAAACCAAAACGTTTCAGGGTATAAAAATTGGCATATCGAAGAAGTTGATGCCACAACCAACAAGAATCATTTGGGGATGATAAAAGACACATTTTCGTCCCATCTTTAAAAATGTCTTATAGAGTTGGTTACGGGATTTTTTGCTTCTAAAAATAAAGTATTTTTATAGTCAAGTACCCGTAAAATATCGTCATCCATTACGACTCGGTTCCCATTTTCCGTTAGTTGTCCAAGACTTATAATGTTACTTTTAAGTCTAGGAATGTAATATACCTCGTTGAGTTCTTTTTTATCTCCGTTTCCGCAATCAGCCAAGATCGCACTTTTTCCATTGATGTTGATCTTTGTCCCGTCTACAAATCGAGTGTTTCATGTGCAAAGGAAGGGACTGTAGTGCAATTAAAGTGAAAACTTAGGTTAACGTTTTGCCCCATGAAATTGAAAGGCAAATTTCCCAAATCAATGTCATGGCGCACCCTCGGACAGTCGACGGGGGGGGGGGGGGGGGATGACAGGAGAAACGTCGTAGTCCACCAGGACAATCCTCTTAGATTTGTAGCTTATGTTAGGGACATAATAAGAATCCCTTCCCAAATAAGCAATTGGAAATTCCGGTGTACCATTGTAGTTGTCGCAGTTGATTCCAAAACCTTCATAACCGCAGTACTGGGTAGCGGGTTCACCGTCAAGCCTCCAAAAAGGGTAGCTAATTGTGATGTTTGCGCACTTGTATGCAAAGCAGCCAGGAAAATTTGTTTCATTAGGTTGGGCGGCTATGGAGATGAAGAAGAAGAAGGGGAAGAGGAGGAGGAGGAGGGGGAGAGAGAGGGAAAGCGAGTGGAAAAGGTCGGACATGGTTTGTGGAATGTTGAAACATGTAAGACCCATTTTCATTTTAAGATGCTTACTAAGGTAAGTAGAGTTATTACCTTATAGTCGGTGTTGTCTTACATATGAGTTATTTAGAGATGTGTTAATCTAAAGTTATAATTAGCCTAATCAAGTTGTAGAACTTTTCCTTAGCTTTCTAAACATATAAGGATTGTTAAAAACGGATAAGAAACGAGAAAGTTACGATCGAAAAACTAAGTGAAATTCCAGACTCACACGGGGCGTGCAGATTTCACACGGGGCGTGTGAAATCCTGCAGTAAGCCTTTCCAGAATCACACAGGGTCGTGTAGATTTCACACGGGGCGTGTGAAATCCTGCAGAAGCAAACAATAGAAGCGGTGGATCCACACGGGTCGTGTAGATTTCACACGGGGCATGTGACGCGCGCAGAACACTTTTTAAAGTCAATTTTCTTTCAGTTTTGGGAAAATCCACTTCGTCCAAAACCTCTCCAAAACCCTAGAAACTTAATCCTAAACCTCTAAACTCGAAATTGAAGTCTATAATTCAAGAATTGAAGCTAGGATTTGATTCCTTACGGTTGAAAGGTAATTCCCTTTGATTTTGACTTCGTTTTAACGGTTGGGTTGTTTGATTTGAGATGGTTCCAGGTGGTTTTGATGAACCACCTGCAACTAGCATGAATTAGAGTGAGTTTACTTGGATTAGTGTGTGTAAGGGAGTTCTAATTCGAGACCCAAGCTAGTAAAGTGCTTGTATTGTGTTTTTAGGGTTGTATGAGTCAAAATGGTGAAATTGGAAGCTACAACTAGGATAGTATTACTATCTTTTGATTGTAACTCTCCTCTATGATTCCAATTCCTTGATTGATATGAATATTGAGTATGATTGAGATTTTCTTGAAATTGAGTATTGAGTTTGAGTCATTGTGTTACAGCTAAAGCTAGACAGGAACACACACGAGGTTCGGGAGTTCCACATATCGACTCAACTTTAGGTGAGTGATTTCTTCGTTTTGGGGGTTTTGAAACCCTAGTTTTGATTTCAGTGTTTTAGCTATATATTGTTATATATGTTGTTAATAGATTGTTAGTGGATGCATTTAGAGTTATTGCGGAGAGTATTGTTGAGTTTCTACGGTTGAATGAGTAGAACCGCGGATTTGGGGGTTTCGGTAAATATAGAGTTGATATTTACCGTTTATACTCCTTTTTCCTCTTTTGATTTGTACATCTTTAAGATAGATGTTGTTGAAATGATTGTGGATGTTGGAAAATTGATTTAGACTATGGTGATATAACCATGTCTAGTGAACAGGAGCCCGGTACGCGTAATTTGGGGGTTTTAAATACTCAGTTGACATCAGGTGAGTAACTATAATTCATTCTTATGATTAAATTGTGAATTTACAGGTTACTATTGATTTTAAATTGATTGAGATAGCCAAGTTATAATTGAGAAACATGTGATTTAACATACGAGAATGAGATTTTGAGTGTGATTTAATGCACGATTGAGATTATGTTTGTATGAGAAATAGGAGTCATGTCTTGTTGTAGGTAATACATATGTATATACATGTGTGTTGTATTGATATTGAAATAAATTAGAGTCGAAATGGTTTTTTTACCGGTGGATAACAAGAGATGAGTTGGATTTCATATCGAGTATAAGAGTAGAGTATATGATGTAGCGGTGAGTTAAAGAGTCTTTGAGTTTGATTGCTACAACCATGATGGGTGTTATAATTGAGTATAATTGATGGTGAAATGAGTATATGCGAGTGTGTGTGTGTGTAATTGAGTTTATGAGTAGTATCACTTGTGATACTTATTATTGATTTGATATTATTACTAATTAGCTGGTGTTTGTAAAGCTAATATGTTAGTAGATTTCAGAGTTGAGAGAAGATGGATTTGCTAAAGATATTAGCAAAAGAGAATGATGAGGATGTTATTGAGAAAGATTTATGGAGTATGATTAAGATTACTCACTAAGCTTTATAAGCTTACACTTGAGTTGTTTGTTGTTTTGTAGGTATCTGTAGCAGTGATAGGGGAAGGCATGTGATAAAGAGAGATGGACAACTCAAAGCATGTCCTTTAGTTGTGTTAGGTTTATTTGTAATGCCTGGTCAAATTTTAAGGACCTTTTGTGTAATTAATGTTTGATAACATCTTGTTTTTCCTGGGTTGAGTGCAAGTATACCCATTTTTAATGTATAATTGTTTGCAAAATTTTGGTTGTACTTTGTATGAGAAACCGGGTGTTACAAGTTGGTATCAGAGCATAGTTTAAGTGAACTAGGTCTTTGAGTATAGAGTCCTAGACTTGAACTGAAGGAGGAGAGAGCCCCTATCACATGCTTCGGAAAAGATACTGCTGCAGATTTTAGTTTATGAGTTAAGTATAACTTTTATGTTATATTTGTTATTGTTATATTCTGTGTGTGAATATAGATGTGGAGACAAATGAGGACGAGTTGATAAATCGGTTACATTCGGTTGGACCTACAGAGGATGATGAGACGAGATTTTGGTTGATATGAGATATCAACTAATGAGAAGACGAGAACTTCAATTGATAATGAGATGTCAACTGAATACGAGATGAGATACTAATTGAGATGAGATTTCGGCTAATGACGAGATTCCAACTGATGATGAGATAAGATCCCGGTTGAGGCGAAATTCCAACTAATGATGAGAAAGATTATGAGCATAAGCTGAGCATGAGCTAAAAGTTGAGACATGTGAGTGTAGCCGAGTACACTCAAGAGTTGAGATTCGAAGTATGCAAGTTTCAGCTAGTGAGAAAACAAGATTTTGTTGCTATGAGGTATGTAAGTAATTTACTTAAAATGGTAGTTGTAATGAGTTATATGTGTTTAATTGTTGATAATACATGTACTAGAATATGTGTGAAATGTTTGGACACATAAAAGATCAATTGAGATTACATGTGTTAGAGAATTGTGGTTATAAAGTGTAGTAATCGGCATCAAGATGAGAATCTCGTGTCCATTTGAGGTAATGTTTACATATCACATAACGAGTGCTTTGTAATTGTATATAACTGAGATTATAAGTGGTTGCTTGACGAGTACTTAACAACCATAGAGAAGTGTGTATAAAGAGTATATACATGGTAAAAATATATATAAATTTTGATATTGTATATATAGTGTTTGTTGTTTCACAGATGTGACGAGACTTCTATGTACGAGTACTTTGTGGTTGAGACCACATATTCTGTGGGACCACATAACGAGTAAAAGTGCTTGAGACCACATATTCTGTAGGACCACATATGGAGTAAATGTGGTTGAGACCACATATTCTGTGGGACCACATATCGAGTAAATGTGGTTGAGACCACATATTCTGTGGGACCACATAACGAGTAAAAGTGGTTGAGACCACATATTCTGTGGGACCACATATCGAGTAAATGTGGTTGAGACCACATATTCTGTGGGACCACATATCGAGTAAATGTGGTTGAGACCACATAACGAGTAAAAGTGGTTGAGACCACATATTCTGTGGGACCACATATCGAGTAAATGTGGTTGAGACCACATATTCTATGGGACCACATATCGAGTAAAAGTGGTTGAGACCACATATTCTGTGGGACCACATATCGAGTAAATGTGGTTGAGACCACATATTCTGTGGGACCACATATCGAGTAAAGTGGTTGAGACCACATATTCTGTGGGGCCACATAACGAGTAAATGTGGTTGAGACCACATATTTTATGGGGCCACACAATGAGTAACTGTGATTGAGACCACATGTTATGTGGGGTTACATATTGAGTAATTGAGGTTGAGACCACATATTTCTGTGGAACCACATAACGAGTACCTTGTGGTTAGAGTAGTGAGAACCTTGGTGACTCAAACCGAAGAAGGAGTGATGGTGAGTCTTTATGGCTCGATACCGAGAGGGAGATCCGCTAGAGTCAAAGAGGAGATGGATTGAAATCAGAAATGGTACGAGGTACCATGATTTGATCAAAGGACGGTATGAGATACCGTAACACAACGTTGATTGGTGAAACCAGAGGATGGTACGATGTACCAAGAGTTGAGGCAGAGTGGTGCTATAGTGGTTGTGCTTGTGTGTAAACAGGCATGTACTTTATGATGATGCAGAGTAATGAGACATGTACTATCCTTGCGTGCGGATAGATATGAACGTAGCGGTAAGCTTGTGTGGCTTGAAACCTACGGGTTGAGAAGAGGACGAATCAGAGGCCGAATAACAGTATAGAGGTATTGTGAGATAATACAGCGAGTAATACTGTTGAGAAATTGTTGCTGTGAGTAAGCACATCTGTTATGTACTCGTGTTGAGAATGTGTGAGATTTCTTGTATGTTGAACGAGATAGAGTTTTATAAATACACAATGAAAAGATGTGAGTTAAAAGAAGGAGTAAAGTAATTGTGTTCGTGATTGATAGGATTCGTTCCTTAGCAATCAAACCAATTACTGCCAATGAGATAAATACGTGGGTGTCGAGATGACAAAACTATTTATTCATATGACACGATGGATAGTGGATTTTACTATAATAATCTGAGTTACTTTCTTGAGATTAATGAATTAATCGGATAATGAGATATGATCTCATTGTAGGGATTGCGGTGTCAAATTTTATTATTTTTGAGCCATGTGTAGAGATTTCGGTGAGTTGTATATTGGGTGAAAAAACTAAAATGTGTGCTGAGGTGGGAGTAGAGATAAATGAGCTTTTGGAGAAGTTATAATCGGTTGTAGTGATGAGACAACTGAAACGGATCTTGTGTGACCAAAGTGTCGAGAGTTAAATAACAATTTCAGAGGAGGCGTGAGTGAAACTCGAGATAGTTTCTAATATTCATGAGTTGTGTTGATGAGGAGTCAATAATTGACAGGTTGCAATTAGAGGAGTAAATTGAGAGAGAATGAGTATTGGAATAAGTGGGACCGTTTTCCTTATTGAAGGATGGTACAATGAGAATGTGGCTCGATGTGAGTCATAAATATGAATGTATGCAAATAATGATAGTGATTGGAGTATCACTTGAGGAGTAAGGTGAGATACTTTGATGTCGACGAAGCTACAACGAAGGGTGCGCTATAAAAGAGAGAGTACTTGCCTACGTGGCAATGATGATAGCCAATATAGCTATAGAGATCATCTTATGAGACTGATGACGGGCGTTAATTATATTATGAGTAAATGAGATATGACAATATATACATGTCATATGAGATGACGAAAGGATAATATCATTATCGTAAGTGATGTGTGATTGTGGTGGTGAGGTGGTTGTATAGACCATACCTATTCTAAGAGATTCCGAGGACAGAATCTTTTGAAGGAGGAGAGAACTTGTAAGACCCATTTTCATTTTAAGATGCTTACTAAGGTAAGTAGAGTTATTACCTTATAGTCGGTGTTGTCTTACATATGAGTTGTTTAGAGATGTGTTAATCTAAAGTTATAATTAGCCTAATCAAGTTGTAGAACTTTTCCTTAGCTTTCTAAGCATATAAGGATTGTTAAAAACGGATAAGAAACGAGAAAGTTACGATCGAAAAACTAAGTGAAATTCCAGACTCACACGGGGCGTGCAGATTTCACACGGGGCGTGTGAAATCCTGCAGTAAGCCTTTCCAGAATCACACGGGGTCGTGTAGATTTCACACGGGGCGTGTGAAATCCTGTAGAAGCAAACAATAGAAGCGGTGGTGTTGAAAATACGATAACTGATCTCCACGAATAAGGTTTTTTAAGCCGATTACTGTGTGACAGATATGTATTTTTGTAACGCCGAAAATGTATTTTATTATATAATTATAATAAAAGGGCAAAATGGTCATTTTACCTAAAAAGGGTAATTTGGTCTTTTGGACAGAAAAGGACTTGTTTGGTAATAATATTTTGAGTCTTGGACTTAAAATGTTATAAAAATGTGATTTTTGTCATTTAATTTGTAAATTGTGGCAAAAGTTTGAGAAATGCAACTTCAAGGACCAAAATGCAAATATTTGAGGTATAAAGGTGAGGACTTGTGCAGATTTTTGGCACTCACGGGAGCAAATCTCTTGAACGATTTCTGCAAAGATTGAAGGTCTTTGAAGGCTTGGAACTTGCAAGATTGAATTATAGCTTTCAAAGGGTAGAATTGGAAGTTTGGAGGTAAGTTCTTCAAGTTTTTGCTAGTTGTTCTTGATGGGTTTTGTGGAATTCAAAAACTGCATTTGCAGTTATAATTGTATGGTTAAAATGGTTAGATACTTTCATTAAGTCATGCTAGTAACAGCTTAAATCAAGAAAATGGAAGTAGATTGTTATTTTGGATGAAATTGAAGATTTGGGGTTGTTAGAACTAAGAACCCTAATTCTTCCCATGTTTGATTGAGGTTGTTTTGAGGGTTAAAAACCTTGTTAAAATGTAAGGTTTTAGCCTAGGAACAAACCCCAAACGATTAAGAACAAAATTAAGGACTTAAAGGACAAAACAGCAAGCTACAGTGCACAATTCGCGACTGGACAGGAGGTCTGCACAGGCGCTGGGCGCAGTGCGCCCCTATCCAGGCGCAGTGCGCCTATAGGCAGACTCCGGACAGGAACTTTGAAATGCTATCTTTTGTTTGGCTTGTCCGATTAAGCTCAAACTTGAACCGTAGGCTTATTATGGTCTGAAAAGTTTGGGAAAATTTTTAGATTGAGTTTCCGACCCCTCGGGGGCACTGTAGACCGATCCGAATGCCTCGGTGAATAGTAAAATTCATATATAGTTAGTAAACGGAAAGTTTATTAACTAGGCATTATTTATAACGATATTGTATTGAACTCTAGTGTATTAGAGTCAATTGAAATGGGTATTAACCTATAATCATTTTGAAAATGAATGAAATTATAGGTACGGGACAAAATCATACGAACTTCATTTCAAAGCAAGGAACGATTAACACTAGTAGTAGCAAGCCTTCAGGTGAGTAATCTCACTGTTATCTATTGTGATAAATGTTATACGAGCAGCTGCAGATGAATATGGTTTGAGGGACAAAAATGACAGATTTTCATGATTTAAGATATGACAAGACCAGATAAGCCGTGAGTCTATTATAGACAAGAACGGAACTGTGAGTCAATATATCTATGTAAACTGTTATATAGACAACAGCGGGCTTACCCGTGAGTCTAGGCAACAGCGGGCTAACCCGTGAGCCGCAGTTTATTTTGATGAGCCAGATTTATATAGACAACAGCGGGCTAACCCGTGAGTCTAGGCAACAGCGGGCTAACCCGTGAGCCACGGCAACAGCGGGCTAACCCGTGAGCCACATTTGATCTTGTATTGTGTGATAATACATGTTTGACTTTGTATAGAGAAATGTTATTCTTATACATGTTATTATTGGTTTGATTACTCATTGGGCTTTATAGCTCACAGTTTTATTGATATGTCCCTGCAGGTGAGCGTGACCCTGCTAAGGGAAAAGATAAAGTCTGTGACTGAGGACTTAGCATTTGAAGTAACGACCCGGCTTGAAGAATGTATAATATTTATGTATTGTACTTCGTGATACACTTGTACTCGTATTTTGTTAACTAATACCCCATACTTATGGTTTTTATTGTAAAATATTCGGTTTGAAAAACAAAAATTTTTGGGGTGTTTTTGTTAATAAGTCGGGTGTTACAAGTTGGTATCAGAGCCGTGGTTTAAGTGAACTAGGTGTCTTAGATTAGATTCCTGGACTTAAACCTTGAGAGAATCACATATAAATGGACTGTTAGATATATATAAGTTTGTTACTATATATGTAATCTAACGGTTTGCTGAAATTTTGAAGTATGAGAAATACACGAAGCAATCCTACTGGTGCGAATTCGCGTGGAACTGCAAGAAGTGGACCAGCTAGGTCACGCGGCTCTGTTGGGCAAAGAGCACCAGCGAGGGAACCGGTGGGACAAAATCCACCTGATATACGAACTATTGTGGAAGAAGTGGTTAGGCAGATGATGCCTGCGATAATAAATAACTCCAACCTGAGCGGTAATCCAAATCCGAGTGCAAATCCAATTCCTACCGATGAGGCTGCAAAAAGTGTTCATGATGGGCAGCCAGAAAATGAAAGCCAGGGGGAAAGTCGGGCCCGGGAAAATAAAGAAACTCAAGGTGGGGAAGCCTCGATAAAGAAAGTTGGGTGTACATATAAATCCTTTCTTGGTTGTAAACCAAAGGAATTCTCGGGGACAGATGATCCAGTCAAAGCTATGGAATGGATCATGCATATGGAAAAGGTGTTCCGAGTAAGCAAGTGTGCGGATGATGATAAAGTGGAATTTGCCACGAACAAACTTACAAGCGGTGCCCTACATTGGTGGCAAACCTACTATAAATCACTGGATCTTGATTCATCCCAATCAATACCTTGGGAGCAATTCAAGACAAAGTTCAATGAAGAATATTGCTCGGAAGTAGCTATTCAGAAGTTGGAGGATGAATTCCTGCATTTGGAACAGGGTTCCCAATCTGTCCAGGAATATACTCTTAGCTTTCTGGAGAAAGCTAGGTTCGCGGAACACCATATCTACACCGAAAAGAGAAAGATCGACAAGTATGTTCGGGGGTTGACAACCCGAATTAGAGAAATTGTGCAACCGTTGAAACTAACTACCTTCCGACAAGTGGTGGATCGAGCCACAGAAAGAGAAACAGAACTGAAGCGACAAGAAGACGAGAAGAAAGTTATGGAAATGAAACGAAAGGCGGAAGACCAAGGTTGGACGCCTCAGAAAAAGTCGCAACAATCCAGGTCTAATGGAAAGGGCCAGAAAGATGAAGGAAGGTGGTGCGAAAAATGCAGAAAAAGGCACACGGGCAGCTGTCGCAGCGATATTGGGTCAGTTAGCTGCCGAAATTGTGGAAAGACGGGTCATTCCACACGGGACTGTCGGGCGGACCGTAGGTGTTTCCAATGCGGGGCTACGGATCATATTCGTCTGAACTGTCCCCAACTGAAATCTGGAGTATACAGTGAAAGACCCAGAGATGATCAAGTGGGAAAGAAAGAAGAGCCGAAGAACAGGGGACGACCAGTGGCCTCGCGAGCTTTCCAGATGACTGTGGAAGAAACCCGTGAGAAGACGGATGTGGTGACAGGTATTTTCACTCTCAATACCATACCTGTATATGTTATTTTTGATTCGGGAGCCACACACTGTTTTGTATCGGAGTCTTTATTGCCTCGCTTGAATGTACCTTTAACCCCGATGGATGAAAGCTTAGAAGTAGCTATAGCAGACGGCCGATATGTCTGGGTTTCTGAACATATGGAAGGTTGTCAGCTTAAAATCTACGGGACCGTTTTCCCTATAGATTTGAAGCCGATGACTACCAACGAATTTGGTGTAATTGTGGGAATGGATTGGTTAGCAACGAATTATGCTAACGTGGATTGCAGAAATAAAAGTATTACAGTGTTATCACCGGAAGGGGAATGGATGAAAATTCAAGGTGAACGACCTCGGTTACGAATGCCAGTTATCTCCTTTGCTCAAGCCCGAAGCTGTATCAGTAAAGGAGGGATGTCCTATTTGGCTTATGTGTCGGTAGCTCAACCGATTAAAGTGGGGGTAGCGAATGTGAATGTGGTGAATGAGTTCCCAGATGTGTTTCCAGACGAACTTCCAGGGTTGCCACCAGATCGACAGGTTGAGTTCACGATTGAACTAATTCCGGGAGCTGCTCCTGTTGCTCGAGCTCCATACCGTTTAGCACCTTCAGAGATGGTGGAACTTCGGAAGCAACTAGAAGAATTGTTAGACAGGGGTTTCATCAGACCAAGTACATCGCCGTGGGGAGCCCCTATTTTGTTTGTCAAGAAGAAAGATGGGTCAACGCGCATGTGCATTGACTATCGAGAACTAAACAAGATCACGGTGAAGAACAAGTACCCGCTACCCAGAATAGATGACTTGTTCGACCAGCTACAAGGCGCGTCCTACTTTTCCAAGATTGATCTGAGGTCAGGATACCACCAGTTGAAGATAAGGGAGTCAGATATTCCGAAGACAGCTTTCCGAACGAGATACGGTCATTATGAGTTTTTGGTGATGCCTTTTGGGTTAACTAATGCTCCAGCCGTATTCATGGATCTTATGAACCGGGTGTGTCGACCGTTCTTTGATACCTCGGTGATAGTGTTTATTGATGACATCTTGGTGTATTCGCGAAGCCAAGCCGAGCATGAAGTGCATCTGCGAGAAGTATTGGAGTTGCTTCGACGAGAAAAGCTGTATGCTAAATTCTCCAAGTGTGAATTTTGGCTGAGAGAAGTTCAATTTCTTGGCCATGTAATTAATGCCGAAGGGGTGAAAGTTGACCCAGCAAAAGTTGAAGCCGTGATGAAGTGGGAACCGCCTCGGAGTCCAACTGAAGTACGAAGTTTTCTTGGTTTGGCAGGCTATTATAGAAGATTTGTTGAGAATTTCTCTTCGATAGCTACTCCGTTGACCAAGTTAACTAAGAAAGGTGAAAAATTCACGTGGGCTGAAAAGCAGCAAGAAGCATTCCAGAAGTTGAAACAAGCTTTATGTGAAGCACCGGTGTTGGCTTTACCACAAAGCGGAGAAGAGTATGTGATCTACAGCGATGCTTCTAGAATTGGTCTTGGATGTGTACTAATGCAGAAAGGTCGGGTCATAGCCTATGCGTCCCGCCAATTAAAAGATGCCGAAAAGAAATACCCAGTTCATGATCTGGAATTAGCTGCGGTGGTTCTAGCATTAAAGTTATGGAGGCATTATTTATACGGTGTGAAGTTTGTTATTTACACTGACCATAAGAGCCTGAAGTACCTCTTCGACCAGAAAGAGCTTAACATGAGACAGCAAAGGTGGATGGATTTGTTGAAAGACTTTGACTGTGAAATTTAGTACCACCCTGGCAAGGCGAACGTGGTGGTAGATGCTCTAAGCAGAAAAGAAGCTCCTTTGAAAGTTACATCCGCATGCATGGGTGTAGCAAGCCGGTTACCAGAATTGATTCGTGCAGCACAAGAAGAGGCGTGTAAGACGGCGAATGTAAAAAGCGAAAGAATGGTTGGATATTTGAAGCATCTGGAAGAAAATGCTCATAAATTGAAGACCTTCAGAGGCCGTATATGGGTCCCGAAACAAGGAGAAGCGCGAAATTTACTTCTAGAAGATGCACATTATAGCAGATATGCAGTTCATCCGGGCAGTACCAAGATGTATCGGACGTTAAAACCAATGTATTGGTGGCCTGGAATGAAAAGGGACATTGGAAGATATGTGGAAAGATGTTTGACTTGTCTGCAAGTTAAGTCAAACCATCAGAAACCGTATGGGGAAATACAACCATTGCCGATTCCGGAGAAGAAATGGGACCATATTACCATGGATTTTGTAACAAAGTTGCCGCGGACACCGCGAGGTTATGATTCTATATGGGTGATTGTGGATCGATTGACCAAATCGGCACAATTTATACCATATAAGGAAAAATACAGAGTAGATCAATTGGCAAAAATCTACATTGATGAGGTAATTTGTCGTCATGGATTACCTGCATCGATTGTATCGGACCGAGATAGTAGGTTTACTTCTCATTTTTGGCAGAGTCTTCAAAAGCAACTGGGTACAAAAGTACTTATGAGTACAGCATATCACCCGCAGACCGATGGCCAGAGTGAAAGAACTATCCAGACTTTGGAGGACATGCTGAGAACTTGTGTCATTGACTTCGGTGGAAGCTGGGAAGATCACTTGCCTTTAGTGGAATTCGCGTACAATAACAGCTATCATTCCAGCATTCAGATGGCCCCGTATGAAGCCTTGTACGGAGCACCGTGTCGTACTCCGACCTGCTGGACTGAAGTTGGGGAAAAGCCGTTGGCTGGACCCGAAATTGTAGCACGGACTGAAGAAAAGATCAAACTGATACGAGAAAATTTGAAGGTAGCTCAGAATCGACAGAAATAGTACGCAGACAAACGGGTGAAACCAATAAAGTTCCAAGTAGGAGATATGGTAATGCTCAAAGTATCCCCTTGGAAAGGCTTAATTCGTTTCGGGAAGAAAGGGAAGTTGAGTCCTCGCTTCATTGGACCTTTCCGTATATCCCAAAGAATTGGAGCCGTGGCGTATCGATTGGAATTATCTGATGAACTTCATGGTATACATGATGTATTCCATGTGTCCCATTTGAGAAAAACTTTATTTGATAAGTCTCAACATATACCTCTTGCTGAAATTGAGGTGGATGAAAAGCTGAGATACCCGGAACAACCCGAGCGGGTGCTAGACCGCAAGATAAGACAGCTTAGAAACAAGAAGATCAGCATGGTGAAAGTACTTTGGCGTCATCACAAAGGTTCCGACATGACATGGGAGACCGAAAGTGAAATGAGGGAGAAATATCCTCAACTTTTTGTATGATTTCGGGGACGAAATCTCTTAAAGGAGGGGAGAATTTGTAACGCCGAAAATGTATTTTATTATATAATTATAATAAAAGGGCAAAATGGTCATTTTACCTAAAAAGGGTAATTTGGTCTTTTGGACAGAAAAGGACTTGTTTGGTAATAATATTTTGAGTCTTGGACTTAAAATGTTATAAAAATGTGATTTTTGTCATTTAATTTGTAAATTGTGGCAAAAGTTTGAGAAATGCAACTTCAAGGACCAAATTGCAAATATTGGAGGTATAAAGGTGAGGACTTGTGCAGATTTTTGGCACTCACAGGAGCAAATCTCTTGAACGATTTCTGCAAAGATTGAAGGTCTTTGAAGGCTTGGAACTTGCAAGATTGAATTATAGCTTTCAAAGGGTAGAATTTGAAGTTTGGAGGTAAGTTCTTCAAGTTTTTGCTAGTTGTTCTTGATGGGTTTTGTGGAATTCAAAAACTGCATTTGCAGTTATAATTGTATGGTTAAAATGGTTAGATACTTCCATTAAGTCATGCTAGTAACAGCTTAAATCAAGAAAATGGAAGTAGATTGTTATTTTGGATGAAATTGAAGATTTGGGGTTGTTAGAACTAAGAACCCTAATTCTTCCCATGTTTGATTGAGGTTGTTTTGAGGGTTAAAAACCTTGTTAAAATGTAAGGTTTTAGCCTAGGAACAAACCCCAAACGATTAAGAACAAAATTAAGGACTTAAAGGACAAAACAGCAAGCTACAGTGCACAATTCGCGACTGGACAGGAGGTCTGCACAGGCGCTGGGCGCAGTGCGCCCCTACCCAGGCGCAGTGCGCCTATAGGCAGACTCCGGACAGGAACTTTGAAATGCTATCTTTTGTTTGGCTTGTCCGATTAAGCTCAAACTTGAACCGTAGGCTTATTATGGTCTGAAAAGTTTGGGAAAATTTTTAGATTGAGTTTCCGACCCCTCGGGGGCACTGTAGACCGATCCGAATGCCTCGGTGAATAGTAAAATTCATATAAAGTTAGTAAACGGAAAGTTTATTAACTAGGAATTATTTATAACGATATTGTATTGAACTCTAGTGTATTAGAGTCAATTGAAATGGGTATTAACCTATAATCATTTTGAAAATGAAGGAAATTATAGGTACGGGACAAAATCATACGAACTTCATTTCAAAGCAAGGAACGATTAACGCTAGTAGTAGCAAGCCTTCAGGTGAGTAATCTCACTCTTATCTATTGTGATAAATGTTATACGAGCAGCTGCAGATGAATATGGTTTGAGGGACAAAAATGACAGATTTTCATGATTTAAGATATGACAAGACCAGATAAGCCGTGAGTCTATTATAGACAAGAACGGAACTGTGAGTCAATATATCTATGTAAACTGTTATATAGACAACAGCGGGCTTACCCGTGAGTCTAGGAAACAGCGGGCTAACCCGTGAGCCGCAGTTTATTTTGATGAGCCAGATTTATATAGACAACAGCGGGCTAACCCGTGAGTCTAGGCAACAGCGGGCTAACCCGTGAGCCACGGCAACAGCGGGCTAACCCGTGAGCCACATTTGATCTTGTATTGTGTGATAATACATGTTTGACTTTGTATAGAGAAATGTTATTCTTATACATGTTATTATTGGTTTGATTACTCATTGGGCTTTATAGCTCACAGTTTTATTGATATGTCCCTGCAGGTGAGCGTGACCCTGCTAAGGGAAAAGATAAAGTCCGTGACTGAGGACTTAGCATTTGAAGTAACGACCCGGCTTGAAGAATGTATAATATTTATGTATTGTACTTCGTGATACACTTGTACTCGTATTTTGTTAACTAATACCCCATACTTATGGTTTTTATTGTAAAATATTCGGTTTGAAAAACAAAAATTTTTGGGGTGTTTTTGTTAATAAGTCGGGTGTTACAATTTTGGCTATAGGGTGAGAATGGGGTAATGAAGGTTCCCCCATAGATGATGCACTGGGATCATTTTGAACAGGTGGATTGGGAGTGTTCAAAGAGGGATTTAGTGT